>MU225293.1:5074057-5097309 GCA_018584345.1 Thuja plicata | reverse complement strand
AGATCAATAAATCAAAACATATAGAGTATATCCTAACATTATCAACATAATATTAAAATCATCATATAAGATCTAAAGATATGAAGTCACTGTCCAAAATAGTCTAATATATCAAAATAGAGTATCATCATGTAATACTCACCAATTCCATTTCAGGACATCATCTCATCATCCTTTAGAAATTTCATGAAATCTTTTTTTTTTAAATCGCCTCATAATAATCTTCTAGTTTAGTCAGTCATTATCTGTCATAAAAATACATGATAAAATCTTCATCATAGGAATTATTTGTATATGTATCCTAATCAAAATAATAAATTATTCGTGGGATTGGATCCACCAATTCACAAACAGGAAGTATATCTCAAACAAGTCTACTTCTCTTTAACTTACTACATGTAAACATAATATATTCGATTTAATCAATCCAATTCTTTCTTGCATTATCCTCTTATTAACTTTATAATGAACATCACTACATACTAAATCATGACTCAACTCAAATGATCAATTTACATTCACATCCAAAAAAACCTGTAAGTACCTAACATTAAGCACAAATAATCTTATTACAATCTCCCTATTCCTTGTACCATATAAATTTAGACAACACATACACTCACTTGCATTTTCATAGTTAATAGTTGGATTAATTAACGTTAGTGAAAATGTAGTGCATCCTAGACTAATCCACATGAGTACATAAACAATGTGAAATTGAGTGAATCATGGAACCTTGTGGTCACATCTCCATCCAATACAATATATAATCCATAAATCACCAACATAATGAATTCACCCACTGGGTCTTCTTTGAAGGCACAATCTCATAACGGTCTAACACAATCATAAAAAAAGAGCACAGAAACCAATTCACACCCATCAGGTTGTGAAGAAGGAATGTAAATGTGGGAGGCCCCATTGAATAAACATATGGATATTCTTAATAGCCTTGTGATAAAGGTACATCTTATCAATTTGTATCAAGATGCTCCTCTCCTCCTTCTCTTTTGGAAACTTCATGATGACAACATCAGTAAGCTTTGGTCTCTTTCAAACTTCTTCCCTACAATGGAAATACCAGTGACTTCCACAATCGACCCTTAATCAATTTTGACCTTTATGCCACCTATAGTCATCTTCCCCTCATTCCATTCCTTCTTAAACAGTTTTTTAATAGAAGGGTTGGGCCTGTGTAAGTGCTCCATTGAATTGGTCATATTGCCCACCTCCAAGATCTCCCAAAATTTGGGCTTCATCTTCTAATTGTCACATGATAAGGGATCCTTCCTCTTTCTATTCCCCCCATGACACAACTAGTTGGACCACTAACCACAATAAGCACAGATACCAGAGGAAAATTGAAAGCATGAATACCAGTACATTTATTAGAAAAATGTGTCTAATAAAGGGTAAAAAATACCCACAAAGTGTGCAAACTTATATCATGCTGACTCATCAAACTTTCAGTCAAATAGTCACATTTACTTTTCATTATGACTTTAGTCATTGGAAAGGGAATCATAATCAAGTTTAAGTACACTCAAATATCTTTGTGTCCTATCATGATTTAATATTTCCTTGGCATCATAGGGGAGGTCTAGCTCATCCTGCCAAGTCACTTTTTTGTAAGATTTAAATGCCACATTGGATAACCAGTCTGCCATAGAGTTGACCTCTCTAAATCCATGTGATACATAAAATCTATCAAAGTAAGTGATAATCTCCCTAGCCTTAGATCTAATTTTCTTAATGGTGCATGAGGAGGAAGTAAGACCCTTAAGACATCTAACTATATTGTTAGAATCTCCTTAAAGCCAAACCTTAGTGTATCCCAATGTTTTTGCAAGTAAGAGGAATTTAAGAGCCACCAAAGCACCAGCTAAGTGGTTAGTCTTAGATCCCAATGGGAGTGCCACCACCGCAATACACTAGCCAGAATAATTTCTTATAACTCCCCCACACTTAGATGGCCCAGGACTACCCTTGGCCGCCCATTAAAATTACCTTTGACCAAACCAGAAGACAGGTAGCTTCATCTACAATCATATCTAACACATGACTTCATAATCCTAGGATAAACAGTATGAAGGTTCCAACATTTGAATATGTTTATGTTAGAATCATTACAAGGGGAGAGTGAATATCTTAAAACCATCATGTTTTCCACAATTTCTCTCTTAGTTTTACCATACACCACATTAGGAGGAGCTTTTACGTCTCTAAAGATTCTATTATTTCTTTCCTTCCAAATTCCCCATAAAAACATGAGGCAAGATGAAGGACCATAACTTCTTAATGGATTTTTTTAGGGATGTTTGTACTTGATATTTTTCAAGTGGAAGATGTTCACATGGTTATTTGAGTGAGCTATGAAGGATTTATCAAAGACTTCTATTTTGGTTATTATGTCTGAGATAGTGTTTTGGTTATTGGATCGGTGTGGATTGGTTTGGAAATATTATTTTTTGCTAACCTAGTGGTGAGTTCCAGAAATGGATGTGTGTCCTCATCTCAAGTGTTTTGTAATTTGAATACCAGAAATCTATTTTAATTTTGTGATAGTGGTTACGGTTTAGTGTTCCTAATGAACAATGCAGAGGTGAGTTTGATTTATGAGGCAAATTTGTTCCCATTGATGTAATGTTTTTTCATGTTGCTTGATAATGTTTCTTGATTGAATGTTCTATTAATGTTATTGGATCACATTGGATTCTCTGATTGGGTTGGAATATTTTTCATGTAATGTATTTTTGTTCTTATTGTTCTTGGAAAAATTGGTGGTGTATCCTATTGTGATGGATCGTTGTGTGATTAATGGATCTGGAGCATGTTTAAGGATGTTTTTATAGATCATTTCTATGTCTTAGTTGACATTCAATGTATTGCATTGTCTATTGGGCTTAATTGAATTAATATTTTGTAAATAATTACTTGGATGACCTAGTTGAGGTAAATTGTTCTAATGTGGATAAGTATGTAATCATTTATAATATAAAAGGTATGAGATATATGAAGAGAGTGTTTTTTTGTTAAAATATGCTAAAAGAGAAGAGCTATGAGTCAAATATGAAATTGAGGGAGATATTTGATGTACTTCATTAGAACTATATTGACATATCAGAGATGTTGTTTTATTAGTTACCGAGATTGGATAGTATATCCTTTATGATTTGAGATCAGATATTTTTATGAGGTAGTGAGCCTTCCTTGGTATTGATATCCTTGTTGTATTTGAGTAGTGAGCTCTAGTTAATTTTCCTAAAGGCATGTGCGTTCCCATTTGTAATACTCCTAACAGGTTATAGTGCTTTTAAATGAGTACATTCATCTTTTGGGTTTGATCTCCACCATTCTATTTCCCCTACCAGGGTTTCCACATCAAAAATCTTGGTGTTATGTGTTGATTACCATGTTATGTTCCTACACTCATGTTTATCTTTTGGATATGAGATTAAGTTGATAATTTGGTTAAAGGTCTTGAGTTTTTGGTCAAAATTGATTCACCCCCCCCCCCAAGTTGTGTATACTACATTTATTATAACAATTGGGTATATTGATGATGTTGAGAGGGTTACAAGGTACCTAAATGGTTTGAGGAAATCAATTCAAGATGAGATGAGTTGGGTACAATTGACAAGTGTAGAGGAAGCTTAACAATATGCCTTAAAATACGAAGAGAAGTTAAACAAGAGACATGAATAGAGATGAAGAGGAAGATCCCAAAGAGGTATATATTTTGGAGGAGTTACATATTATTCAGATCAGACCAAAGGAAAGACAAAATTAAAGGAAGAGAACTCACACCGAAGGGATGACAAAAAATTTGTAGAGAGGAGGTAGATCAAGAAGCTACAAGACAAATGAGAAGAGGATGTTTAGAGGAAATTGTTTCAAGTGTGGTGGTGAAGGACATAGAGATTTTTAATGTAATCAAGGAGGTTTAAATAAGAAAACACAAAATATTGGCCTAATTTTTCATTTAAGAAGAACCTAGTGAATTTTTGAACCGACCTGAAGATGGAGATGTCCTAATGGTAAGGAGAGACCCATGTCATGAATAGATAGATCAAGAATCATTACTGAGAAGAATTTCATTGAAAACAAGATTGAAAGTTGAATGAAAGTGTTTCAAGATGATCATTGATAGTGGTAGTTCAAACAACTTAGCCTTCAAGGAAATAGTGTTCATTCCTGTGAGATCTTCATGTGAAAATAAAAAAAAAATATGCAAATTTTGCGAAGAGATGGTAAAAAAGGTATGTCATATTATGGATATTGTTGGTATTGTCGTTGATATTATTTCTTTGTGCATTAATTTAATTTTGTTCATCATATGTTTCCATCAATGCCGAAGGGGGTGATTGTTGAGATAATGTTCAGATTGAATATATGTGTTGGTATTAATATTTTGTTATTTATTTCAACATATTCCTACTATTGGAGATAGTTTTACTAATATTTTCAGTGAGATGATTTATGTGGTATGGCTCGTATATTAAATATCAGATGTTGCATATATAGAAATTTGTTTGGGGATGACTGTACTTGATATTGTTTAAGTGGCAGAGGTTCACATGTTGATTTGAAATATCTATGAAGGATTTATCAGAGACTTCTATTTTGGTTATTTTGTTAGAGACAATGTTTTTGTTATTGGATCGATGCGAATCAAATTGTAAATATTCTTTATTTCTAACCTAGTGGTGATTTGAGGACACACATCCACTTCCTAAACTCACCACCAGGTTACCAACAAATAATATTTCCAAACCCGTCAACCTTGATCCAATAACCAAAACAATGTCTGTAACAGAATAACCAAAATAGCACTCTCTAATAAATACTTCACAACTCACTCAAAAAAACATGAAAACCTATACCACTTGAACAATGTCAAGTATAAACATTCCCAAACACATTTCCTACTAAAAAAATTTGATAGATAGGAAATAATTATTTACCTTATTGAGATATTGTTCAGATTATGCATAAATGTGCTGGCATTAAATTTTTTTCATTGATGTCAACATATTCCTACTATTGGAGAAAGTGTTCCTAAGATGTTCAACAAGATAATTTATGTGGTATGACTTCTATTTTGAATATTACATGCTACGTAACTAGAAATGTGTTTAGATATGTTTGTACATTATGTATCATTCTAAAATTTACCACCTATAATTGGATGTCTTTTAGGACCTATTATACCCCATGTTGTTGACTCCTAGATCTTAAGGTCTTTGTACTTTATTTCCTTCATCTTGCATGTTCTTTGCCTAAGATTTTTCACACTACCTGAGTCTTCGCATCATATTAAAATTAACCCCTCTAGGACTAGGATGACCTAAGTTGACCTTGTCCTTGTGTGTTTTTTTAAAGTGGGATCCACACCTAGTGCGTGGGAGTTTTATCACCCAATATTAGTATGGTTGGCTTGTTAAATTTGAATCCTAAAATGGGTATATAAGGGGGTTTCTCCTCTCATTTTGGAAACTACTATTATGATACACATTATTTATTAAATAAATTCAATTTCAAGAGCAAAAATATCTTTCAAGATCAAGCATTCAAACATTTAACTTGTGAAATTAAGGTGGTAGAGTCAAGAGTTGAAGGAAAGAATCAATTGAGGATATCCAAGTCTCTAATTCTTCTTCCAATCATACAAAGGAAATCTTCTTTCCTTGATGCATGTTTCTCTCCCATGGTGGCCTAGTGGAGGAATTTTCAAGCAAGAAAGAAGATCCATTCTTCTTTATCCATGATTTAAAGCATACATTCATTGAAGATCTATTATGGTAAAATTTGTATCCATTTCATTTGTGAAGGAATCCTTGATTCTACAACATCTTCTTAGCATACAAACATCCTTGTGGAGCTGCTGATTTCTACATCCATCCACGAGGGTTTTCCATATAAGGTAAATCTATTTTTTATCTTATTTATGAAATCTCCTTATTTCATTTCAAGGTTGATTCCTATACTAGGGTTTGACAAAGGCAACCCCCTTTCCATCAACCTTTTACCCTTATTATTTGAGTTTAGGAATACAGTTTTGGTTTTGGATCTTGATTTTTAGAGATAAAGAACCATTGATGGGTCTACTACAGATTCCACCTTTTTTGTGCTTCTAGGACAAGGAAAAATTTATTACACAAGTTTGACTTGGGTGAGCACTATCCTGAGAATCTACAAATTTCATAGTTAGAAAAAATGGGTATTAGAGTTCCAAATCTAAAATAGCTTCCGGTTCCAACAATCATTTCCAGATTTGAAGTTTGTTCCTCCTCTCCTAGCTTTGCAAGTGAGTTCATTCTTCTTCCTTTCATCTTTCATTTCCTTTTATACATGAGATATGATATCATATTAGGTTAGCAATAATTTCATTTATCATAGTTTTCATTCCTTTCATAATGTTGGATATCAATTTACATATCATACACATCTTGACAATAAAAGGAATTTATCTTCATACTCCATCTTCAATTCTAGATCTAGCATTAGCATACCTACATCTTATTTGGGATTTGCTAAGCTGATTTGGATTTAAGGGTAAATTTTTTTGAGGTGTTACTAATGTAACACAGGAAATCTATACATTCCCTCTCTCTTAACATTTATATTTGGTAAGCCACCTTCTTAGGCCCATGTCTTGTGGTTCACAATTTCTTATGATAGATTTTCATAAATCCAACTTAGTGCATTTCCATTTTTTTATTCATCTTGGATTTTCCTTCTCTACATTTAGATCAAATTTATTTGAATTTATATGATATTGCATTTATATCTACTTTGTATGGATTATTTCATTATGCACTCATCTCTAATTTAAATTTTATAGTTAATGTGCTTGTTGCTTCTGCATATTTATTTCAAATTTCATTACATTCCTCTTTCCTTTTATTCCCCTTTGCATGATCTTCATTACTTTGAGTCCAAACTATATCATTATAGTTAAAATAACTTATATACTTATGGGTTTCTTTGATCTCGACACCTCCTTCTTTCCTAGGAATTTTGATGAGACCAACATGCATCTTAATGGTCACATCAATCCTATCACGGAGAATAAATATTCTCATTATTCTCATGATGAAGATGAAGACTTAAGAGTTCTTCATGTCCAATTCCAAAAAATTTCTAAAGACTTTGAAAATTTTGAACAATGGTTACATCAAAACAACTCTAGTCTCAAGGCTCTTATCATTGCAGAAGGCTTAATGAAACATATTCATAAAAATGACCATGGTTTTGAATACTTGTATAGAATTTCACATCTCATTTATAAAAATAGAACACCTCTGATAGATTGTTCTTAAGGGTTGGGATATACTACACATACTATAAGTGTTGATACTTCTTTTCCTATCTCTACTTCCATTCCTAGTGTGTCCACTTATGCTCCACCTATCATGACAATTTCAATTCAAAATTATAATCATATACATGTGATTCTTCCTAATACTATTTCTCCTTCTATACCTTTAATTATGTCATGTGTTTCATTACCATCATCTATTCTCACGTACCATAGTGTTTCTTTTTATATTCAATCGTTTCTTCAATTAAATTTTTTTTTTCCTAATATTTCTTATCCTACTAATCTTTCTACTGATTCTACCATTAGTAGCTTGGAGCAAACTATCCTTCTTTGGAAAAAAAAAATTCTTCCATGACTCAATCCAATTTCAAAATTATTACTTATGACATTCCTATTCCCTTATCTATGAATATTATCTATATTGTTATCCCACAATATATAGAGATTCATCATCTTGAGACTTATCATGGTAAGGGTAATCATGTGATTCATGTTAAAAATTTCCAAACCTTGTGTAGTTATTTTTATCATGACCATAGGTTCATAGAGACATTTCTCACTAGATCCATTTGAGACAAATCCTTGCAATAGTATTGTTCCTTGCCTCCTTATTCAATTGATTCCTTTCAAAAACTTGCTAATGCTTTCATTGAAAAGTTTGAAATCAACATTGATCCTAAAGTCTCTCTAACTAATTTACTGCATTGTAAAAATGTGTTAAAGAAAAATTTAACAATTTCATTGGTATATTTAAGCATTTGTATGCTCGGATTTCTTATCATGTGCCTCATATGAATATTCAATGCATTTCTATTTCTCATTTACAAAGTTGCATTACAGATAAGATAATTTTGTCAGAATTCTCTTCATTTACACAATTATGTGCATTGTTTCATCACTATGAACTACAAGTGAGTCATCTTGAGAGCACCACTCTAATGCCTCCTATCCCATTGATAAGAGTGTTGCTGCATCCAATTTCAATAAGTTTCAAAAATCAAACAACTACATCAAAATCAACAAATCATCCAATGATGTTGATGAAAAAGTCGAAACAACATCCAAAGTTGTAGCTACCGTGTCATCTATTTTTAAACCTACTCTTAATTATACTCAACTTTGTAAATATTTACATAAGGTGATGTTGAAGTTAATTAATACTAACGTGTTAACACTTCCTCCTATCAGAAAATTTGACACATCTAAACCTCAATCAAAATACTTTGATTTAAAATATTTTTCCAATATCATCGTTAACCTGGACATCATACTGAAAAATGTTTCCACTTGAAAATTGTTATCCAAGATATTATTGATTCTAAGGCTATATGTGTTGATGTTGACAATGATAAAGGAAATAAATATGTGGCATGTCCTAACTTTAAAAATATATACCAATCCTTTTCCATCTCACTCAACCACTAATATTCATCAACCTTCCTCTTCCCAATGCATTGACTATGATGACAAAGTTAAGGAAGCCAAATATTTTGTTAACCAAGTTGACCAAGTCAAACCTAAACCTCTATCTCAACCTTGAATTACCTTTTATCTGAATGAGACCATTAAAGAACCTGATGGTCCCCTCTATATTGTCAAAAAGATTAATGGCCTTCCTATCCATGGCACCCTTTTTGATCCCACCTGCATGGTGAATGTGATAACTCAAAAACATCTTTTGAGTAAAAAATAGAAAAAATACTTTTTGATACATCTGATCTGAAGATTCAAACATGAAATGGTTTCCTTTATCCTTCACATGGTTTCATTACTTTCCCTAATGAATTTGGTGGTAAAAATTTAGATTTTACCTTCATTGTCATCCCAACAACTAATCAATTTCAAGTCAAACTTGGTATTCCATGGCTTACCTCCATGCATATTGTGGCTTCTCCTATTCATAAATATGTTAAATTTCCTCATTATTGAGAAATCATGATTGTTATGATTACATAAAAATAGGTTTTACAAGGACCCAAAACCTTTAACAAGGTTTATACAAATATTCAATAGAGATCAATTTAAACTTTGTTATAGTACCCTTGAAGGAAAGAAAAAACCCAAGCAGGCTCACAGCCCTACAAAAATCCAAATAAAAAGAAGAAAAACATGAACAGGGATATAAAAAAGATAGGACCAATGATAGGATAGCTACATGAAATTCATCAGGTCTTGTGCCTGGACCACAATAAGATGTATCTCTCCAACAAAGTTCTTGAGATCTTCAATCTCCTTGTCTTTCTTTGGGATCGACTTCCTGGTGCTGGCAGATGTGAATTTACCGGGACCCATGGTCTCCTTCACCTCTTTTCCATCCATATCCCCTTTTTCCTATTCTAGCTTCTCCAGGAGGATCTTCCCATGATCTATATACAGATTTAAGCATACCAAAAATTTCTCCCCAATCTTGCGCATGATGTCTTCCACTTTTTCCACTTTGTTGTTCAATATGTGGATTTTCTCTTTCCTTCAGCTTCTTTTCCATGTCATAGACTTTATCCACCATTTCCACATGGGTCTGAAATATTCCTACCATGTCTTTCATCTCATTGAGACAAACCACAACCGGTTTATCCCGTATGGTGACTTTTTTTATGATGTTAACTTCAGCTTTCATGATCTCTATTTTCTTTTTACCCTTAGAAATATAATCCATCATTTTACCAAAAGTACAGGTAAGATTTTGAATATTATGTTTTCTATTCTTAATATTATCAAGACCATTAGTATCCTTACCAGTGTTTCCATAAGTAGGTTTGTCTTCAGCTACATTCTCCATTGTATCTTTTTCCATTCTTTTAAAAGTTTCCTCCATAATTTGGTCAACACCCTTTTGTAGATTAGTCTATGTGTTCACCATGGTGGTTTGGTTTCCATCCTTATTGTCTATGTTATCCTCCTTATTATCTTCTCCAATTCCCTCCCTAAAGTTAACCTCCATGCTCTGCTCCTTTTCCATATCATCCTCCTCATCCAAGGACAAATCAATTCTTCTTGTGCTAGGGCTTTTTCCTTTCTGGGTCCTCTTGTTTTTGCTACTTGTTATCTCCCCATGTTTCCTTTTCTTTTCTTGTTTTCCCAATTTCTTTTCATTCTCTTCATATTCCATCTCCTTCTCATTTTTAGATTCCTCCATTGTGGTCTTTGTTGGTTGTATTTCCTGTTTGGAAGTTTGCCTTGAAATTTTTTAAGAATGCTTACCTTTCCTGTACCTTAAAAGTTGAGTTCATAGTTGAAAAATGGTAATATCCTGCTAGAAATAAACCTTTTGACCTCAAAATCCCTTTGAAAAGGCCAGAAACCCTAAGCCCTTGGGTCATTTTCTTTCAAAATGTGAAAAATCCCTAATTTCCAAGTCAAGGTTATGTTTTAAAGTTACTTTTTTTGAACTTAAGTTATGAAATAAATCATATGCCTTTTTAGATAGGTCACCAAGTCTCTGAATGTTATAAGAATATTCTATTATGTTTAGAGACTCAGTGGAATGCCTTTGTCACATTATCTCCAAGTGAAAAAGAATATGCCACTGTGGTTACGAGATTAAGCGACAACTGTCCATATGGTGAAGGATCTAATGGTGGTCTGAAAGTCTCGTAATAAACCATGCAGTTGGTAAAATGTTTGGCGACTTTGATATACTATGGTTACGGTGTCTCTAGACCAAATCAGAGTTAAGCAGTGAGTTTAAAATATTACATAGTCACCAAGTCTTGGGATAGAAAGTGAGTTAAGATAAAGGATTAAGAGACTTGGAGACAACCGCAGGATGAAAAGAAGATTTGTGGTTGTCGCATAGTCGCTGATCAGTTTTGACAAGTTAATATTATTTAAGCTATTAGGAGACAAGAAGTAATAAGGAGACATGTGTTCCAAAATCTAAGTGACTAAAATATGCAATCACGTAGTCTCAGAATGTGAAATTTGTCATTTGGCGAATAAGAGACTAAAGGGAATATTACACTCTTATCGCCAGGTCTCCAAGTGAATTAGGGTTTTTATGAAAGATTTAGAGACTTAGTGGAGCCATTGGATGATGACAGATGAGAGATCAATGGTTGTCAGAAAGTCTCTAGATAAAAAGGTTAAAGGTGATTTTTGTAAGAGACTTAGAGATAGAAGGAAATAAATGTTACATTACACTATAGTCGCCAAGTGTCCAGATTGAATTAAGTTGATAAATTAAAGGTATGATATGCTTAGTCTCTAAGTCTCCAGTATAAAATGATAAAATTATAAACATCTAGCGATTAAGCGACATAGGCTTAAGTCGTGAAGTTTCATAAAGCATTAATATGATTTGGAGACTTAGTGATAAGCATCCGATTAAAAAGAAATCTATGGTGGATGGGATGTCGCATGATAAAATCAGAGTTAGGAATTTCTTTCAGTGATTTGGATTTCTTCAGTCCCATGATTGCCAAAACCTAACTAAGGTTAAAATAATGTAAAGGAACACATGTTGTCGCAAGGTCTCGAAAGGAGATCAGGGTTAAAAGAAATGTTAAGAGACATGGAGACAAAGCATGGTCGCTAGGTCGCCAGATAAGGAAAATGAAGAATATAGTGAAGAAAATTTAAAGCTGATGCTGACATGCTATGGTTGAAAGGTCACCAACCAATAGGAATGCATAAAAATTATGACAAGGTGGAAAAGTTGTTGAAAAGAGACAATCACGTTAGTTTTAACCTTTGGTCAATTTAATAAGACTTTTCATGAATTTATCACTCATTCAAATTAGATTGCCTGTCATGATCAGAGGCTACTGCTAGAAATTAATATTAATGGCACAGTGTGTAAAATTGAATGAAGAAATGATAGATTTTTCAATAACGAGCTACGTACCTTGAGCATTTTCCCATAAATAGCTGATATCATGCTCATTTTCACTTCCCTTGCATTCAGAATTTCAGAGTAGAGAATTTGCCAAGTTTTCTGTGTCTGAGAAAAGGAGAGAATAGTTGCCTTTTTGAAGAGTGAATTGAGAAAAGTTTGCTACATAATTATAGGTAATTAGTGTGATTTTCAGTGTTCTTGAATTACTTTTAATGCATTCCAGTTCAGGGTAAGGGTTTACAAAAAGATTTGTTTCAATATCGGTAACAAAAAATTCATAGCAGAATAGAACAAGATGAGTCAAGCACGGAGTGTGGCTTCCACAAGTGGAAGGAATGATTATATAGATGATGATGCCAAGGGAAAGAGGAATTGTTTAGAGGAGTTCCTGAAGTTATTGCTAGGTTCTACACAAAATAAGAAGTCAAATGTCGATATCCTGATTGATGATTTGGCCAACATCAGAGATACAAAGACACCAGGAACATCAGGTTATTCTATGTTTAACTACTTCTATAAAAAGTGTAAAGAAGTTGTTCCTATCTCAAACCCTTGGACATGTGGACTAGCTAGATTTTTATTTCTTTATGTGTTTGTAGATACTAATTTCATTTTATCCCTAGCAAACAATTATGATGAGCTTAACAAAACAATCAAGAGAAATGATGGGACTATGTTACTTTCTTTAAGTAGAAATTCATTTATTCAAACATTTAACCTCTATTATGAAATGTCAACTAAAATTAACCTCAAGAAATAAGAAGAGAGGTATGATAGGGAATATGGAGCCATTAGGAATTTGATAAAGAGACACATGCCTAAGGAGACAAGGAATTATATTGCCCCTTTGCCAGGTTTGGCACCTTATTCTTACAAATATTTAAACCACTACATTAAATGCATTTCCTATGCATTGTGTAGAATGCTAGGGAGGGATGGAGGTGTAGAAAGGATAAATGCAGGTATTTTGATGATTGTCTTAGAAATACAGGATGTGTATACAAGCACTAGTTATGACTACATCCAATATATCATTGATAGGATGCATGAGGGTTTTGTTTCTATTAAGAAAAAGGAGAAAGAGCCCAAGTTTCTACACTATTCTATTTTGATGCATTTATTTCTTTATTTCAATTACCTTGTAATGGATGAACATAATTTGAACCCTCAAATATTCCACTACAATCAGCCCAACCTCATTAGATTCTTGATAAGAGTGTGGAATTACACTGCTAAAGTTTGTGACTTCTATGGTTTCGAGAATTGGATTGTGTACCCAATAATGCAAATCCTGGGAGTAAATAAGACTAGGTTACCTGCAAAAGTATTGCAACTTTTGAGGCCATGTGAGTATGTTGATAAATGTCTGGGTGATCATAATTGCGGTGATTTCTACCTAGAAAACAATTTTACTATGATAATAGTATATGGATGTTCACATCCTCCTCATATTCTCACAGATCATGTTCCAACTAGGATAGCTACAATGGAATTCATCTGGTAGCTAATGTTGATAGATAAAGAGCACTTGGCACTACATAGAAACAGGACATTTACCCCTAGAAAGTTCAAAGTGTATCAGTTTACGATTGGAAAGAGAGCCATAGATCTAGTAAATAATTGGATGAGTCACTATAAGATGAGTGTAGCCTTGTGCATGTACAATGACATTGAAGGATTTATTGTAGGAGCCAAGAAGCTTTTAAATCCTACCATACCATATAACTATGTAGATAAATAGTGTATGGAGGAGGATGCTATCAGAAATATTTTGGAAGAAGGAGAAGTAATAAGAAGAGCAGACATGATCCAAGAACTATTGGACTTGGAGAGACAAGTAGAAAGAAAGGGCTTGTCTTTTGAGGGATTTTTCCCTCAATTGTCATATTTGGATTGTCTTAAGGCCATGTTGGATAATCATAATGTCTTATATGATCAATTTGAGAATCACCTTGAAGAGACGAAGAAAGGACAAGAGCCAGACCATTTAGAGTCAGAATATGAAGATGACAATGATTAGTGTTGTCCTTCTCCCAGAGCTTACCTAGATTATCAAGCAGTACCATTAAAGCTTGCAATTGATTGGAAAGAATATGGTATTGACCTAACAGAGGTCCTAGAGAATGAGGCTACTGATGAGCCTACACTTAAAAGGAAAAAGGTTGGTATTGGTGAGCATTCACACGCCAAAAGTTACGTGAGAAAAGAAAAGAAGAAACATAAGGTGAGTGACCTTATTCTTGGAAATAGGCCTTATGATCACCAATTAAGGAAAGAAATAATAAAAGGAAATAAATTGCAGCAAGAGGTTGAATAATATATTGAGATACCTCTCTTAACTGGCATTGATGAAAGGGTGATTCATCAACAAAATTTCCTTGATGATGACAATTTCATCAAAACTCAGGACTTTAAAGATTTCCTTAGGTGGAATAAAAAAAATAAATTAAGTGAACAACTAAGACTCGAAGGAGGAGAACCAGTCACTAATGAGGCCCTCCTAGACATATAGAACTAAGATCCTAAATCTGAAGAAATAACTCCTGAGGAGGGTAGGCAATTAGTTAAAGAAAGTGGTATGTTACTTGCTGAGGGTTGGGATCTTGCCTCGACCTTCATAATAGATCAGATTAGAAGGCAGTCAAATTTGAAACTAACATTTGAAGTGCAAGTTGGTGAAATGATCAAGGGATTTGGATATAATCCAAAGTCCCAAGTAGTTCCAATGTGAAGCTTAGCTCCTAAAGATCAGAAACTAGCTCTATTAAACATTCAAGAGAGCATGGTAGGTAATCAGATGGTATGGTCAGTACATAACACAAATGACATTGAGATTTCTCATATTTTAACCTATTGGGCACAACTGAATGCAGACAAAACAAAACATCTATCCTAGAAATGTGATACCTTAATAAATGAGGCTAGTGCCATAGCAAAAGATAGGGAGATGTGTTACATCAAGATACATGCTCTAGAGAATACAATTAAGGATTTAGCTCAACATTTAATGGAAAAGCCAGAAGTTATCCCTGCCACACCTAAAGAAAGTATAGATGCAGAGGTCCAGACAGAGTTAACATGGGACAATACAGAAATAGAGGAAGAGATAAGTGAACGTAATGAGATGGTCTATGGATCATTAATGAGTATTTTCTAGCAGAAGATTGATATCCTAAAAGATAAAAATAATTTGATACTAAGTGCATTTAATAAATTCCCTATTTTACATGCTGAGGTAACTAATTATCTCAATATTTTAAATCCTTATTTTACAACTTGGTCAAGTTGGACAACACTTTTTGAGAGGTTGGCTTCATTATAGCCACATAGGCAGGATTTTCCAGAAATAGTAACTGAGGTTGGTGAGGAGATAGCGAAGATATCTGTGACTTTACCTTTCTTCAAAGGTAAGTTAAATAAGATTGAGGCAAGATTGGGGCTATTTGGAATATATTTTAATAGATTCATTCCTCCAATCAAGGGAGAAGACAATCAGATCAAGGCCTTGGCAGCCTAGAGGGGAGAATTTGACAACAAGTTGCCTAATAAAGAGGTATTTATTACAAATGAAGAGTTAGATATGGAGTGTTGCAATAAAATCCTAGATGAAGCATTCAAGGCTGAAACTGACATAAATAAATTTATGGCATATGTCAAAGAAATTACAGATGCTAGGTGGGATAGGCAGAAAGCATAGTTGCAAGATAGTCAAAGATTTAGTTGGCCTGCTGAGAATTATTTGGCAGCATGGGATGTGATGACAAATCCTAATAAGAAGAAACCTGCCACAATTGACCTCAATTTAATTGATGAGAAATAAATGAATGTCAGAACACCTTATATAGATTTCTTGGAAGACAAGCAGGTTAGTCATCATCAAATTCAAATTAGAAACTATCTTGAACATACACAACCAAAGGTGTTGAAGATCACATGAAGACAAAAGAGTAAATTGGATTTCATCCTCTATTTTATCTTTCCAACACTTGGTTTATCTTGTCTTTTGTTTTATCTGTATTTAGGGTTAGGTTTCTAAAACCTTCTCAAGCTTGTTGCATCCTTTTCTTAAGCCAGACTACATAATGTTGTCTGAGTTTTTGAGCTTTTGGTCTCTATATGCATCAAACAAGAATATAAATAAAATATAGCGCAACTTCTCTTCTATATTTATAGTTTTCTCTTTACTTATTGTGTATTTTCTTTTATATTTAATCTATAAGGCATTTAAGCATATTGGTTACAAGGTAGCTATCTAATTGCTTGCAAGTTTCTTTCAAGGGAAGAACTAAGTTTTGTGAGTAGTTTTAGGGAGAATAATAATATCTAAGGATTTGATATAGTGATGTGAATGTGACAGGGTAAATTGTAAGGCACTTTATTCAAGTTGCATATAGGTTGTAAGGAAATCTATAGTATCTTTATTTACCTTTTCTGTGGATTTTGCATCTTTTGATTCTATAGCCCAATGATAGGCACTGGTTTGGAGTCTGTCATGTGGTTTATCATCATCCAAGTAATTAAAAGTATACAAATGTTTTATATTTAGAGTCAGACATATATAAATTCAAGTAATTGTATCAAGATATACAATTCATTTTACTAATCCCTTTGATAGAGGATTAAAATAGGTTTCCCCTCCTAAGTTCTGAGAACTAAAAAGGAAGAAGGATGAATGCCCTTAAAGCACTACTATTTGTTGTCATCGTTTCAATAGATTTCATGGTTAAGCTTTGTGTCAAGTTGTTTTCAGTCTTATGTAGAGTAATTTACAAAGTAATATAGTAAACATGCAGCAAATCAGTATCCACATTTACTAATACTGTGAGACAACAATCATATATAGGTAATACCTGCTTGGGTGTTGTGGAACCTAAAAAGAAGGAGGTGATAATAGTTTCCCCAAATATTATCATAAATCCTCATCAATTAGAGTTTCCTCTTGCTTGAGTCAGTATTTTCAAACATTAGGAGTCATAGAGTTAATCAAGCATCTGTTGAAAGTTCAGTAAGAAAAAACCCTAAGAAATTGGTGACTCTACTGGGGAATAAAGACTGTAATGTCTTAGTAAAAGCATTTAGAATCTTTGAGGTTTTTGAAGATAGTATATTTATAGTTAATAGTTTCCTAGAGTCATTCTAATAGTATTCATTACTCCCAAGTTTGGGTGGTGACTCTAAAGTTAAATCTCTGTGATCAGTAACGAGTTAGGTAAATATCTTTCAGAATGAATACTAGGTTTAGAATGATAAATAATCTAGAAATTGCATTAGATGGTGGAATTCCATCATCATCAAGATTGGAGATGTCTTGGAGGAAGAAAAGAAACCAAGTCAATATTGACGAAACTCCTCCAAGGGGAAAAGAAAGTAATACTAGGACGGAGGAAGATAGAAATCATTCTAATCATGATGGAAATAATTCAAAATATGAACAAGCTACAGAGAAGGGATTAGAAACACTTGTAACAACCTCCACTTCTAGTGAAAGAGAAGGAATAACTAAAATCAGTTCAAATTCTGAGCAAGTTCCTTCTGATAAAATTGTTGAGGAAGAAAGACTCGTTATGAAACATCTCGCCCTTACTCAACATATGAAAAGGGAAAGAGAAATGAGAAAGAAAAAGCATGAGCATAAGGATGTTAAAAAAGTTAGAAGAAGATCCTCAAGACATCAAACTACAAGAAACACAGAGAGGTTTCAAAAGAACCATGAAATACCCACTACTCATAATGCTTCTAGTTGACAAAATGTTAGGGATAAAGGTAAACAAAAGGTCACTGAAAGCAAAGTTGAAAAGACAAAGGTTCAGAGGCCCTTAACAGAGAAAGTTTCCAAGTAGGATAATGACCTTGAAAGAATAAGAATAGAAAAAGAGACCATGGAAAAAATGCTATAAAAACCTGAGGTAGAAGCTGCAACAATAGAGATGAAAAGGAAAATAGATTTTTTGCAGTCTTCTAAATATTTTTATGCTAGAAATGAGAACACAACATCTTCTAAAGAAAAGGATACTACCTTCAAAGAGCCTGATAACTTCGAAAGGAAACCATTGCATCCTAAAAGGTAAAAACAATTTAATTTTATTGGTATTCCTGGATACCCAAATGCATTTCCAAAAGATGTAGGTGATATTGGAGAAAAGCTCCCAAAGTTTGTAGGTAATAATTTTATCTCTTGTGAAGTATATTTAAGAAAGTTAATTGACTTTGATGATGATTTGAATATCACTCATGAAGATGTGTTAATGAAGATTTTTGTTCAGTCTCTAGTGGAGGATGCTAGAGAATGGTTTAGAGGTCGTTCTAATGGCTTTGTTGCTTCCATGGATGAATTAATTGAGTTGTTTAAGGACCAATATGGTGATAAGACAAATAAAGGGTTCTTACTGAATGAGTTCAATAACATCAAAAAGGACTATAATGAAGAGGTCACTGAGTTCAATACCATATTTCAAAGGGTTGTGCATAAGTTGTTTAATAAGATAAGGCTAGATGAAGAGGTATGTTTAGCAACCTATTTAAATGCTTTTGATTCTAAAATGGGTTATGATCTTAGGGAAACAAATCCTAGAACCCTCATCGATGCCTACAAAATAGCAGTAAATGTTGAAATGAACAGAAGGGTATCTGGTAAAGTAAATAGAAGAGATGATTCAAAGTTTAGTAGGAGTAACCTAAATGAACCAGAATACAAAGAGTATAGGGCTCCTCAAAATATTAGGTCTTCTTATAATAACACTTATAATCCTTAGAATAGAATGCAAAATCATCCTTATGGAATCTAGTTCAAGGATGGGAAGCCTATTGCTCAAGCTAGAAAATAAAAAATTGACAACAGAACTCCAGACACTTTGCATAAAAATGTTGTCCATTTGTGTATTGATGACTTCTGGTGTGAGGCTTGTGAAGCCCCACATAACCCTGATTTTTGTATTGTTTCATTAGATTTGAAAGAAAATGAAGAACAAGGGAATGATGAAAGTGAATAATGTGATTATAATATGAAAAATGCCTATTCATGTCATGATGTAGACTCAAATAATGAAAATGAAAATCATGATTCATATAGTTCACAAGGAAATGTAGAAGTCAGTCATCAACAAGTTTTATCAGATAGTGAAGTAGAAGAAACTGATGACCACATAAGATGTTATGCACAAAATAATCAAGACATTCCATTGGTCAGAAAGGCTTCAGATGAAGAAAAATAAATAATTACTGCAGATTTAGTGAACAAAGCTAGAAGCAATTATCACCTAAGAAACAGAGTAGTTGGTAGTACTGGTAGTCAACCATCTGGTGTCTTTATAAGAGAAAACAAAAAATACACCAAATATATACAAAAGAAAGATGGACCTGGGGAAAATGTAAACAAACCTAAGGTCAAGGTTATAACTAAAGCCATAGAGCCTATTTCTGTACAAGAAGGAAAAGCAAAGGTACAAGAAATAAGTACTTCTACTCTTAAGGTAGAAAATAAAAAATCCAAAAAAGAAGAACCAACTCTGAACATACAGATTGGAGAAAATAATATTATTGTTGAAAAACCAAAATCCTCAGATTTAAAGTATACTCCAGTAGACATGGGCCACCGTTTGTCTCAAATGACTGTAAAGGTACCATTTTTAGAAATGATGAGGATAAAGGAACATAAAGAAAAGGTTCTATCATTATTGAACAGTGTGCCTACAATGAGAGTTCAAAATGCAGAAAGTATTGATGAGAAACTAAATGACAAAGGGAAGGAAGATGAAGTAATGATTTCTGAGATTCCTCAGACTTTCTTAAACACAACCACTTCTCCTAAGGTTGTTGACCCATTCTTTCTAACACTAGTAATTAATGGAAGGATGCTTAAAAATTGTATGATTGATTCAGGAGCATCAAACACTGTCATGCCAATAGATATTATGAGGTCTATGGGATTACAAGTGGACACTCCTCATGGGAGATGTCAAGCAATGGATTATAGGGAAGTCTCTATTATTGGTACTATTGAAGTGATGCCTTACAAATTAGCAGTGTGTCTTGATGTGATTTTAAGTATGAATATTCTTGTTGTTGATATACCACCACATTATGGGATGATACTATCTAGGAAGTGGAGTGCTTCAATGGGAGGTATTATACAAAGTGATTTGTCATATGCTAATTTTAATATTAATGGAAACAATGTTAAGGTGTCAAGAGAAGGTAGGACTCCTCACATGATTGAATGGTATAAAGACACTAACATTAATTACTGTGTTGATGTGCACATGGAGAATTTCAGAGTACAAAGGAATGATCATCATCATTAGAGTGAAAATATTTATCCTCTGGTTAAAGAGTTGACTGTACAAGGTGATGGATTATGGAAAATGTATTTTGATGGAGCTTGCTCAAAAGAAGGATCAAGAGATGGTGTAGTACTTGTGTCTCCATCAGGTACAACTTTCAAATATTACTTTTTGCTAGCCTTTCAGTGTACAAATAACACAACAGAGTATGAGGCTTTATCTTTAGGGCTAGAAATTGTCATCAAACATGGAATAAAATGTTTAAAGGCTTATGGTGATTCTGAATTAGTGGTAGCCCAAATAAGATCAAAATATGCAGTGAAAAATGATAGATTGAAAATGTATAAATATGCTATTTGGGATTAGATTGAAATGTCTGATGCCTTTGATATAAGTTGGATAGAAAGGTCTAAGAATATAATGCCATATTTCTTAGCAAATGTTGCTCTGAAAATTGATGATTAGACCTTACATGGGGTATCAATACTTGAAGTTAAGACCTGACTAGTTGTTCCAGATAATATATACAATTAGAAAGTTTTTCAAGATGACCAAGCTATTTTGAGATTCATTCAGTCTCGAGACCATTATGAGAGTCAGTGCATAGATTGCAATACTTTGCTGGAAAATAATAATGGTAAAGACTATGTTTTGGGAAATGAGGTTGTCCAATTGAGTTCCAATCATATTCCTAGGGGTTTGGTTGAACTTGAAGCATTGTTCAGTAGTTAGAATGATCATTCAACAAAGATAAGCAATGCTAAGGTTGAGGACTTAGACAAAATTAATTTAGGATCAGAAACCAGTCCTCAAGTTGTTTACATTAGTAAAGGTTTAGATTCCCATATTAGAACAAATTTGATTAAATTATTGAGAAAATATAAGCATGTTTCTGCATGGTCATATGAAGACCTAAAGGCTTACAGGGAAGACCTTTTCCAACATGAGATTCCACTAAGATCAGAGGTGAAACCATTTAGGAAAAAATAAATACCTATTAACCCTTTGCTAGCTCTTAAGATGCAGCAAGAATTGATGAAGTTAAAAGATGCTGGGATTATCCAGCCTATTAAACACTCAACATGGGTTTAGAACTTAGTGCAAGTAAGAAAAAAGAATGGTGACATCAGATTATGTGTGGATTTCAAAAATTTTAATATTGCCTCACTGAAAGATAACTACTTGGTGCAGAGCACCCTAGGGTTAGCTCAAAACCCTAGCCCCAACATTTTGATAATAGTTTTGATACAAGTCTTTCAACGAGAAAGTCATGTTTTGCCTAGTCGCTCAGTCGCGGAGCCAGTAGAGAGAAGAAAAGGAATGCATCGCACACTCGCGAGCTAGTTATGAGTTAAGTCTATTAGTGTGCGAGTGCACGACGAGGAACTAGTCACTCAGTCACAGACGGCTAGCAGGAAAAATAGTGCGTGACAATGCGACGAGGAGCTCATCGCAAGCTCGTGAGTCAATACGCATTCAGAGAAAACACAGTGTGACAACGCGATGGTGAAATCAATCACTCAGTCGCGAAGACAAATAGTTCAATCCTGATGTGCGAGTGAGCGACACCTTGTGCATCGCAAGGTCACAGATGACTTGACGGTTAAGTGAAAAGCATGACGAGTGCGCGACGAGCATTGTATCACTCAGTCGCAAGGAAAAGGTCAGCTTGGGGAAGCGTGTGGCGAGTGCGCGACGAGTGATCATCGCTCGGTCGCAGAAGGAAAGTCAGCTCATCTCCAGACAGTGCGATAGTGTGACTACTATGCAGTGCAAGGTCGCGAAGGAAGTAGCAGCTTGGATGAACATGCAGCGAGTGCGCGACTAACAGGCATCGCACACTCGCAGAGCAAGGAGCAGTTAATGAAAATGCATTGCGGGTATGCGACTTGAGCTCATCGCTCAGTCGCAATGTAAAACACAGCTCGGGTAAATGCATTGCGGGTGTGCGACATGAGCTCATCGCTCAGTCGTAGAGGAAAAGACAGATCAGGTAAAGACATTGCGAGAGCGCGATGAGCAGCTCATCGCTCAGTCGTAGAGAAAAATGTAAAAGGTTATTTCAGCTCGCGACTACGCGATGGAAAATAGAATAGTCAAATGGTCAACATGCTGACATGTCAATAGGAGAAAGCGTTGAAAAGGTCTTAACCGCCAGACAGAAAAAGAGAATGACACGGATGAAAAGAGCATCCATAGTGTCACCATGCAGAGAACATGAAGACAGATTGCAGACGAGAATGGAGAACAGAGAACAGCTGGAAGACTAAGCTCGACAGGTAACCACCAGGGTTACAGAATCAAGGAGAAGCCAGAGATAAAACTGAGAAGAAGAATCTGTGAAAAAGGTTCAGTTCAGTAGAGATAGTTCAGTTCAGTTCAGTAAGTTAGTTAGTTGCAGAGAATAGACTAGCAGAGAGTTGTAATCTTCTGTATAATCAATAAAGAGAAGTCTATCTATATTTTACGTGTTTTGTTGTTCTGAGTAGATTTCTGTAAAGTGCTATTTTGTTTCTGTTCGATAATATGGGTGCTTCTTGACTCTAATAATCTGCTAGATGGATTGTGACAGTCAAGAAGCATCCACCTTGTACATTATGTTTGTTTCTGTATTTGTGTTGGATGAGAAGCTAGTCAAGTTTGCAAACAAGTCCTAGGCAAGCCTATGGTCCGGCTAGAGAGACTTGCAGAAGAGATAGATAAATCAGAAAGTGCATGACTGTAATGAATTTAGTCATGAAGAGTGAGATACAGTGAGGAGTAATACATTTCGGTGGGTAGGGAACCTAGGAGAGAGGGAATAGAAAAGTCCTTC
>MU225293.1:5058143-5069276 GCA_018584345.1 Thuja plicata | reverse complement strand
AGCACCCTAGGGTTAGCTCAAAACCCTAGCCCCAACATTTTGATAACAATTTTGATACAAGTCTTTCAACGAGCAAGTCATGTTTTGCCTAGTCGCTCAGTCGCGGAGCCAGTAGAGAGCAGAAAAGGAATGCATCGCACACTCACGAGCTAGTTATGAGTTAAGTCTATTAGTGCGCGAGTGCGCGATGAGGAACTAGTCGCTCAGTCGTAGATGACTAGCAGGAAAAATAGTGCGTGACAATGCGATGAGGAGCTCATCGCAAGCTCGCGAGTCAATTCGCGGTTAGAGAAAACACAGTGCGACAACGCAACGGTGAAATCAATCGCTCAGTCGCGAAGACAAACAGTTCAGTCCTGATGTGCGAGTGAGCAACACCTTGTGCATCGCAAGGTCGCAGATGACTTGACGGTTAAGTGAAAAGCATGATGAGTTCACGACGAGCATTGTATCACTCAGTCGCAAGGAAAAGGTCAGCTCGGGGAAGCGTGTGGCGAGTGCGCGACGAGTGATCATCGCTCGGTCGTAGAAGGAAAGTCAGCTCATCTCTAGACAATGCGATAGTGTGACTACTGTGCAGCGCAAGATCGTGAAGGAAGTAGCAGCTCGAATGAACGTGCAGCGAGTGCGCGACTAACAGGCATTGCACACTCGTAGAGCAAGGAGCAGTTAATGAAAATGCATTGCGGGTATGCAACTTGAGCTCATCGCTCAGTCGCAACGTAAAACACAGCTCGGGTAAATGCATTACGGGTGCACGACATGAGCTCATCGCTCAGTCGCAGAGGAAAAGACAGATCGGGTAAAGACATTGCGAGAGCACGACGAGCAGCTCATCGCTCAGTCGCAGAGAAAAATGTAAAAGGTTATTTCAGCTCGCGACTACGCGATGGAAAAAAGAACAGTCAAATGGTCAACGTGCTGACATGTCAATAGGAGAAAGCATTGAAAAGGTCTTAACCGCCAGACAGAAAAAGAGAATGACATGGATGAAAAGAGCATCCATAGTGTCAACCATGCAGAGAACATGAAGACAGATTGCAGACGAGATTGGACAACAGAGAACAGCTGGAAGACTAAGCTCGACAGGTAACCACCAGGGTTACAGAATCAAGGAGAAGCCAGAGATAAAATCGAGAAGAAGAATCTGTGAAAAAGGTTCAGTTTGGTAGAGATAGTTTAGTTCAGTTTGGTAAGTTAGTTAGTTGCAGAGAATAGACTAGCAGAGAGTTGTAATCTTCTGTATAATCAATAAAGAGAAGTCTGTCTATATTTTACGTGTTTTGTTGTTCTGAGTAGATTTCTGTAAAGTGCTGTTTTGTTTCTGTTCGATAATATGGGTGCTTCTTGACTCTAATAATCTTCTAGATGGATTGTGACAGTCAAGAAGCATCCACCTTGTACATTATGTTTGTTTCTGTATTTGTGTTGGATGAGAAGCTAGTCAAGTTTGCAAACAAGTCCTAGGCGAGCCTATGGTCTGGCTAGAGAGACTTGCAGAAGAGATAGATAAATCAGAAAGTGCATGACTGTAATGAATTCAGTCATGAAGAGTGAGATACAGTGAGGAGTAATACATTTCAGTGGGTAGGGAACCTAGGAGAGAGGGAATAGAAAAGTCCTTCTGGTTAGGGTCTGAGAGTAGCCCTAAGAGACTCAAAGGTGAGTCTAGAGAGTCGTGAATTGAATAGGATTCCAGGTGAGATTCCTAGAAGAGAGTAGGAATTTCAGAGAGTTAGGTGACCTCCCCATCACTACTCCTTACCCAACATGGAGGCAATGTTACATAAAGTAACTGGTTGTGAGCTGCTATCAATGATGGATGGGTTTTCAGGCTACAACCAAGTTTTAGTAAAGGAATCAGAACAATACAAGATTGCATTTACCACTTCTTGGGGGACTTATGTTTATATCAGAATGCCATTTGGATTGATAAATGTAGGAGCAACTTTTTCAAAGGGCCATGGATATTGTTTTTAAAGAATTTATTGACTTATTCATGGTTGTTTATCAAGATGATTTAACTGCATACTCTAAGAAAGTTGAGGATCATTGTGAACACCTAGGTAAATTTTTTCAGTAAAGCTTTGGAGTATGGTGTTTCATTGAATCCTAAGAAATATCACTTTGCAGTACAAGAAGGAAAGTTGTTGGGACACATAGTCTCTAAAGATGGAGTAAGAATAGACCCAGAAAGAATAGAAGCAATCCAAAAGGTCATTGCTCCAAAAAATTTAATGGGAGTTCAATCTTTCTTAGGAAAGATTAATTTTGTCAGAAGATTTATAAAAAGTTTTGCAAAAATTGTCAAACCTATCATAAAGTTGCTGAAAAAAGATGCAAAATTTAATTGGAATGAAGAAGCTCAAATGGAATTTGAGAAAATAAAGAAGGCAGTGAAAGAGGCTCCTATTCTAAAATTACCTAATTATAGTAAGTCCTTTTCTCTTTTTTCATTTGCATCTTATCATACAATTGCTATTGTTTTGCTACAAAAAGATGAAGAAGGATTTGAGCATCCAATAGATTTTTATAGTAAATCTCTCCAGTCAGTAGAGCTAAATAATGAGATGATGGAAAAACAAGCATATGCTCTAGTAAAGGATGTGAAATCTTTTAGACCATATTTGGTCTCTACAAAGCTGCAAGCATATGTCCCTCACTCAGCAGTCAAGAATATTCTTACTCAGTCAGAAGTGACTGGTAAGAGATGTAAGTGGATAAACAAAATCCAAGAATTTAATCTTGAAATCCACATTACAAAGTTAATAATAGGCCAGGGTTTGGCCAAACTCGTGACAGAGGATAACTTGGATTTAGTACAAGTGAATAATATAGAGACACGTGATCAGACAATTACTAGTATAAAAAGACAACCATTTTATACTAATATTGTGTACTTAAAAAATACCAATTTTCCTGATATTATGACTGATAATCAAAAAATAAATCTTAGATTACGGGCTAAAAAATACACCTTAATCAAAGGAGATTTATATTGGAAAGATAGAAATGGTGTCTTATTGTTATGTTTGGATCAGGGCCAACCTGAGAAAGTTTTAAGTGAGATGCACGCAGGAGAATGTGGAGGTCACTTTTCTGCCAAGACTACTGCCCATAAAATTCTAAGGGCTAGATATTATTGTCCTTGTTTATTCAAGGACACATATGCATATGTCATAATATGTGAGCCATGTCAAAGGTTCTCAAATAAGCTCAAGTTTTCAGGAGCGCTATTGTTGAACCCAGTAAGTGCTAAAACCCCTTTCTCTATGTGAGGAATTGATTTTGTTGGTGAATTTGCCAAGAAATCTAGTGGTGGACACAGTTGGATATTGGTGGCTACTAATTATTTCACTAAGTGGATTGAATCCATTCCTAAAAAAAAGGAAACAAGTAAAGCAGCCACTGATTTCTTAATGGAGAATATTCTGACTAGATTTGGTGTGCCTTCAAAGTTAGTAATGGATAATGCCATGTGCTTTAGATCAGATGAGATGAAATATTTATATGAGAAGTATGGGATCATAATGTCATATTCATCCCCATATCATCCACAGGAAAATGGACAAGCTGAATCCAGTAATAAGAGTATACTGAAGATATTAAAGAAGACCTTAGAAAAGAACAAGAGAGCCTGGCATACAAAGTTGAGATTAGCTTTGTGGGCTAACAGAATAATAGTTAAGAAGGCCACTGGTAAGGCACCATTTGAGTTGGTGTATGGTTTACAGTAAAAAATTCCTATAAATAATATGCTACCAGTATATCAATTCATACAAAAAGAGCAGTTATATGTTTTTGATAGCATGCAGAATAGGATGATTCAATTGACAGAATTAGATGAAACAAGAAGAGATAGAAAAAAAGGAAAACATAAAACTAAAAAAATGAAGTATCTGTTTGATAAAAGAGCAAGTTGCAGAAAATTCCAAACTGGTGACCTAGTGCTCCAATGGAAAATAAGATTAGAAGACAAAGGTTAGCATAAAAAGTTTGAATCTTTATGGCTTGGTCCTTTTATTATTTCTCTAAATTTGGGCAAAGATTCCTATATTCTAAAAAACATGGATGATGAAGAGTATGAGTTGCCAGTGCATGGGAAATTTTTGAAACCCTTCTTTAATTGAAAATAAAGTTTTATGCACAAGTAAGTCTGTATCATATTGTATATAGGTAGGTTTTCCCTTTTGTTGTATGTTTTCCTTTAAGCAATAGTTTAGGCTTCGCTAAATAAGAGGTCTACAACTAGAGATTTTGTGATTATTTTCCATAAACTTGAATTTATCCATCCATAGATAGAGCCACTATTGGTTGTATTTCCTATTTTGAAGTTTGCCCTGAAATTTTTTAAGAATTCTTACCTTTCCTGTACCCTGAAAGTTGAGTTTATAGTTCATAGTTCAAAAATGGTAATATCTAGCTACAAATAAACCTTTTGACCTAAAAATCCCTTTAAAAAGGCCAGAAACCCTAAGCCCTTGGGTCATTTTCATTCAAAATGTGAAAAAAGCCCTAATTTCCAAGTCAAGATTATGTTTTAAAGTTACCTTTTTCAAACTTAAGTTATGAAATAAATCATATTCCTTTTTAGAAAGGTCACCAAGTCTCTGAATTTTATAAGAATATTCTATTATGTTTAGAGACTCAGTGGATGCCTTTGTCATGTTATCTCCAAGTGAAAAATAATATGCCACTTTTGTTATGAGATTAAGCGACAACCATCCATATGGTGAAGGATCTAACGGTGGTCGGAAAGTATCCTAATAAACCATACAGTTAGTAAAATGTTTGGTGACTTTGATATACTATGGTCAAGGTGTCTCAAGACCAAATCAGTGTGAAGCGGTGAGTCTAAAAGATTACATAGTCGCCAATTCTCGAGATAGAAAGTGAGTTAAGATAAAGGATTAAGAGACTTGGAGACAATCGTAGGATGAAAAGAAGATCTGTGGTTGTCGCATAGTCGCTGATTAGTTCTGACAAGTCAACATTCTTTCAATGATTAGGAGACAATAAATAATGAGACACATGTTCCAGAATCTAAGTGACTAAAGTATGCAGTTGCGTAGTCTTACAATGTGAAATTTGTCATCTAGCAAATAAGAGACTAAAGGGAATATTACACTCTTGTCACCAGGTCTCCAAGTGAATAAGGGTTTTTATGAAAGATTTAGAGACTTAGCGGAGCCATTGGATGATGATAGATGAGAGATCAATGGTTTTTGGGAAGTCTCTAGATAAAAAGGTTAAAGGTGATTTCTTTAAGCTACTTAGAGATATAAGGAAATAAATGTTACATTACACTATAGTCACCAAGTCTCCAGATTGAATTAAGTTGATAAATTAAAGGTATCATATGCTTAGTCGCTAAGTCTCCAGTATAAAATGATTAAGTTATAAACATCTAGCGATTCAGCGACATAGACCTAAGTCATGAAGTCTCATAAAGAATTAATATGATTCAGAGACTTAGTGATAAGCATCTGTTTAAAAAGAAATCTATGGTGGATGGGATGTCGCATGATAAAATCAGAGTTAGGAATTTCTTTCAGCGACTTGGATTTCTTCAGTCACGTGATCTCCAAAAGCTGACTAAGGTTAAACTTAAGTAAAGGAACACATGTTGTCACCAGGTCTTGAAAGGAAATTAGGGTTAAAAGAAATGTTAAGTGACATGGAGACAAATCATGGTTGTTAGGTTGCCAGATAAGGAAAATGAAGAATACACTGAAGAAAAGTTAAAGATGATGCTGACATGCTACTGTTGAAAATTCACCAGCTAATATGAATGCAAAACAGTTATGACAAGGTGGAAAAGTTGCTGAAAAGAGGTAAACACATTATTTTTAACCTTTGGTAAAATTTAATAAGAATTTTTATGAATTTATCACTCATTCGAATTAGATTTCCTATCATGATCAGAGGATACGGCTAGAAATTAATATTAATGGCATAATGTATAAAATTGAAGGCATAAATGATGGATTTTTCAATAATGAGCTGTGTACCTTGAGTATATTTCCATAAATAGTTGATATCATACTCATTTTCACTTACCTTGCATTCAAAATTTTAGAGTGGAGAATTTTCCAAGTTTTCTGTGTCTGAGAAAAAGAGAGAATAGTTTCTTTTTTGAAGAATTAATTGAGTAAAGTTTGCTACAGAATTCAAGGTAATTGGTGTGATTTTCAGTGCTCTTGAATTATTTTCAATGCATTTTAGTTCAGGGTAAGGGTTTACAAATAGATTTGTTTCAATATCGGTACCAAAAAATTGAGAGCAGAACAGAAGAGAACATAACAAGATGAGTCAAGAACAGAGTGTGAACTCCACAAGTGGAAGGAATGATGATATAGATGATGATGCCAAGGGAAATAATTATTTAGATGAGTTCCTAAAGTTATTGTCAGGTTCTACACAAAATAATAAGTCAAAATTTGATATTCTGATTGATGATTTGGCCAACATTAGACATGCAAAGACACAAGGAACATCAAGTTATTCTCTATTTAACTACTTCTATAAAAACTATAATGAAGATGTGCCTATCTTGAACCCTTGGACATGTTGACTGGCTAGATTGTTAGTTCCTGATGTGTTTTTAGATGTTGATTTCATTTTAGCCCAAGCAAAAAATTATGATGAGTTGAGCAAAAAAATCAAGAGAAATGATGGGACTGTGTTACTTACTTTCAGTAATTATTCATTTATGCAAGCATTTAACCTCTATTACCAAACGTCAACCAAAATTAACCTGAAGAAATGAGAAGAGAGGTATGATAGGGAATCTAGATTCGTTAGGAATTTGATAAAGAGACACATGCCTAAGGAGACAAGGAATTATATTGCCCCTTTACCAGTTTTGGCACCTTATTCTTACAAAGATTTAAACCACTACATTAAATACATTTCCTATGCATTGTGTAGAATGCTAGGGAGGGATGGAGGTGTTGAAAGGATAAATGTAGGTATTTTGATGATTTTATTAGACATACAAGATGTGTATACAAGCACTAGTTATGACTACATCCAATATATCACTGATAGGATGCATGAGGCTTTTGTTTCTATTAAGAAAAAGGAGAAAGAGCCCAAGTTTCTGCACTATTCTATTTTGATGCATTTATTGCTTTATTTCAATTACCCTGTAATGGATGAACATAATTTGAACCCTCAAATATTCCACTACAATCAGCCCAACCTCATTGAATTCTAGATTAGAGTGTGGAATTGCATTGCTAAAGATTGTGACTTCTATGGTTTCGAGAATTGGATTGTGTACCCAATAACACAAAGCCTAGGAGTAAATAAGACTAGGTTACCTGCAAAAGTACCGCAACTTTTGAGGCCATGTGAATATGTTGATAAATGGCTGGGTGATCATAATTGGGGCGATTTCTACCTGGGAAGCAATTTTACAATGATAAGAGTATATGGATGTTCACATCCTCCTCATATTCTCCCATATCATGTTCCAACTAGGATAGCTACAATGGAATTCATCTGGCAGCTAATTTTGACAGATAAAGAACACCATGCACCACATAGAAAGGGGACATTTACCCCTAGAAAGTTCAAAGTGTATCAGTTTACAATTGGAAAGACAGTCATAGATCAAGTAAATAATTGGATGAGTCACTATAAGATGAGTGTAGCCTTGTGCAGGTACAATGATATTGAAGGATTCATTGTGGGAGCCAAGAAGCTTTTAACTCCTACCATACCATATAACTATGTACATGAAGAGTGTATGGAGGAGGATGCTATCAGAAATATTTTGGAAGAAGGAAAAGTAATGAGAAGATTAGACATGATCCAAGAACTATTGGACTTGAAGAGACAAGTAGAAAGAAAGGGCTTGTCTTTTGAGGGATTTTTCCCTCAATTATCATATTTGAATCGGCTTAGGGCCATGTTGGATAATCATAATTTTTTATGTGATCAATTGGAGAATCACCTTGAAGAGAAGAAGAAATGATAAGAGCGAGACCATTTAGAGTCAGTATATGAAGATGAGAGTAATCAGGGTTGTCCTTCTCCCAGAGCTTATCTAGATTACCAAGAAGTACCATTAAAGATTGCAGTTGAAGGGAAATTATATGTAATTGACCTAACAGAGGTCCTAGAGCATGAGGCTATTGATGAGCCTACACTTAAAAGGAAAAAGGTTGATATTGTTGAGCATTCACATGCCAAAACTTATGTGGGAAAATAAAAGAAGAAAGATAAGGCGAGTTCCCTTATTCCTAGCAATAGGCCTTATGATCACCAATTAAGGAAAGAAATAAGAAAAGGAAATAAATTACACCAAGAGGTTGAAGAAGATATTGAGTTACCTCTCTTAACTAGTATTGATGAAAAGGTGATTCAGTTAGGGTTTTTTCTTGTATGAACCACAGTGCTTGAAATGTCTATTTGAACACTATGTTTTCTAATACTGATTCAGGAACAAGAAAAGCCTAATTGCTAAGGACTGGATAAGGTCCTTCTTCATTTTTGAACTCCACATATACTCAGGCAGGTTTTACCTCTTATGATTGCTGTTTACACAGTATGTATTAATGTGGACACTGATTTGCTATGTATCTTTGTTAAACCAACTTATAAATCATCTTGTAAATGACCAAGCATAACCAGATGCAGGATTTAACCATACAAACCATGGTCTTAAATATAGAAAAAACCAGTGATACAAGGATTTTCATCCTTCTTCCTTTTATTGTAGGAGGGATAACCTAATGATTCACTCTCCAAGGAATCACTAAAATGGACATTGTCCTGCTGACATAAGTCCTTACTGAGTTCAGTTTGTTTGTTCTTAGTAATCAAGAGTATTTTGATTAAATTGGTTTTGATGCCTTGAAATGACTTGGATGATAATGGGTTATCAGACCAATTTCTTGACCAGTGCCTATCCTTTGGGTTACAGAGTCAATAAACTAAGATCTCATAGAAACAAAATACAGTAAGCTGCCTTACAACCCACATGCAATTTAGATAAGTTTCCTTACAAATTACCTTGTTACCTTTAAACGATTGTATCAAATCTTTAAAAAACCATTATGCTCCCTGAAACTACTCACAAAACTTAGTTCTTTCCTCGAAAGAAACTTGCAAGCAATTAGATAGTTACCTTATAACCAAAATGTTTCAGAATGACTTGCAAATTTAAACATAAAAGAGCATACACAAAGAATAAAGAGACAACAATTGAAGAGAGTAAAATTGCATCATATTTTATTGATATTATCTCCTTTTCCAAAAAAATTTAACATCAAAAGACCCTTTACAATTACAACTCTTTTTCTATATATAGGTTTTTGACCATCTAGGAATCCCTTAAGGATGCAAAAAGCTTAGGATGGTCATAGAAAACCTAACCCTAAAAATATAAAAGAAAGAAAAGAAAGAAGAAGCGATGGAGTGACCGAGTCAAAAGATGGAAATAGATATTCTTTATTCTTCTCCTAATTTGGGGACTACAATTAGATTTGTATAGATGGTAGCTGGTAGTATTTATGCTGAGGCCGGATAGCCGTGCTTTCATACTAATCTACATTCTCCTTTTGCAATAACTATTCCTCTTATCTTGAACAGTGCAGTGCCAAGTGTTCACCTTTACTCCTCGTCCAAGATTTCTTCTTCTACTACCGACTTCTTTCTCTTGGGCATGGTCATCAACTCCCATGCTTTCACTTCATCATCTGATGGCCACTTAAAGTCTTGAGTACTCTGTACTTACACCTTTTGTCTATCCCATCTAGCATCAGTGATATTCTTGACATCTAGCAGGAATTTGATGATGTTAGTCTCTACTTTGAAAGCTTCATCCAATATTTTATTAAATCCTTTAATATCAACATCTGCTCCCAAGAGAAATGCCTCATCACTAGGCATGTTACTGTCAAAATCATTCTTCCAGGCATCTACAGCCTTTACTTGATCATCATATCCCCTTAAGGAAGGAATAAACTTATTAAAATCATATGAAAAGAGGCTTAGCTTAACCTCTATTTGGTTTAATTTTCCTTTAAAGAATGAGAGAGAAATATTGACTCTTTTGATCTCATCTTCAAATTCAGTTACTATTTCAGGAAAATCTAGTCTTAGGGTTTGTAAAGATGCTAACTTTTCAAATAACTTTACCCTAGCAGACCATTTAGTAAAGTAAGGGTTCAAAATAGAAAGGTATCCCATTACCTCCATATGTAAAGCTGGCAATTTATTGTATGTATTGAGTACAATATTAGTTTTATCATTTAGACTCTCAATTCTATGTTGTAGTATACCCTTCAATGCTTTCAAAGAAATTGCATTTCCCTTTTCTTCATTAGTTTCCTGTTCAACAACCTCCTCTGATTTAGGCTTATCTTCAATTTGCAATGGTGGGGGTTGTGTAGGTACATATACCACCTCAGGTTTTTCTTCTAACTCTTTCAGCAATCTCTTGATTACCTGATCCTGCTGGTGCAATTGTATATGACACATCTCCCTGTCTTTAGACAATGCACTTGTCTCTTCTAATAAATTGCTACACTTATCAAACAATTGTTTAGTTTTTTCCTCATTCAAGTAAGCCCAATGTGTCATAATTTGGGAGATCTCCAAATCCCCTATATTCTGTACAGACTAGACCATTTGATAACCCACCATATTTTCTTGAATATTTACCAATTAGGGCTTTTGGTCTTTTGGGCACAAGCTCCACATTGCAAAAGCTTGGGATTTTGGGCTATACCCAAATCCTTTTATTACATCTCCCATCTAGACATCACTAGCCATTTTGAGATCTGGCTATTTTTTGATTTGGTCTATGATGAAGGCAGATGCCAAATCCCATCCCTCAGCCAATAGTATTCCACTTCCTAGCACCATTTTCCTAGCATCCTCGGGTGAAATATCCTCATTTTCAGGGTCATAAGACTGTAAAGCCACTAGAGCTTCATTTGTTATTGTTTCTTTCCCATCTACTGTCAATTGGAATCTTATCTGCTCTATCTTATACCATCTTAGGAAGTCTTTAAACTCCTCTATTTTGACAAAGCTGTCATCACTTAAAAATTTATGTTGATGAATCAATCTCTCATCAACATAGGCCTTAAGTGGCAACTCAACATTGTTATCCAAGTC
>MU225293.1:5030057-5046755 GCA_018584345.1 Thuja plicata | reverse complement strand
TTTCTTGATAACAACATGCCATAATGAGGTGGTATATCAACCACAAGAACATTCATAGTCATCACTATATCAGGGCAAAGTGCCAATCTATAAGGCATGGCCTCAATGGTACCAATTACAGGGACTTCTCTAGAATCCATTGCTCTACATCTTCCACAAGGTGTGTCAACATGTAGCCCCATTTCCCTCATAATCTCAACTGGCATAACTGTATTAGAATCTCCTGAATCAATCATACAATTCTTGAGCTTTTTATCATTAATTATCAATGAAAGAAAAAAATGGGTCCACCACCTTTGGAGAAGAAGTAGTATTAAATAATATTTGAGGAATCTCATATGTCAACATCTCATCCTCATTTCCCTTGACAGGTGGCCTCTCAGATACATCTACTGGTTTTTGCACTTTTATTATAGGTACATTGTTTAATAATGACATCACTTTTTCCTTATGTTCTTTGATCCTCATCATTTCCAGAAATGGTACCTTAACTGTCATCTAAAACAAACATTGACCCATATCTACAGGAGTATAACAAAAATTTGAATTTTTTGACTTATCAATGATAACTTCATTATCTTCACTATGTTTCTTTTCGAATGACTCTTTCAACCTTTTATTTTCTATCTTTTGAACAGGAACAATTTTTTCTTGACCTTTTTCATCTTCATCTTGTATAACATTTGGCTCTACAGCTTTCGTGATGATCTTGACCTTGTGTTTATTTACATTTTCTCTAGGTTATTCTTTTTCCTGGACATACTTAGTGTCTACCTTGTTTTCCTTTATAAAGACACCTGAAGGTTGGCTACCAGTTCCACCTACCACCCTATTCCTTAGGTGGCAATTGCTTCTAGCTTTTTTTACTAACTCAGAAGTAATCCTCACCTTTTCTTCATCTGAAGATTTTCTTATGAGTGGAACTTCCTGGCCATCCTGAGCATAACATCTTAAACTGTCATCAATTTCGTCAGTGTCACTATCAGATAAGATCTGTTGGTGATGATTCTCAACCCTTCTTTGTGAAACATAGGAATCATGATTTTCCTCTTCACTGTTTGAATCAATATCATGACACGAATAAGTATTAGTCATACTATGATCACACTATTCCCCCTCATCATTTTCTTCTTCCTCATTCACTTTTAGATCTAAGGAAATGACACAAAAATTAGGATTATGAGGAGCCTCACAAGCTTCACACCAAGTATTATCATTGCAAAAATGGACAGAATTTCTATGAAGGGGGTCTGGAGTCTTTTTATCCATCTTTTCTTTCTTGGGTGTAACAACAGGCTTTCCATCTTTGAACTGAGTTCCATATGGGTGATTTTGCATTCTGTTCTGAGGATTGTAAGTATTATTGTAAAAGGGGTTTTTTTTTGAGGAGGTCTATATTCTTTGTACTCTGCTTCTTTCAGATTGCTTTTGCTAAACCTGGGGTCATCCTTCCTATTTAACTTACCAGATACTCTTTTGTTCATTTCAATATTGACTGCTATTTTGTAAGTGTCAGTAAGAGTCCTAGGGTTCTTATCTCTTAGAGCATATCCCATTTTGGAATCATAAGCATTTAAATAAGTTGCTAGACATACTTCCTCACCTAGCCGTATTTTTTGAAATAATTTGTGCATAGCTCTTTGAAACCTTGTGTTAAATTCTGTAACCTCCTCATTGTAATTTTTCTTGATGTTATTGAACTCATTCAATAAAAAACCTTTGTTTGTCTTATCTCCATACTGCTCTTTAAACAATTCAATCAACTCATCCATAGAGATAACTGATCCATTAGCAAGACTTCTAAACCATTCTCTTGCATCCTCAACTAAGGACTGAACAAATAATTTCATTAATACATCTTCATGGGTGATATTCAAGTCATCTACAAAATCGATGAACTTCCTTAAATGTGTTTCACAAGAAATGACATTATTACTTGCAAACTTTGGGAGCTTTTCTCCCACATCACCCACATCCTTAGGAAAAGCATTGGGGTATCCAGGGATACCAACAAAGTTAAACTGTTTATATCTCTTAGTATGCAATGGTTTTCTTTGAAAGCTATCATCCTCCTTGGAAGCAGTAGCTCTGGTTCTAGAGGTTATAATATTTTTGGGTCCAGTTTGATTATACTTTGAAGACTGCAAAAAATCAATCTTTTTCTTCATTTCAATTGTTGCAGCTTCCATCTGGGCCTTTTCCAACATTTTTTCCATGGTTTCCTTTTCAATTCTCAATTTTTCTAAATCAATTTCTAACTTGGACATTTGTTCAACCATAGGCTTCTGAAATTTAGGTTCTTGATCTCTATGTTCACCCATCTTTTGTTTACCCTTATTTATTTGTAAAATAGAAGCTTTATGAGTGAATGGTATTTCTTGGTCATTTTGAAACTTCTCAGAATCCTTGGTAACTTGATGTCTTGAAGAAATTTTTTCTATTATTGTCTAGAACCTTATGATCATTGTTTTTCTTTCTTAATGCTCTCTCCTTTTTCATTTGTTGGACCAGGGCAAGCTATTTCAGAACAAGATTTTCTTCATTTTCTAACACATCTGAAGGATCACCCTTTGAATTTGAACTAGGTGTACTAATTTCCTCTCTCTCATTTGAAGCAGAAGTGACTGTGGGAGTATCCAATACTCTTTCAGCAGCCTCTTCATATTCTGAAGTATTTCCATCATGAGAGCGTTGATTGGTATTCATGTCCCTCCTTACATTACCCTCTATCTTTCTTGGAGGGGTCTCATCCATATTACCCTGATCTCTCTTTTTCCTCCAAGACATACCTATTCTTGAAGATGATGGGAGTCCATCATGTAATACTCTTTCAGGATTAGTTCTCACCCTTGACCTGGTATTCATTCCAAAAGACATTTTTTAACTTTGCACTAATCTCAGAGATTTCCTTTTAGAGTCGCCACCCAATAAATTGGGATGAATGAATAGCTATCAAGGGACAATATGACAACTACCGGAATTTTGTAAAAAATTTAGACCTTGATACACCAGAGATTTGTGAATGCTTCTACAAGACTTTACAATCTCTTATCCCCAGTAGAGTTGCCAATTTGTTAGGCAACTCGGATGGGAAAAACTCTTTCTCTGGTACCTATGAAAACTTGTCTGCAACTAGATTCTGAGAGAATTTTAAAATGATCTTTTAAACAACTATTTCCCAGTAGATTCACCAATTTGTTAGGGTTTTTTCTTGTATGAACCACAGTGCTTGAAATGTCTATTTGAACACTATGTTTTCTAATACTGATTCAGGAACAAGAAAAGCCTAATTGCTAAGGATTGGATAAGGTCCTTCTTCATTTTTGAGCTCCACATATACTCAGGCAGGTTTTACCTTTTATGATTGTTGTTTACACAGTAGGTATTAATGTGGACAATGATTTTCTATGTATCTTTGTTAAACCAACTTATAAATCATCTTGTAAATGACCAAGCATAACCAGATGCAAGATTTAACCATACAAACCATCATCTTAAATATAGCAAAAACCAGTGATACAAGGATTTTCATCCTTCTTCCTTTTATTGTAGGAGGGATAACCTAATGATTCACTCTCCAAGGAATCACTAAAATGCACATTCTCCTGCTGACATAAGTCCTTACTGAGTTCAGTTTGTTTGTTCTTAGTAATCAAGAGTATTTTGATTAAATTGGTTTTGATGCCTTGAAATGACTTGGATGATAATGGGTTATCAGACCAATTTCTGGACTAGTGCCTATCCTTTGGGTTATAGAGTCAATAAACTAAGATCTCATAGAAACAAAATATAGTAAGCTGCCTTACAACCCACATGCAATTTAGATAAGTTGCCTTACAAATTACCTTGTTACCTCTAAATTATTGTATAAAATATTTAAAAAACCATTATGCTCCCTGAAACTACTCACAAAACTTAGTTCTTTCCTCAAAAGAAACTTGCAAGCAATTAGATAGTTACCTTATAACACAAATATTTTAGAATGCCTTGCAAACTTAAACATAAAAGAGCATACACAGAGAATAAAGAGACAGCAATTGAAGAGAGTAAAATTGCACCGTATTTTATTTATATAATCGAACTTCCATACATGAAAGATTTTGCAACTTCAAAAGATAGACAGAAGTTCAAAACATCTAAATTCTACAATATATTATCTCCTTTTCCAAAAAATTTCAACATCAAAAGACCCTTTACAATTACAACTCTTTTGCTATATATAGGTTTTTGACCATCTTGGAATCCCTTAAGGATGCAACAAGCTTAGGATGGTCATAGAAAACCTAACCCTAAAACTATAAAAGAAACAAAAGAAAGAAGAAGTGATGGAGCGACCCAGTCAAAAGATGGAAATAGATATTCTTTATTCTTCTCCCGATCTGGTGACTGCAATTAGATTTTTATAGATGGTAGCTGGTAGTATTTATGCTGAGTCTAGATAGCCGTGCTTGCATACTCATCTAAAATCACCTTTTGTAATAACTATTCCTCTTATCTCAAACAGTGCAATGCCAAGTGTTCACCTTTACTCCTCATCCAAGATTTCATCTTCTACTGTTGGCTTCTTCCTCTTGGGCATGGTCATCAACTCCCATGCTTTCACTTCATCATCCGATGGCCACTTAAAGTCTTGAGTACTCTGTACTTGAACCTTTTGTCTATCCCATCTAGCATCAGTGATATTCTTGACATCTAGCAGGAATTTGTTGATGTTAGTCTCTGCTTTGAAAGCTTCATCCAATATTTTATTGAATCCTTCAATATCAACATCTGCTCCCAAGAGAAACGCCCCATCACCAGGCATCTTGCTGTCAAATTCATTCTTCCAAGCATCTACAGCCTTTACTTGATCATCATCTCCCCTTAAGAAAGGAATAAAATTATTAAAATCATTTGAAAAGAGGATTAGCTTAACCTCTATTTGGTTTAATTTTCCTTTAAAGAATGAGAGAGCAATATAGACTCTTTTGATCTCATCTTCAACTTCAGTTACTATTTCAGGGAAATCTGGTCTTAGGGTTTGTAAAGATGCTAACTTTTCAAATAACTTTACCCTAGCAGACCATTTAGTAAAGTAAGGGTTCAAAATAGCAAGGTATCCAATTACCTCCGTATGCAAAGCTGGCAATTTATTGTATGTATTGAGTACAACATCAGTTTTATCCTTTAGAATCTCAATTCTATGTTGTAGTATACCCTTCAATGCTTTGAAAGCAATTACATTTCCCTTTTCTTCATTAGTTTCCTGTTCAACAGCCTCCTCTGATTTAGGCTTATCTTCAATTTGCAATGGTGGGGCTTGTGCAGGTACATATACCACCTCAGGTTTTTCTTCTGACTCTTTCAACAATCTCTTGATTACCTGATCCTGCTGGTGCAATTGTATATGACACATCTCCCTGTCTTTAGACAATGCACTTGTCTCTTCTAATAAATTGCTACACTTATTAGACAATTGTTTAGTTTTGTCCTCATTCAAGTGAGCCCAATGTGTCATGATTTGGGAGATCTCCAAATCCCCTATATTCTGTAAAGACCAGACCATTTGATTGCCCACCATATTTTCTTGAATATTTACCAGTTGGGGCTTTTGGTCTTTTGGGCACATGCTCCACATTGCAAAAGCTTGGGATTTTGGGCTATACCCAAATCCTTTTATTACATCTCCCATCTGGACCTCACTAGCCATTTTGAGAGCTGGTTGTTTTCTGATTTGGTCTATGATGAAGGCAGATGCCAAATCCCATCCCTCAGCCAATAGTATTCCACTTCCTAGCACCATTTTCCTAGCATCCTCGGGTGAAATATCCTCATTTTTAGGGTCATAAGACTGTAAAGCCACTAGAGATTCATTTGTTATTATCTCTTTCCCATCTACTGTCAACTGGGATCTTATCTGCTCTGTCTTATACCATCTTAGGAAGTCTTTAAACTCCTCTATTTTGACAAAGCTGTCATCACTTAAAAATTTTTGTTGATGAATCAATCTCTCATCAAAACAGGCCCTAAGTGGAAAATCAACACTATTATCCAAGTCAGGTTGTTGCTTCTTCCCTTCCCTTATTGATTTCCTTAGGTTATGGTCATATAACCTATTCCCTGGTACTAAGGCCCTACCCTTGTCTTTTTTCTTGCTTTTCCCTTCAACTGAAGGCTGACATACTTCCAATTTCTGACTCTTTGCAGCGGGCTCTTCTACATCATCAGGCTGGGTGACCAATGTTAAATCAAGAATGTGGAGCTCAACCCCTTCCAGCTGTGATATCTCAACAACATCTTGCTATGGTGGAAGATCTCTAGCAGGACGTGCATAATCACTGTCACTACTGCTATCACATTCGGACTCTGAATGGTCTTGCTCTTGAGCACCTTTTTTTATCGAGAATAGTATCTAACTGTTATATTAGCACATAGTAATTGTCTATCATGTGCTTGATTTTATCAAAATATGGGAGATTAGGGTAAAAACCCCCAAACGATAGCCCATTCCTCTTAATTTGTCTTTCAAGATTCAAAAATTCTTGAATCCTGACTCTTCTTGTTTGAATTTCATCCTCATCTAGGATGTTCCTTGTTGCATCTTCTTCCATGCACTCAGAGTGGACATTAGTATTGGGGATTGTAGGTGTATACAATTTCCTAACCCCTGCCATGAAGCCCTCTGGGTCAATATATCTATAAGGGGCTGCTCCCATTCTGCATCCTTCTAGCCACTGACTCACTACATCAATACCACCTTTGCCAATTGTAAAGTTGAAAATCTTTAATTTCCTAGGGGTTAGAGTCCCCTTCTTATGCGGTGCAAAGTGCTTATTATCTATTAACAACAACTGCCATATGAATTCCATTGAAGATACTCTTGCTGGTACATAATATGGTAAGAGATGAGGTGGATGACTACACCCATATACCCTGATAATGGTATAATTCTCCTCCAAGAAGGAATCACCCCAATTATGCTTCCCAAGCCAGCTATCTGTATAATCACAGGGCCTAAGCAGTTGTATAACCTTTAATGGGATTCTTGTTCTGCTGACTCCAAGACTTTGTACTATTGGATACACAATCCAATTCTGAAAAGCACAATAATCATAGTCCTTGGATGTGTAATTCCAAACCCTCACCCAAAATTGGATAGGATTAGGACCTTCCTGGTAAAACCTTTGTGGGGCAAAATTTTTGATGTCCATGATTACAAAATTGAAGTACAGTAGGAGATGCATGAGCATGGAATAGTGAAGGAATTTTGGCTCCTTCTCCTTGGGGTCTTTCAACTTTTTCTGGGTTGTAATGAAACCCTCATGCATCTCATCAATGATGTGTTGTATATAATCATAACTGGTGTTTGAATGCACCTCTTGTAAGTCTAGCACCATCATTAGGATGCCAACATTGATTTTCTCTGCTTCTCCATCTATCCCTAGCACTCTACATAGGGCATAGAAGTTATACTTAATGTAGAAGTGTAGATCCTTGTAATAATATGGGCTTGTCCCAGCCATAGGATCTAAGTACTTTCTCACTTCTTTCAACATGTGTTTCTGCAATAAACCTTTAGCAATACGAGGCTTCAAACTATATCTATGCTCCTACTTTGTCATGTCAATTTTGGTAGACATGGTGCTAAACCAGCCAAAAGCCTGCATGAATTAATTTCTATTTAATATTAACAGGGCAGTTGCATCATCCCTTCTGATTGTTTTAGACAAAAAATCATAATGATTGGCCACTTCTAAGAACAAGTCTACATCTATGTAGACATCAGGGATAATTAATCTGGCTAGACCACAAGTCTAAGGGTTTGAGACTGGGATAGCCTTATCAAAAATTTTATAGAAATAATTAAACAATGAGAAACCTGTTGTCCCTAGAGTATCAGCATCTCTAATATTGTGATAGTCATCTAAGAGCACATTTGCATTTTCTCTCTTATTTTGTGTAGAACCAGGAAGTAACCTAAGGAATTCATTAGAAAAACTTGCCTTTCCCTTTTTCTCTTCCTCACTTCCTCCACTTGTGGAAGCAACACTAATAGTTCTGCTCATATTCGTAGTGCCTTGAATCTCTTACTCCTTATCGATATTGAAACAAATCTATTTCTGATATTGGCTGACCGTCTTGTGCACAACTTTCTGAGACTTAGAACCTATTGATCAACTCTCAAAATACTGCAAACTGAGAAAAATATCTCCTCTCTGAAAACTTAACACCTTGGGCTCTGAAATCTGAAAACTCGGTGAATGAAAATGAAAGCACTATCAACTACTTATAACCATCATTCAAAGTACACAACTCATAATTTGGAAACATCAGTTTTGTCTTTAATTTGACATACTATGAACTTGAATGAAAACCTAGCCATAGTTGCATGAGCGTGATAGGAAATCAAATTCATAAAAGTGAATCCTTAGAAAAACCTTATAGAATTCAAAAAGAGCTGACATGTCACGCTATGATTTGCTAACTGTCTTACATCTCAGCTACTCTTTTTGCACAGCAATGAAAATACAAGCCTGTGATTGGTCATCGAATGATTCATACTATCACATCAAAAAATGTCATCATTTTTAGATTTTGGGATCAGGCGACTGTGCGACTACACTTTATCTCTTTGTCGCGGACCTCAGTCACTAACCCATAGTTTATTTTGAGACATTGCGACAATACACTTTCTTTCCTCTACAAACCCAAGTCACCATCTGGCGATCATGTGACCCTACAGAAATCATAGTCGCGCATAATTAACACTAAATATTTATCTTTTTTGAGACCCTACGACTAACCGTTACCTTTAACCCTTTATGGTTATCTCTTAGTCGCCAAATGTTTTTTTTTCATGTTAAGACTATGTGACTATACCTAGTCGCCCGATCGTAGAATACAAAATCTGAGTATTAAATTTTAACATGACAAGTTATACGTGCCCCTTTTCTCATCTGACGACTGTGCGACAAACCTTAATCGCTAAGTCAAGAGGAATTTTCCCCTTGGTAACTTTTATTCTGAGACATCGCGACCACCGTTAGATCTCTTGATCTCTTTATCTGACGGCTGTGACTTAATCGCCATAAATTCCTTTATACCCTTAAATCTTTCTTAGGCCCCGCGACAAAAGAAAAGCACAGATTCTCATGGTCACTGATTCCATTCTCTCCTTCTAGTGACCATGTGATAAACCTTTAATAACCACTTACCTTATGACACATGTCACAAATTCATTTGTTCACTTATCACTCAATTGAAAACTTAGTGATCAATCTGAAACTAGTGACAACCTGACTATGCTTTACTCTAAACCTCAGATGGTCAGTCGTGAAGTCTCAGTCAAAATCTCTTAACTGTCATTCCCTCTCGACACTACGCGACTGAAGGCTTTGCCTAAATTTTAAACTTGGATCCTCTTAGCGATAACACGACATGAGGTAATCGCAAAGTCTGAAGATATTTTAATAACTGTTGAGAATTTTTTGCGATTACCCGACTAATCAGTGGGTCCCCTCTGCATAATGATTTATTACAAAGTTATCTTGTGACCACAAGACATAAAGAAATCACAGAGTCTCGTAATGCCAAAGGAATATATTGAATTTAAATGAGACCATGTGACAAAACAAAATTGCCAAGTCGGGAAGGATTAGGGAATATTTGCTTGGAGTAACGTGACAAAGCGATTTGATTAAAACACATGACTTAAGTGGACTGAAAAAGCAACAGAAAAACATAAGCGACATGACTTAGGGTTTGTTTTTCAACTTTTAACACTTGGAAGGCTTAGGGTTTTCAAGATTTTTTGCAAATTGAGACAGGTTCAAACATGAAAACCTGAAAACTCGACACAGGTAAACCAAAAAGGAATGAGAGATAGCTGATTTAAAAATACCAGATCATAGAGAAAAGAAAAAGGAACCAGGAAAACTGCCAAAACAAGGAATACAACCAACAGATTCATCAACAAAAGTTACTTGATGATGATAATTTCATCAAAACTCAGGACTTTAAAGATTTCCTTAGGTGGAATAAACAGAAGAAAGTAAGTGAACAGCTGAGACTGGAAGGAGGTGAACCAGTCACTAATGAGGCCCTCCTAGCCATATAGAACTGTGATCCTGAATTTGAAGAAATAACTCTTGAGGAGGCCAGGCAGTTAGTTAAAGAATGTGGTATGTTACTTGCTGGGGGTTGGGATCCAGCCTTGGCCTTCATACTAGATTAGATCAGAAGGAAGTCAGATTTGAAACTGACATCTAAAGTGCAAGTTGGTGAAATGATCAAGGGATTTGGATATAATCCAAAGTCTCATGCAGTTGTAATGCAGAGCTTAGCTCCTAAAGATCAGAAACTAGCTCTATTAAACATTCAAGAGAGCATGGTAGGTAATCAAATGGTATTGTTAGTACATAACACAAATGACATGGATATTTCTCATATTTTAACCTATTAGGCACAACTAAATGAAGAAAAAATAAAACATCTATCCCAGAAATGTGATACCTTGATAAATGAGGCTAGTGCCATAGCAAAAGATAGGGAGATGTGTTACATCAAGATACATGCTATGGAGAATACAATTAAGGATTTAACTCAGAAGTTAATGGAAAAGCCAAAAGTTATCCCTGCCACACCTAAAGAAAGTATAGATGTAGAGGTCTAGACAGAGTTAACAAGGGACAATGCAGAAACAGAGGAAGGGATAAGTGAACATAATGAGATGGTCTATGGATCATTAATGAGTATTTTCTAGCACATGATTGATATCCTGAAAGATAAAACTGATTTGATACTAAGTGCATATAATAAATTGCCTATTTTCCATGCTGAGGTAACTAATTATCTCAATATTTTAAATCCTTATTTTACATCTTGGTTAAGTAGGACACAAATTTTTGAGAGGTTGGCTTCTTTACAGCCACATAGGAAAGATTTTCTAGAAATAGTAACTGAGGTTGGTGAGGAAATAGAAAAGATAAATGTGACTTTACCTTTCTTCAAAGGTAAGTTAAATCAGATTGAGGCAAGATTGGGCCTATTTAGAACAAATTTCAATAGATTCATTCCTCCAATCAAGGGAGAAGATAATCAGATCAAGGCCTTGGCAGCCTGGAGGGGATAATTTGACAGCAAGTTGCCTAATAAAGAGGCATTTATTAGAAATGAAGAATTAGATATGGAGTGTTGCAATAAAATCATGGATGAAGCATTCAAGGCTAAAAGTGACATAAATAAATTTATGGTAAATGTCAAAGGAATTACAGATGCTGTAGACGTCTAAAATCATCCTTATATTAATTTAATTAATATTCCTATAACATTATAGTTAATTTTAATTAATTATACTTGTTATAGTCTCCTATCTATTTAATTAAATTTATTTAATTATATATGATTCACTTCCCTTAGTATTTGAATTTAATTTGTATACTACCCCCTTTTAATGTATTAAATCTTATTTAATACATTATCCCTCATTGATTCCCTTTAAATAAATTTTTTATTTATTTATTCCTTCACATGACTTAAATTCTACTAAACTATATTAATCTAAATTTTAAATTTAGATTAAGCTAATTTGAACCTAGATCCTACCCTACCTCCCATCACTCACCAAATAGACCTATCTATTAATTAACTAAGGCTAATTAAGATAATTTCTTGATTCCTACACCAATTAGTCCTAATTATTTGTTCACACATGTGTGAGCAAATTTCAAAAAATTGTCATTTCTTAATAATCATTATTTGGTACCAACAAGGTTTCTTACACGCATGATGACACCTTCTTACACTTTCTAAAAGTGTTTCATTGGAATAAAACTCTTACACCCTCTTACACCTCTTATAAGATCCTTCACATGTGTACTTTAAGTACACTTTGACCCATCACATCCAAAGTTGATAACACATGTGTGAGCGAAGTGGGCCTCTTGCATGGATTATGTGTCCCTCATGTGGCACCTATGTGGATGTCACATGAGCTCCACCTCATCTAAGCCCTTTCTCTCGTCCAAAAACTCTATAAATAGAAACCTTTTTCAAGAGCAAATCATCTCCCTTTTATGCATTGTTATCATGCTAGTTTAGCTCTAGATTTGTTTAAGCAATTTTGCATTTCATAGAAATCTTAGTTCATTTTCATGTTTATTTTAGTATTGAATCTAGATATCACATCTTAGGTTTATAATGGACTGAATCTAGTTCTATTATCTTAGTTTAGATTTTGCATATCATCTTAGCTTAAATTTTGCATATCATCTTAGCTTAAATCTTGTATATCATCTTAATTTAATGCTTGCATCTTCATCAATGGTGAAAGCTTGAGACAAGTTCCTTATACTTGTTCTTGACTTATTAGCTCATCTTTTTAATGTATTTGTAGTGGGATTTTGATAGTGTTGGGAGAGCACACCCACAATTCTCTAAGAACAAATCAACAAGGCATTGGGTGCCCTTGTTCAGCTCATCGGAGGTTGTGATGGAATCAATTATTATTTTTTATTGTATGCTTCTTAGACATGTTTAGCATAGTTAAATGATTTATATCTCCAACATTTTCATGTCTGAGCATGCTCCCAATAGGTAGGATTTTAACACATACATTTTGGCACCCCCGGTAGGACCCACATCCCTTATTTTCTAATTTTTCTTGTAAATTTTCATGCAGACCTGTCTACGCTCTAGAGTCGCCATTTCTACAGATTGTCATCTCTTCTTCTCGGCTATCTGCGCTGATACTTCACCGTCTCCGCCTGTTTAGAAAACTTATAGAAAACTGTGCTTTAAAATTACTTTTGTCAACTTTTAGCATTTTAACTCTTGAATTTCTGACAGTAATAAAATTTTTAAAGGTTAAATGCTGTCTGGTTTGACAAAAGTGTTATTTTTAAGTTTGAGTAAGTTTGTTCTTTTTTAACAAAATCTAACTGTCTGTATTTTTTCGTCTGTGTAGGTCTTTTGTTGTTTCCACAGTTTGCCATCTGCACAAATCACTGTCTGCAATGTTTCACCATCTGCTATGTTTCACCGTTTGCAAATTTTTTGGGTTTTGTGGTTTACAACATTTAAAATCTAAAGTTTCAAACTACTGACAAATTTCATGCAGGTTTCTTAAATGACTTTAACAGAATTATCTAAATGAACTTGTACGATTAATCATTAGTCTTTGAATGTATGTTGCTTAAAAAAAAATGAACCTCACCCAATCTTGAATGTTTAAGGGAATGAACTTCATCACTCTTGAATGACTTAAAGTGAATCAACACACCTTTACAAGATTTCCTTTTTTGTTGCATGGGAAAATAATTGAACATGTATGTTTAATCACACTATTGTGTCTTTTTCTTAGGTAGAAAACACATAGTTTTGCTTTAACTAGGTTCAATTTAGAATGAACTCTTTTTGGCGTGTTTGAAGAAGTGTTTTTCAACACTTATTTCGAGCTATTTTGTCATTAAATTATATCCCTTAAAATACATGATGCTATGATTAAACTATAGTCGTATCCTCTCCCCTCTCCTTTGTAGAACTTGGGTGAAGAGAAAGCTTAGCTTAATCAAGCTTCTAGAGAGGCATGTCTAGAGGGAGCGCTTCCCCTTTAGAGGATGACCTCAAATCGGTAATCCCTTCGGCTAGTATAGAAATAAAGTGTGACCCAAAGGTCCTCTTTATCCCTTCAAGTTTGGGTGGGTCATGTTCAATGGTAGTCCATACTGAGTGAATATCCTCAGCATATTGGCATGGTTGAACTCGAGACTTAAGTGTCTCACGCCGTATAAACCGGTTGCGGGGATGCCACAAAACCTTTCTAGAGACTATAAATTAGTAGCCTACCCGATTCACCTTCGAATAGTGACTTATTATAGTGCAAGGGGAGGGAATATTCTCCCCCCAAGATTCTCATCATATGTGTCCCAGGGTATTGTGTTGCAAAAGAGATCTTCGTAGCACGACAATAATACCTGGCAAAAGGAAAAAACACGGGTGCCCTTCTGAGGGTGACATGCTGTGTGAGCTGAAGGACTACCAAGCAATGGGCCTATAATATTTCATGCAAAGCCAAATTCCTAAGGTAGCTACTGTTTGAACTGTCTTCGTTGTGCTAGACCCAGTAAAAATATAAGTGGCTTGAAAGAGTCACTTGAACATACACAAATGGGATATTACAAAGTTGAAGCAAGATTTCCTAATGTCACATTTGCTAGTATCCCTTAAGGTTTCTTTGTCCCTTATTGTATTGTTTTGAGACATGTGTCTGTTATTTTCTGGTTTGCCTATGCTAAAAATTAGTTCTTGCCATTGAACAAATTTGCCCAAAATCAGACTGAAAGTCAAAAATCTGCCTAGAATTTTAACACACTGCCTTAGCCACAGTCGGCCATCTCCACTCTGGATCTGCCATCTACACAGATTACCGTCTACACAGATCGTCGTCTACGAAGATCGTCGGCTGCATCTGAGACTGCCGTCTCCACTTTAAAATAGTGAGCTTCAAAATTGGCTAAGATAATCAAAATTTGACCTTCTACAGAACCCTGAAATCATTTGTCCTAGATCATTCATTCATTTGGCCAAAATCAGATTTTCTATGACATGACCAGTTTTAAGAAACATAAGAAGGTTAAGCTTCCAACACCTCCAGTCCTTACAGAGAAAAAAAAACCACCCATAAATATAAGGAATATCAACACATTGCAACATCTATCAAACAAGATATTTAACATTGTGACAAATTTGACAAAATCCTCTACAATAACAAATTTTGCAATTTCATGGCCAAGTTTTCAATCAACAGTGCTTTTGTTGCCATTGAACAATATGATTAGGTAACACCTTTCTTCTGGATCATTCTTCCATTTCTTCCATCATCATTCTTCCTTCTCTTGGAGCATTAGATCAAACCATCAAATCAAATCAAATCTTTAGGTTTAAAGACCTTAATCAAAGTATCACAAACCTTCATCTTTAAACAAATACTACATTACTTGTAGACCATCAGTCCATCTCAAGTAATTTAAATCCTTAGTTACGTCCCATTTTTCTTGAGATCACAAGTCCATATTCAAGCAGAATAGGTATTACTTTAAATCCTTTTGTGTTTGTGTCATCATAAGGTTTTGACATGCTTAGGTTTTGTTCCAAAAATCTTTAAATCCAATTAATCAAATCAATCAATCCTTAATCAAATCAAATCAAATCAATCAATCAATCAATCAGATCCAATAAAATTCAAGATCAAAGATCTTTGCTCCATTTCATTTCTTACATCTCCTTGTCTTCCGTTCTTCTTCCATTGTATGGTTTTCACTTGATCCCAAGCTAGAAACATGAGGTGAACAACATTCAACACTATTACCTATGAGGATAATCCATTTGCCTCTCAATACTTTTAAGGAATTGGGGTACGAGCTGAGGAAGTGCCCGAAGAAACTGAATTGGTGGACCAAGAAAAAAGGTCCACCCAAGTGAATGACTTCCTTAGAGACCCATACAACTTGGAAATGGTTGAGAAGGCCATTTTGCATAGTAGTGATGAAATATTCATAAATATTATTCATAACGGTGTCACAGTTCCTATTGACTTTGATGAAACACTCCTTACCAGAAATGTCACTAAAGTCACTGCTGCCGCTACTGCAGCCATGGCTTCTACTTCAAATGCTACATCATCACGTGACACTAGTAAGGGTCCTGTTAGTGAACCTCCCACATCAGTACCTATATCAGCACCTGTATCAACAACTACATCAATACCCCAATTGACACCTGAACAAATTCAATAGATCATAAGTGCTTTGCCAAACAATACTACACATAATAGCACTCAAACGACAATGACTCAAGGAGAAAGTGCTAAGGTCAATAACATAGGGTAGGTTTCCATGCCCTTCCCTTCATCTTTGTTTCAAACAATGGGGGAAAAAACATTTGCAATTAATACATCACAAGCCTATCAATATATACCTCCTCCTACCATTGGTATGACATCCACGGGATTTTCAGCTACACAATTTGGAGGAGGCAGAGGTTAAATACCCCCATTTTTCACACAAAATGCTCCAGATTTCACCCAACAATTCAATGAGCTCAAGAGCATTGTACAAGGTTTACAAAATGGGGGCAAGAAGGAGTTTTCTTTGGAAGAGATTTGTCCCTATCCATTTGACAAGTCTATCACAATGCAACTATTCTCACCAAACTTTGAGATGCCCAAATTTGAGAAATACAAAGGTGAAACATGTCCTCTACAACATCTCAAAGAGTTTTACATTGCATGTCAAGAGGTCGCCTATAATGAGAATTACTTAAAAAGACTTTTCACTAGGAGTCTTGGACGTGCAGCCTTGGAATGGTTCATGGCCCTTCCTTATGGCTCATTCTCTACCTTCTCTAACCTTGTAGAGAAGTTTTTTGGACAATATTCATATAACATTGAGCATCAAGCAACACTCAGCAATTTGTGCAATACTAAACAAAAGAATGGAGAAACCTTTTCTAGTTTCTTACAATGATGGAGACATATCGTGAATCACATGCCATGGAAAATACCTGATAGTCATTTGATTGACATCTTCACAAAGAATTTAATCTCTAAAATTTCCTTCCAAATGAAAATGGCTTCACCTGACACCTTTGAATCCCTTGTCAAGAAGGGAAAAGACATTGAAGATGGCCTTTTGCAAAGAGGTAGCATCAAACATTATACTC
>MU225293.1:4969250-4997686 GCA_018584345.1 Thuja plicata | reverse complement strand
AGGATATTTAGATATCTTAAGGGAACTATAGACTATGGTTTATGGTATCCTAAATCAGAGAATACACAACTTCATGTGTATACTGATGCAGATTGGGAAGGTTGTATTGATGAAAGGAAGAGCACTTTAGGAGGAGCAGTATTTCTTGGAGAAAAGTTGGTATCTTGGACAAGCAAGAAGAAAAATTGTATTTCTCAGTCAACGACAGAGGCAGAATATGTTGCAACAGCACTGAATTGTACAATAATTGTTTGGATCAAGTAGATGGTTAAAGACTTTGGTATTCAGGTTGACTATCCTTTTTTTATTCATTGTGATAACACCAGTACTATTAACATGTCTAAGAACCCTATGATGCATGAAAAGACAAAACACATAGAGATCAAGTACCATTTTCTGAGAGAAAAATTTGCAGACAAGGAAGTCACATTGGACTATGTAAGCACAAAAGATTAGTTAGTAGACATTTTCACAAAGCCTTTAGCAAAGGATAATTTTGAGTATCTAAGGGAGAAGTTGGGAGCCATTCCCTCTCCTAAGTCTGATTAGAGAAAGCAGCAAGTACATAAGTCCTGTGTGACTGATGAATGGTTGACTACTCTACTTCTGGAGTAGTACCTATGCAAAATGCTTTATGGAACCCTTTTCCATTGATGTCAATGGGGGAGTATGTACTAAAAACAAGGAACACAAACAAAGAGCTAAACAAGGAACACATACAAGGAGCTTATACTCTAGGGGAGTATACATATAAAACACAGTCTATGTAACTACAACAGTGTAGATGAATCTTTGACGAGGATATTGAGAAGATTGTAAAAGAAAGAAGACACCATGAATAGAAGGTTTTTTTATCATATGTTTCCATCAATGCCAAAGGGGGAGATTTTTGGAGATTTGATTCTGAACAATTGATTGATTGTATGTTTGTCATTGATGACAACATATAATACACAATAGTACTTCTATATGTACTTATCCATATGATGACATGAATAATTATGTGGATAGATACATGTTTTTGACATGTTTATTATGCTATGTTCATACACGCAGACCCAGATATGATGTTTCATTAAATATATGTAATTCTGTTATTGACGATTATAGTTCTAGAGGAATAACGGTTTAAGGCCGACATATGTAATGTGTTTATTGAGTTTCACCTATCTTCAGGATATGTGTGTGTATATTCATGATGAGTTATGAGTTTTTGATATTAATCTAAAGGTGCCAAACGTATTTCAAGAAGATTGCAAAGTTATGATTAAATTGGTGAAGTCGACTTAGTGAAGAGATGCGTCTATTTAGTTAGTACTTGTGCGGATGTAATTATGCTTGCACGCTTAGTAGAGCCAAAAAGGATGTTATGAAGAGTCGTCTAATAGTTACCATGATCTCATACTTGGTGTATATACTTATAGAAGGTCATTTGTGAAAAGAAGAGTTGAGAAAGCCAGAGATAAGAAAAGCAGAGCAGAGTGTTAAAGTGGCAGAGCTATATTTATCATATGTTGATAAAGTAGATATTGAAGTTGAAGCTTTTAGAATACAGATAAGATTTTTGTAGTGCTTTACAAGAGGTTAAAGCATCAGCACACAAAAGGAATTGATCAGACAAGTGTCACAAACAACAGTTCACCTTGTTGATACGGTGTGTATCAAATAACCATAAGGTTGTAGCCTTCACCACTTGGACAGTGAGTCCTTGGATAGTGAGTCAACCACCCCTAACAGGGTTATTGTAAAATACTCCTAACAGGGTCTGACCCTTAACCAGGTCACTATACTACTGCATTGTAATGAACAACTCCTAACAGGGTTGGAAGATCTTTTGACAGGGATCACTATAAATAGTATAGTTCTTTATGGGTACTAATTCCCACCGGGGTTTTTACCATTTGGTTTCCCTGTAACCCAATTGATGTGTTGTGTAATGTGTTATCTAAATGTGCATTTACTTTGTATCAATCTAGATTAATAATTTTAAGATAAAGATCAAGTTGCTAATAACTGATTCACCCCTCCCCCTCTTAGTTATCCCTGAAGTATTCTAACAAAATGTTTAATAATATGAAATCTTTGCAAATTTTGAATAAATCAAAGTACTTTATCTACATCTTTGCACATACTCTAGCCTTTTAAATCATTTTACGCTTTAAATTTTGTACATTTCTTTATTTTTGAAATTTCTCTCTTTTATGCATTTTCAGTCCCCAACAGTCACCAGATTCTACCACATGTGGCTACCTGACTGGCTCATGTCTGACCTCCATGAGTGCGCAATGAGCTTGGTCACTCACTTGCGAGCATTCTCTGTCATCTCAAAAAACTAGTGTGAGTGCACAAAGAGCTTGGTTTCTCACTCGCGAGCCATTTGAGCTCAACCACAAATCATTCGTGACTGCATGATGAGCTCAGTCATACACTTGTTAGCATTTTTTGACATCTTGAAAACCATCCGCAACTGCACGTCAAGCCATATTTTGGTCTGTGATTGAGTGACCAAGCTTGACCATGCACTCATGCACATTTTGATCTGAATCATCCAACTTGTGTGACTAAGTGAAAAGATGCCTACCTACTCCGCGACTGCGCGATGAGCTATGATGTCTCACTCTCTTGCGCAATCACAAGAATTTTATATGATCTCTATTTTCTGTCATGAATGCATGACCATTCTCCATGTGTCTACCACATCAATATCCATCTTTGCCACCTATCTACAAAATTTGGTCCTTTTTGGTCTCCAACACATTTCCTGAGGCAGCACCTGCACGCACGTGGAGAGAGCCTTCTATTGTGCTTCACATTTCAATATGTTTGGCCTTTTTCTCTTAAACATCTCAAATTACACTTGTGGGATCAATGTAGGATTAATCCCCTTTGAAATTTTAAATCCTTCCAGCATTTGCTCCCAAAATTATGGGGCCCACTAGCACATTCAATCCACTAGCCAAGGGGCCCGCCAAAGAGCCTCTTGGCTTCTTCTTTACAACACATTAAAGTGCTGGTGTATTTAAGTACCACACAATCCTGATCCCTAGTGAATGTGGGATAATAGATTTTTCCTGTATGCGCATAAAAATAACCATTGTCTTCACATTACCCTGCATAATCCTTCTTTTCATCCTTGTTAATGGTTTTTATAAAATCTTTCCACCTCCTCATAGCCCACACACAACATGTCTAGTCTACACTTGCATTTAAATTTTTTTACTTTTAAGCCTTATAGACTTCCCTCTTGTTTTATATGCCCTACGCAGGCTTCAACTTCTCAAACCAACGCAACACTCCCACATTATTCCATTTTACAATTTGTTTCAAATATCCTCCTTTGCTACGCATGAATCCACCTTTTTTCATACAGCCCTTGGAATCTAACACCTATCAATAATTGGTTTTCTTGTTTATTTAAACCCCTCCTTACATAGGGTATCAACCTCTAGAAAAATTGTGCAGTCTTTTCTTAGAGTTTAAACTTGCACATTGCATATTTAATGTCTTAAATTTCCACTTTATGCACACCATCCTTGCTAGTGCGGACCACTCTTCATTTGCCCCTTGTGCATGCAATAAGTTTAAACTCTAAGTAGAGACTACGAATTTTTTCCTAGGTCCTCCTCAAAGCCCTAGTGTTTTGGCTTGTAACTAACAATACCCAAGTCAGTGTATGTGTTTTCTTAAGGCCTTAGAAGGTCATGTTGTGTGTTTGACTAAGTTAATTAGTGTTAGTGCTAAGTTCAATATTAGTCTTTGTTAGTTGCTTTTAGTAGTTTACTCCTAGTTTGGTCTAAAGTTGGGAAATGGGTTCTAATTGTGTCATAGGCCCATTTTGGGTGAAAAATATGCTTCATGAGTCATTAATGAGGTTATTTCATTGAACTAAATGGGTTAGAGTCCCTATTTTGTGGTTTGCATCATAAATGCAAAAGATGCCAAAAGTTGTCATGACAACATTTGCAACTTTTTGCAAATCTTGCATGCAACTCGACAACATTGGATCCCCTCTTTTATAGGAGTGGAAAATGAATGATCATGTCCTGAGATGGTGGAGAAGGTACCTTTAGATACTCTATTTCTCATTTCCCGATGTAGAGTGAATGTATGCAATTTTTGGAGAGCAAGCAAGCAAGTTTTTCTAAAAACAGTCTACAATCGACTACATTGCAAGTTTCTGGTGTTTTAATGGATTGAAACATAAGATCCAACTATGGATTAATGTAGTAGGGATAGTTCTAAGATCTTTTCATTCAGAGTGTTAGTAATTTTGAGTTGATTTGTTAACTGTAGGAAAATATCTTCAAACTAGGTAGTGTGCTAGTGTAAATCGAGGCAATTTTGGTTTTATGGCTACCCCATGAAATTCAACGGTAGGAAACACAAAAGGTTGAATTAATGTATTAGGGGAGACTTTTTAAAGTGTATATATGCAAGTAGGAGGTTAGGTGAAATTTTTTTCTATTTATAAAGTCATGCCCTAGGTGAGTTAGGACAGCCTAGCTAGGTGGGTGACAGGTAAAAGCCTATATGCAAAGACAAGGGTGTGAATGGGAGAACTCAAAAAAGTGTATTATCAATGTTTTTAGGGTCTCATAGGTCCCTAGTGTCGATCTCAAAGCCCAACCAATCCATATGGATTGATTTTTTCATATAATTCAATAGAGAGCTAGTGAGGAGCCAAAATAGGCATAATAGCCCTACATTTTAGGACAGAGGTGTACAGATAGACTTGGAACCCTATACCTTAGAAATATTTTAGATTTCTTAAAATTTTATTTGAATCCTAAATTAGTTTTAGGAGTTGTGTGGATGTTTGGAGAGAAAATCTTGAAAAACTCACTAGATAGGGCTAATTGGTGTTTAGGTCGAATAGGACAAATTGGGTATGAATTTGAAACTCGACTAACTTGTGGTTGAAGACTTATGGGATTTGATTTGAGTAGATGAAGAATGGATATACTAAGTGTGTACAAGACCCTTGTAGCATGGAAGGTGTTGGTATGAATAGTTTACCTTTAGGATTTTTCAAAGCCAATGAAAGTATGGAGACAAAACTAGTCATGGATGTCCTTCAAGGTGAACCACAATTGTTGTAACTCTTAGGGGAGAGTTAGGAGTATTCATAGGATTAGATTCTATAGACTTGTAAGGTCCTAGAGTGAAATTAGGATCCTAAAGTGGATTAGGACAAGTAAGGTCCTTTCTAGTGAATTGTGAAGCACACCTTGGGGTTACTTCTCTCTGAGTGGTATCAAAGCCTCTTTTGATCAGGCTTGTGGTTATTGTTACAACCAAAGGAATCCATTTGAGAGTCAAAAATGGTGACTAATGATGAATTCACAAATAAGGTAGATGAACAAGAGGAGGAGAATAGATTATTCTGAGATAGGATGGCTCAATTGGAGAAAAAAGTGGATGAAGTTGATGTGAAAGTAGATGAAGTAAAGGACAGAATGGAAGGGAAAGGAAAAGATATTGTCATTGAAGATGAAGTCCGTAAAGATGACCATGTCCTAAATGAAGAACCATTCCTGAAAGCCCTAAAGGCTATGAGTGGCAAAGCATTGGAAGGAGTTCTCATTTTTAGTGGAAAAATGGAACCAGAGGTAGTCCTTGATTGGATAGAGGGACTAGAGAACCATTTTGAGTGTGATGGAATTACAGAGGCTCAAAAGGTGAATGTTGCTAAAGCAATAATGAGAGGGCCTTCTCCCACTTGGTGTAAATTCACCAAGATGAGAGAGAGAAGGAAGGAAAGGGGCCCATTACTTCATGGAAAGCTATGGTAGAAAGAGTAAGAGATGCTTACATCCATGAAGATTATAAAATATAGTTACATAAGAGAATACAAGGTCTAAGGCAGAAGGACCTAGATGTCAACTCATACACTAAAGAGTTTTAGAGACTTTGTATGAGGTCAAGAGTAGCAGAGGATGAGAAAGTTAAGTAGCAAGATATCTTAATGAGCTTAAATGGACCATTCAAGATGAGAAGAGTCTTTTGACTCCAGAAATAGTTCATAAATGCCACCAAATTGCTATAAAGGTGGAAGACAAGTTGAAGAAGAAACAAGACTCCAATACTTCAAGAGGAAGGGGTAGAGGAAGAGACACTAGAGGACAAAGAAGTGGTTATGGAGGAAGAAACTCTCAATCTAAGGGACAAACATAGACTAAGCTCACTGAAAAACATGAAGGAAACTTTAATAGAGGGAGTTCAAGTAGAGGAAGGAACTCTAACAATAGAGGAAGAGGTAGTAATAAAGGGAGAGGCAACTATTTTTCCAATATGAAGTGAGATAAGTGTAATCAGTTAGGACATCTAACATATAGGTGTCTAGGTAAGGGAAGTACCTCTCAAGGAGGTGACAAAAGAGTGAACTATGTTCATGAAGAGACAAGTGGAAACAAGAACCCTGAAGTGTCATTAGAATCAGAGGAGGGAGAGAATCTCATGATGGGAAGAACTCTAATCAAAGAGCCAGTGAAGGAAGAACTCAATCAAAGGACATCATTATTCAGAGTAAAGTGTAAGATGATGGGTAAAATATGTAGAGTCATCATAGACTAAGGGTCAACTGACAACATAGTTGATTGCTTGTTATAAAGGCTCAGAAACTAGGCATAATCCTTTAACTCGGGGATTGCACATCCAACTAAGCACTTCATCCACTTTATAATAAACTCATTTAATATGTCAAACCTAGGGACGTGATACTTGAAATAGGCCAGCAAAATATATGCACCAAGAACTTTCTCAACCAATCATTCTATAATTGCTGCAGTAAATAAATGCTCGAAAGGAACTACTCTATGCCTGCAGGAAATAAATGCTTTCAAAAGGAAACTATACTATTGCTGCATGAAATGAACACTCAAAGGAAAGCTAAACTATTGCTGTGAAATTAGATGCTTGAAAGTAAATGATGGAAATGAAAGTTGCTAGAAGGATGGAAGAGTGCACAAAAACAACTATAATACCTTAGGTACCCTGATGTTCGGCCATAGGAAGCGGTAGTTGTCTTATAGCTTTGGCTATAGGAGCTATTCAACATAGGAATTGACATGCAGGAAATCCAACTAACAAGAATGAATCTAACTATGGATTCCTCACCAAGTGGGCCCCCTTGGGTGAGTACCCAGAACGCTCAATTACACAGTACCAAACTCAAAACTTCATTTGCTCATTAACTTTGAATAAAAGAGTACATGAATTCTCAATAACAGTGAAATAACAAAATGCAACTATAATAATAATAATAATAATACTGCCCTCCTTCTCATGCAGGAGTGGGGCTTTATTTAAAGGGAAAAACATCTAACTGCTAAACTCCACATGCCCTAAGAAAAGATAGATCTTTTATTACAACTAGATAACATAAAGGAAAACTAGAAAATATGAAATAGAATCAATCAAGAAGAGAGGAAAGAGTTGCATAGACAACATATCTAAATTCCTACTCTCTCCTATATTTCATCAAGGAATTTATTGTGCTTTCCAAGTCTTCACTCAACCATCTCCATCTGGATCAACCGGAAACCTTCTACCATTGCTTCGCTGATGTTTCTTCCATGTACATCTATTGTAGGACCGAGTCAAGCATCCAACACAAACAAGGTGACAGTTTCTAATTCAATGTGCTACATTAACACTGTTAGGATAAAATCATTCATGCCATTTATTCAAAGTACATACATTATCTATTGCTTAAACAATCAATTCATTCACAAAACATAATCATAATTTCATAGCAATAAACAAAGCATATTCATCCTGATAAAGCACATTAAGTAGCATATGTCTATAGCATAGGTTAAGTGGTTGAATACCACATAAAAATAGTTTTTAGAGAATAAAGTCTTGGTATAATAACATAAAACATAAGAAAGGACCTAGAAAAAGTTCTTCTAAGGTATATAAAAGATGCCATTAAAATGGCCTATCATTCTACCCCCTACGAAGACTAGTGTTGGTCCTCAGGCACTGAGACATTCTGGATGTTGGAAAGAACCCAGACATCTCCTTCCTATGTTTCCCCTAGTAGAACCCATTTATGTGCTCCATCTTTACCTGTCTGCTTAGTTCATATTGTTCATTTATTTCATCATCCAGATAGCTGTATAATGGCCATAAGAGAAGGGGAGGCTCGAAGGTGAGTGGAAACCATCACTCGGGCCATGGTTGTCTTCCTTGGTGTATATACCAACTGACATGCTGCATTGTAGCCTAAAAGTTAATCAGACTATGTGGCTCTACCCTCTTAAATGCCATGGGAAGTCTTTCCCATCTCTATTTTAACCCTTCAGCTTCCTTGTTTCCATATGATAATGAAAAATTTTCAAATGCCAAGAAAACTTCCTCATGACATTCAAGAATTAGTTTCCTTGGTGCAGAATCATGAAATCCATACACAATTTGCATCCAGTCACAGTAAAGCCATCGTGGTGACCAACTTTTAGGACATAGGGTAAATGAAATGGATTTTCTGAAGATTCTGTATTTATGCAATTACTCACCATAATTTATTTCATTATGAATCTAGGAAACAAGGGTAGATAAATGTATATCACTGATAAAAAGAAGGGGGTTCTAGTCAATATTAAAAGGAACAACATAATTGTGCATGTAAAATTCACATAGTAGATTTTGAACACAATCATGTGATGTGTTGTATGCAGCCACAAATTCTTGTGGGGTTTCTATGCCTGAGATAATGTCCTTGAGGCATAGGGCATAAAACCATGTTGGTGGTCTACATTCCAACAATTCTGGAATTATATCTACAATGTTATTTACCTTATTCTGTAGAAATTCAATTTCCTATTGTTTTATTTCAATCTCCCTTTGTAATCTTGTCTTTTCCAGTTCCCACATGGATTTATGATATTGCATTGCATTGAAATAATCAGGAAATACAGAGTGAACAGTTACCTCCTCACGTTGTCGATGTGGAACTTCCCTAACAGTTGGTGGGTCTTCCTCTTTGTTTGGACAAATTGGCACATTTTCTCTAACATGGTGCCTTTCCCTGTGATTACCTTCCTATAGAGAAGAAGATTTTGTTCTGGCAACTTTAGGCTCTGCTACATTCAATATTATACATTCTTCTTCTAGAATAGCCTTAGCAGCTGTAGGATCCTTTCCCATCATACCTTGGAATTTGGAAAGAGGACCTCCTATTTATGGTTTTTCCTATAAGGTTTCCTCCTAGGAGACATGAGACTCATAAGCCACAACAAGGGAACTTTTGTTGTCCGGTTGTGTCATATTCAAATGAACACTTCTGGGCAATGGTGTATCAGTAGAGGCTGCAAGTTGTTTCTGTGAAAGTTTCCTTTTCTTGGTAGGTGTGGCCGCAAGAGAAATAGTAGACATAGGAATATCCCGACTCACATATTCTGGTATTTTTTCTTTCCCTTGCCCTTTTTATCCTTTTTCTTAGAAACTGTAGGAACCTTGATTTCTTCGCTCCCTGTGGTAGGGTTTTGATGACTGGAAGGCTCATTTTGTTTATGAACTCTTGAAGTAGAATAATTCCCCAAGGGTTCATCTTGTTCACCAAATTATTCTTCCTTGTCAAGGTTATTTCCTTGTTCTTCTTGATTCTCGGGCCATGGCCCCTTTCCGTACAATTCAACATGTGGTGCCACAATAAATTTATCCTAGGTCATGGGAGAGACATCCCTTAGTGACCTTTCCACCAATAGCTTAATTAAACCATGGTGGGTCACTGCATTCTGTCGCCCCTTTTGTACCTCTTCAGTACTTAAGTTCAAAAGGGTGTAAAGAAAATTTGGGATATTTACTAAATGATTATGCCGTAAATGGCTAAAAAATTTAAAGTGAACTACATGCAGGAAGGAAAAATGACCCTCATAGGTAATGTACCTCATGATATGAATGGCCAATTGAGGAAATTTCCCTAGAAGAGATGTCTGCTTTACTCCTTGTTTATTGTAATCTATTTGGGTGTCTGTTGGTAATGCAAATTCTACTCTGGCTGATCATGTGTCATGCCCATGGGGAAATGCTTCACTTGTAGATGGAATTCCAGAGACTTCTGAAGATTAAATTTGTAACCCCTTAACATATGTAATTCCATTGTTGTATGTTCTCAGAAATTCCAATGTCATATCTTCGTCATACCCATTTAACCTAACAAAATAGGTAAGCCAACCTACTATGTTAAAAAATTGAATGTTGTCCTAGTCTTCTAATAATACTAGGTGTTTTGATGGTTCATGCCATATAGGGGAACCACCCATTCCGCTGCTTTGAAATTCCAATAATGTCTCAAAAACTCACAAATCTCCTTACTCCACTAATACTCTTTATTCTGTTTTTGCTGAAAAACCTCTTTGTTATGCCCAAAATTGGAATGGAAGTGTTTTTGGGTAGACAAGACACAACAAACAATTTTGAAATGATGCAAAGTAAGCTAAAATTTTGAGTTAAAAAAATAGGGCCGGTTTTGACAGTTTACACGCAGGGGTTGTCAAATCATAATTTTTGATATGACAGCTCAGTATAATTTGGGTAGAGGAAATAGTAATGACAAAGATGGGAAATTATGACAGTTGATTTGGAAATGACGTAAGTTTGAACTGATGGGATATTTTATTTATGATACACAAAACCCTATTTACTGCCCCCTACAAAAAAAAATGACAAGTGTCCTCACTTGCATAGCAATGTATGGCAAAATCCTGGATGAATAGCTTTATTAATGACAATGTATCATAATCATATTAAATGAAGTAAAAAAATTTTGAGGCAATAAATTAATGCGTACCTTGGAATTTTATGTCGTTAAATACCCAAATCTGTAAAGATTTTATGACATTGGTAGAGTAAAAATGGGAGCTAGCGCAATAATGAGGTGACGTGAATGTGTGGATGGCAGAAAAAGATGATGAAAAAGTGGATAAAATGATGTTTTTATTATGGAAAAGAGATTTTTGTGGGAAACAAAATTTTTATTATGACTGCATGCGGGAATTTTTTAAAGAGATGACCAGAGAAAATAATTACTCTAGTTGGCTGCAGGAATGGCCTCAGAAGGAAGAGGTCCTTTGGTTGCAGGAGGTTCTTCGGCTACAGGAGGTTCTTTGGTAGGAGGAGGAGGTTCTTTGGCTACAGGGGGTTCAGCGGCTATAGGAGAATTCTCAAACTGCCACAGGAAATCGACCTTTGTTTGTGGTTTATGGTATAGGCGGAGTCTATGACCATTCACCAACAAATTGAAATGTATAGGGTTGATGGTGGATAGTTGAACTACTGCATAGAATAAACATGAATAATCTCATAAGGGCCAAGACAACGTGTTGAAATATTACCTTGGTTTTCTTGGAATCTTAAGTCATACAAAAGAGCCCATTCGCCAGGAGCAAACTGTTTGGAAAGGATATGAGAATCATGCCACTTTTTCCGCTGTATCTGAACCAACTCTATGTGCTGCAGTGCTGCCTTCCTTATCTCATCCAGCTGGTTAAGTTAAAGGATCCTGTCGTGTTGTGCCTCAGTAAGATCAAGGTTCAGCTATAATGTTGATCATAAAGTCTTATGTTCAAATTCAATTGGCATCACAGCTATTTTTCCATACACCAACTCAAAAAGGGTAAAACCTGTTGTAGTTTTCCATGGAGTGCGATAGGCCCATACTGCTTCTTGGAGGTGACTGCACCAATATTTCTTGTGTAACTAAACTTTCTTCATGAGGATAGCCTCTATATCCCTATTAGTGATTTCTACCTGACCATTTTCCAATGAATCATAGGGGCTTGATTTCCGGTGGTGAATATTGTATTCATTCATTAGAGAAGTAATCAATGTGGAGGTAAATTGAGCTCCCTGGTCAGTGACTAACTCACGGGGTACATCATAGCGTGTGAATATCTCCTAATATAGAAACTGTGCAACTCTGTTATCTCAGGCATGATTCATGGCTCTAACCTCCACCCACTTGGTTACATAATTAGTGCATACAAGTATGTACAAATTGTCATCTGATGTAGGAGTGATGGGACAAACAAAATTGATTCTTGACTTATCAAATGGAGTCGCTACAACCTGAGGAAAGAGTGACATTTCATCAGATTTAGTAGGTCGCCCCATTCGCTGGCATCAATCACACTTCCTGGTGTAATTGGTTGAATTCTTGTAGAGGGATGGCCAGTAGTAACTAGTATTAAGTACTTTCATGGCTTTCCTTTTGACACTAAAATGACCACCATAGGGCTCATCATGACAAGCCTAGAGGATGACATAAGTCTCATCCTATCCAATGCATCTTCTCAATACTTGATCAGGGTGAGTTTAGATTAAACAATTTGAAGGAATTATATTTTTCCATTAGTATACTTAGAGAAAAATATGATCTGCACCATCGGTTTACTCTACACTGATAGACAGGGTACAACACTATCTGACGCCAAGGTTACCAGAAAAACACTGTTAAGTGTTATTCGATGAAAAAAAGGTAAAAGAAACCTGACAAGTAACAACAGTGCTACCCGATGGAACAACAAAGAGAGGAACCCAATAGATATAGGGAACCCAATGAATAGTTCAATCAAGGAACGCTGACAGACTGCAAGTTTGAATCGATGACCAAGAACTGACAGTCAGTTATATCCCTCAAAAAGTGGATCTCACTTTCCATGTTAGATAAATCACTGAAGTTGTATTTATAGCTTCTTGATTTTCTTTTAAATCCATTATGTGTGGAGGAAGCAATGTAATTATTATTGTTTTAATTAGTTTTACTATTTTAAAACATGCAAACTAAAGATCAAGGTCAAGTGGTAAACCTTGGATCTAAGAGTTAACATTTAAATGTGTGAATTCCAAGATAGGTCAAATACTTGTATAAATAGGTGCTCAATCCATTGACAAAAGTTGTTGATGAATAAAGGTAGTAGCCATGGAGAGCAACTAAAGACTAGATAGAGAATTCATCAAAGAGAACACAAACAAAATCAAATCAGTTTTTAAGAATAGAACGGAGGCTACCGACAAGAAGAGAAAAGGTATTCATCAATCACTTAAGGTGATATTATTTTTCTAAGAGCTTTAATGGATCTGTAAATCAGCAAGAGTAGATTGCATACAGTCAGGTCAACATTTGTACTCATTCTAACAAGTGTAGAACACTAATGAAATCCTTTCAAGAAAGGTGGGCTTAACCATCCTATTGTAAATATCATAACTGAGTGCACACTTAAATCAGTGTTGTTGAAGCTCTTAAAAGAGTAGATATTAACATGTGTCTGCATTAATACTCCTAACAAGGTAGATCATTAGAAGTGATCAAATTGTAAGCCTTAACGGGATCCCTTCCATTCTACAGATAGTGAAGTTTTGTGGGTGCCATCCCCATCGCAATTTTTACTTCCTAACAGGAGTTTTATGCGATACCATATCTTGTGTTATGTGTTTATCATTTTCATGAATGTTTCTATGACATTTGAAAACTATTAAAGATTGTGAACAAACGATACATGCATAAGAAACAATAACAGTAATGGTTGGTAATACATAATTGAATGATTACTAATGATGATTTGTAAAGGGTGTTAAAAGTTTTAGAGGTATTGATTCACCCCTCCCCTCAATACTACTTCCCATTAATTCCTACAATTGGTATCAGAGCTAAGTCTCTTCTTGGAAAGCTTAAAGGCTTAAGAGAAAAGGTCATACAATGGAGAAGTACAAACTTGATAAAAATATTGAGAAGAAAAATCTTGCTGGATGAAAGAAAAGGTATGGCTACCTGTAACAATGAAAAAGACTATCAAGAAGAAGAGATTCTAGATTTCTTTGAATCTTCATGATCAAATACAAGTAATACATTAGATACTTTAGAAGAGAACATCCCAAATCTAAAGGAGATCAATCAACATCTGACAGAGAAAATAAAGATGCCACAAATCGGTTAAGAGACCCAGATGGTAAGAATGATTGATATGATAAGTTCTACCAGACAAGAAGAAATAGAAAGAACACTTGTCATTGATGATAGAAGGAAGATTTTAGAGAAACAACAAGAAAAGGAAATGGAAATTCAAAGACATGCTAAGCATCACCATGATCTCACAAATCAGATTATCGTTACAAGTCAAGAAGCAAATAGAATTTAAATTTGGAACTCATTGAGAGAATATAGATTATCAGTGAACTAAGAGAAGAAAATGAAAAGCTAAAGCATGAGGTTAGAATTTAGAAAAAACATAATGAGATTATCAGAAAAGCTGAAGAAAGAAATAAAAGAATGGATGACTTTCTTGAAGGACAATGAAGAGTCGACAACAATAATGGTATAGGCTTTATCAAAAATGGAGAATCATCAAATCCAAAGAATGTCTATGAAAATCCAAGACCAAGAAAGCTGACATGCAAGCACTATGGAAAGATAGGGCACACATCAAATGTATGCAGAGGTAAAATGAAAGTTACTCCTAAATCTACACCTACATCTTCATTCATAGGATTCTGTTATAAATGTAACAAGAAGGGACATAAGGCTTATGAATGCAAGAGTAAGATACAAAAGCCAAAGAAGGAAACCTACATGGGAAAATAATGTCCTACATGCAAGATGAATGGTCACACATCTCAAGAATGCTGGAAAAATAAAAAGCAAGCATGGAAGCCAAAAGGTAAAGAAGTTCCTTATCAACCAAAGAGAATCAATAATCAATATGTATGGAATTACAACACTTGGACAAATTGTACAGCATGTAGTAGATATGGTCACATTGCTGCAAACTGCATGAGAGCATGGACCAAAAGGTCTAGAGGCTGGTCAAACCCCAGAATGGCATGCTTACACTGTCATAAATTTGGTCACCTCAAGAAATATTCCAAAGACTGATTGACAGAAACAAGAACATATCCCAATGGAAACTCCATTGAAGATATCTAGAGGGCAAGAGACAAAATGTGGAGAAAATCTTCAAGCAATGATGAAGCTGGACCAAGCAATGCAAATGGTGACACCCCATCCAATGGATCCGATAACACCACCAACCCCACTTAAGTTGAACAAGTAAGTATGGAACTGCACTATACCAAGTCATATTTTGCATCAATTCCACTATACAAATTGATAGATAGTCAAAACCCGCATAAACCAAAGATGCATATTACTTTACTTGTTACAAATCCAAAAATGCAACACCATCAATAAACACTTACCAAAAATCATCAATGAACATAATAATGAGTTGTTTACACTTACCAAAAATTGTCAGTCAACTAGTAAAAATGCTAAATTGCAAATCTAACCCGATGCTCATCGGTAAGCAAGCAAAGTTCAGAAGTTTTCATGAAAGAATAACTATATCCATTGGTAAAAGAGAAAGGGTTAACAACTACCCAAATGCATCATGTCTTCACTGATGATGATTTGAAATATCCTCCCAATGAAACCCATCTTCACATCGTGATGAGTTGTTGAGAATTTAATGCAAAGACTTAGGTAAAAAAGTCTATAAATAGTCAAACGGACATTTTCATTTTTCACCCGTGATTTGAAGAGAAAGCAAAGAGAAAACTAAGTGATTAAAGAGAAGAAAGCAGAAGCATCCCCAAATCAATTCAGCACATCAAAAAATAGATCTTTCATCACTATTGCGAAGTGAACTAAGTACCAAAGGCACCGAAAGATCTCTGTCATTGTTTTATCAAGAAAGTCCTAATTTCGAGAATACCCTAAATACTTGAAATATAATGGCAACCACATCAAGAACCACTAAGATGAAGAATGAGAAGAATAATATGGTAAAATTGATCAAGAATAGTACATGTGTAGAGCCAAAGTATAAAATCTTCCTAGAAATTGCATCGAAACCCAATGAAACAGGTGCATTTTCAAAAATTCCACCTAGGATTTTTCTCATAGAAGATGTTAGGTCTTATATTCACTGCAAGATCGCAAAGATAGGTGATCTTGAAATGGATGAAGATTTTTAGAAGCTGTGTGATGCCAAAGGAAAATGAAAGTTAGAGCACAAACACCTGGAGGTCAAAGGGTTAACTAATGCCCTACATTTCTTGAGGGAATAAAATGGATTAGGTTAGTCTTGATAAGCATGCATGACAACAAGCTATGGCTTGACCAATCCAAGAAAATAACCAAGGATGTTCTTCATGCTATCACTGGTTATCTAATAACCAAAAGGCCTAGGGCACACAAGCATCCATCCATGAAAGAAGTTACAAAACTCACCAATGAAGAAGGAGACAACAGAGGTCTTAAAGTGAACACAATCACCGAAGAAGAGCTAAAATTTGGTGCATGTGTTATTGGGTATAAAATCTTTCATGCTAGCAGACTGAAAAACATTTATGCAAGAGTAGTAAGCACAGCTTACAAGATTGTAACAAAAGGAATTCAGATGGATCTATGTGAGATCCTATTAAAACAACTTGATGAGAACATGATCAAAATCAGGTCTGCAAAGACCAACACATGTAAGTTTGGATCACTTATCATGTGTACATTTTTATATTTTCAAGAATACTTTCCTTCAGTAGGAAAAGTTGTATGGGACACTACCAAACTAGTAACCCAACAGATTAGTGAAGTGATCAAGTCACTAGGAGACAATTTTGAGTCTGTTATGTCTGCATACTTCCTTGAGTTCAAGGAAAACATGATGGAAAGAACTAGGATTCGTAAACAACTAGTTGAAAAACACAAAGATGAGATATGTTTTATGGCAGACATAGATTACACACATATCAAACCATTTGTACCAAGAATATCTTAGTTAGAACCATTAGAATATGAGATCAATATTGATCAAGCTACAAGTGTAATTGAGGCACTGAGCAATGAGCCTATTGATAAGAAACAACCAAGGTTTGGAACATACGAAGAGGCCAAATCTAAAATAAAACAAGGCCTAGAAGTCAAGAAGACTATAAAAAAAAAGGATAAAATGGTTATGAATCTCAAGAAGATTATATCGGTCAAAGAGGAAGAGTAGGATCAACTAGAGGAAACTGATGAATAGGGCACCATTAGTGAAGAACAAGAAGAAAACAAATCAGATACATAGGCTACTGAATCTGATACACCTCCATCTCCACCTCTTGTAAAGAAGCAAAGGACAAGGAGTCAAACTATTGCAACCAACACCACACCAATTAAGAAAGGTCAAGTAAGGACCTATATGAGGAAGCAGCCATAAAAAAGAACAAGACCAAAAAATTTCAAAACCACACAACCAAAGAAGAGGAAAAGGTTGGTTAGGATAAAGGTTGACTTGGATGACACTAAAGTGGCGAGCCTGATGTATTGAAGAATAAATTCTAAACTCAAACGGTTGATGATGCTGCCAAATACATTTCTACACATGGCACAATGACTAATAAAAAGATCAGACAATGGGATACACTAAACCCAAAGGATCAGAATAAAATACAAGAGGCACTCATAAAATCAATGATCAAGAACAAGTATGCCCCTGTAGAATTTGTAAATCAAATACCTAATGAGCTAGGTAAAAGGGTATACCAACAGTGGTCATATGCCCTACAAACAGAGAGAGAAGCAAGAGAAAGGATACTTGTGAGACTGATGCCTCCTGAGTCCAAAGTTGAAGAGATAAAATAAGTACTAAAGAAACACTCAAGTAAGTTTGTAGCGAAAATAATGGCATACAAATTACTAGAGAACAAGTTAATAGAACTGGATTCAATGACAAAAGCTAAATAGAGACAACTTATGGTTCTATCGGCAGAGTCAACAAGTGGTGAGAAACAATTACTTATTACAAACACGCCTCACAAAGAGGAAGAGACAGATAATGCAAGTCCTCAGCATATTGCTTTGGATAATCAATAAAGTGATGATGAACCTATTAACTTAGATACAGTCATGGATGATAATATCCAAGATATCACTAAGTATGATTATAACAATGATCCAAAGAGGAAATATGATGTAATATTTATCACACTTAAGGATCGAGAACAACAACAAATCTTGAAGACATCAGATCCTACAATAATATATGTTGTTGATGAGATAGTACAAGACACTTTAGTCTTGAACTCAAAAGTAAAAGACCCTGCAGAAGATATAGAAAAAGATGAGGATGTCATTGTTTGCAAGACTCTAATTGAAGAGAAGGACACCAATACTGACAAAGCCCAAGCCACAACTCAAAGTAACATGCCTATCCTAATGAAGGAAATAAACATACTAGAGGGAAATGAGGGATCAAATGAAAAGGAAACAAGCACACCTAAGGACAAGGGTGATGGAGAAGCCAAAGAAACAATAGATACAACTGCAGAGCAAGTTGCAAACAATGATCAGAAAGATACTTATACTGATCAGAATAAGGAATAAACTCAAAAGGAAACAGGGGAAAAACTATTAGAGAAAGGTGAAGAAGGAAAGAAGGATGAGATGGAGAAGAAATCAGGAGCACATTTTTCAGAAACACCAAAGGTTAATGAAGAGGCATCTTCACATAACTAATAGGTTCCCACTAAGTAGAGACACAAGATGAATCCTCTACAAAACCTTCCCCAAGTAATTCAGAATGAACAAATGAACTAGCTATGGTAGTTGATACATCTGCATCCCCTCAAATATCAAAGAAGAAGAAAGGAAAGAATAAGAATCTAGTAACTCTAGATGAAATCATTGAGATTCTAGTCTATGATCCAAGAACATTGGATCCAACTGCATTAACAAAATATGCAAAGCTCTATGAAAGAAAAGCTATTTAAGACAAACTAAAGAGAGCAACAAAAGAGACCAAGGTACTGGAAGTAGCAAGAAATATACTTCAACAAATTGTACCAGACATATATATTGATCAAAAATATCCAATACTTGATCAACTGGTCATACTCACAGATGCAATAACATCTCAGAATACCAATGCTAAGAAGGTTATCAAAGAGAGACTTGAGAAAAAGTATGAATTCAAGCTCGCAGATAAAATAAGCCAGGAAGTGGCACTGAAAAAGGTCAAGCTATCTGAATTGGTAAGTATAATTGATCCAATTTTATCAGAAGCTCTTACCTTAATAAAAAAATTGTTCACTTTAGATCAACTCACTTAGGAGTATACCGACAAGATAGGAAAAATAGATGCTGATCTTAAGTCTAGTGCACAGAGTCTAGCCAACACAGAAGAAGCACTTAAATTGCACAATGAACAAATCATTCAGGCTAGGAAATAGAGACAGGACATATAGTTTGTGGAGATGAAGTAGACAGATGAGGTTAATGAAGATATCAAAACAACCCATTCTAACATATTTGACACATTGTAAGTTACATATTTTTGTCACAATTTTGGAATACTGTAATTTGTACATTTTTGTCATCAGTATCAAAGAAAGGGGGAATTTGATATGTTTACTCACCTCAGTTAAAAGGAGTAAATCATATTTATATTAAAATAAAGGGGAAACAATATACATATAGAGAATGAATAGTATACATGTACATATACATATACTATATCGGTGCACATAGTTAGGGGGAGTCATATTATGACAAGGATATAAACATGGTGTATACATACCAAAAGAGTTTAGTATTATACACATATTAGTTTTTGATACTAATGTCAAAGGGGTAGATTGAAGGCATTAGATTTTTCCATTAGTATACTTAGAGAAAAACATGATTTGCACCATCAGTTTACTCTACACCGATAGACATGGCACAACACTATCTGACGCCAAGGTTACCCAACAAACATTGTTAAGTGTTATTTGATGACAAAAAGGTAAAATAAAACCAACAAGTAACACCAATGCTACCTGACAGAACAACAAAGAGAGGAACCTGACAGATATAGGAAACCCGACAAACACTTTAGTCAAGGAACACTGATAGACTGCAAGTTCAAACTGACAACCAAGAACCGACAGTCAGTTACATCTTGCAAAAAATTGGATCTGACTTTCCATGTCAGATAAATCACTGAATTTGTATTTATAGCTTCTTGATTTTCTTTTAAATCTATTATGTGTGGAGGAAGCAATGTTTTTATTATTGTTTTAATTAGTTTTACTATTTTAAAACATGCAAACTAAAGATCAAGGTCAAGTTGTAAACCTTGGATCTAAGAGTTAACATTGTAATGTGTGAATTCCAAGATAGGTCAAATAATTGTATAAATAGGTGCTCAATCCATTGAGAATAGTTTTTGATGAATAAAGGTAGTAGCCATGGAGAGCAACTAAAGACCAGTAGAGAATTCATCTAGGAGAACACAAACAAAATCAAATCAGTTTTCAAGAACATAACAGAGGCAACCAACCAACAGAGAAAAGGTATTCATCAATCACTTAACGTGATATTATTATTGTAAGAGCTTTAATGGATGTTTAAATTAGAAATAGTAGATTGAATATAGTCAGGTCAATATTTGTACTCATTATAACAAGTGTAGTATAGTAATGAAATCCTTTCAAGAAAGGTGGGCTTAACCGTCCTATTGTAAATCTCATAACTGAGTGAACACTTAAATCAGTGTTGCTAAAGCTCTTAATAGAGTAGATCTTAATAGGTCTCCACCTTAATACTCCTAAATAGGGTAGATCATCATAAGTGACCAAATTGTAATCCTTAACCGACTCCCTTCCATTCTGCAAATACTGAAGTTTTGTGGGTGCCATCCCCACCACATTTTTTACTTCCTAACAGGAGTTTTTTACAATACCATATCATGTGTTATGTGTTTATCATTTTGATGAATGTTTCTATGACTGTTGAAAACTATTAAAGATTATGATTAAACAATACATACATAAGAAAGAATAATAGTAATGGTTGGTAACACAAAATTGAATGATTAGTAATGATGAATTGTAAAAGGTGTTTAAAGTTTTAGAGGTACTTATTAACCCCTCCCCTCTCAGTACTACTTCCCATTAATTCCAACACAATAAAAAATCCATGAAAAGTTGAAATTTTTCTCTATTAGTAACCACTTTTTATTTGGAGAGAAGTGTGGAGGTACCTTTTGTGAAACCAAATAGTTAGCAATATTAGTATACCAGGGTGTTTTTACTGCAATGGAGAATGGGTGGTCATTAGGAAAGCTATCAGCAATTTCCATTGGTTTATCAACATTCTGTAGTCGTAAGAAAAAATCAGCCACCACATTTGATCAGCCTCTCTTATCTATGATGGTAATATCAAACTCTTGTAGCAGCAATAGCCATCTATCTAACTTTCCTATTATGGAAGGCTTGTTGGCTAAGTAGAAAGTGAGCTAACTACAATGAATCTAACTATGGATTCCTCACCAAGTGGACCCCTTTGGGTGAGTACCCATAACACTCAATTACACAGTACTGAACTTAAAACTTCATTTGCTCATTAAATTTGAATAAAAGAGTACAAGAATTCTCAATAGCAGTGAAATAACAAAATGCAACTATAATAATAATAATAATACTTCCCTCCTTCTCATGTAGGAGCAAGGCTTTATTTAAAGGGAAAAACATCTAGCTGCTAAACTCCACATGCCCTAAGAAAAGGTGGAGATTTTATTACAACTAACTAATAGAAAGGAAAACTAGAAAATAGGAAATAGAATCGGTTAAGAAGAGAGGAAAGAGCTGCATAGACAATAGATCTAACTTCCCACCCTCTCCTATATTTGATCAATAATTTATTGCGATTGCCAAGTCTTCTCTCAACCATCTCCATCTGGATCAACCAAAAATGTTCTGCTACTTCATCGATATTTCTTTTGTGTGTGTCTGCTGCAGGACCGAGTCAAGTGTCCAACACATAGACGTGATCACCTGAACAAGGTGACAGTTGCTACTTCGATGCACTGCATTAACACTATTAGGATAAAAGAATTCATGGCATTTATTTAAAGTACATACACTATCTATTGCTCAAACAGTCAATTCATTCACAAAACATAATCATAATTTCATAGCAATAGACAAAGCATATTCATCTCGATAAAGCACATTAAGTATCATATGTCTATGGCATAGGTTAAGTGGTTGACTACCACATAACAACACTTTTTAGAGCATAAAGTCCTGGTATAATAACAAAAAACATAAGAAAGGACCTAGAAAAATTTCTTCTAAGGTATATAAAAGATGTCATTAAAATGGCCTATCAATAGTGTCAGAGGAGGCAGTTAGTAAGCTGAAAATGATAAGGATACCCCAGACTAGTCCCTATAAGGTCACTTGGCTAAACAAAGGACAACATGTCCTAGTTAATGAGAAATCTTGGGTAGAATTCTCCATTGGGAGATATAAGGATAAAGTTTTATGTGATGTCTTACCTATGGATGCATGTCACTTGCTCCTAGGTAGACCATGGCAATTTTATAGGAGGGCCATGCATGATGGAGTGAAAAATTCATACTCCTTCAAGAAAGACAATGTGACATACAAAATCCAGTCACTATTGGAGGATGTAGAATTGAAGTCTACTAGTCCCAATGTTCTCTTGGTGGGTGAAAAAGAGTTCTTAGAGACCTTAGATGAAGGAGAGGGAGTTTTATTTTCCTTGGTGTTAAAGCCAAAGGAAGTTGTAGAAAAAATAGAGAAGAGGATAGAGCTGCCAAAATAAGTTCAAGAGATGTTAGTAAAGTATGAAGGAACAGTGAGTGATGGACAACCATCAACCCTACCCCCTAAGAGGTCTGTAAGCCATCAGATAGACTTAATACCTAGAGCTACCCTACCCAATAAGGCAGCCTATCAAATGACTCCCCAATAGAATGAAGAGATTGATAGACAAATCCAAGAGCTCTTAGAACAAGGCCTTATAAGAAAGAGCATTAGCCCTTGTGTCATGCCCACGGCCCTAGCCCCTAAAAAGGGAGGAACTTGGAGGTTATGTATAGACTCTAGAGAAATAAATAGGATCACCATTAGGTATAGGTTCCCTATCCCTAGGATAGAAGACCTAATGGACTGTCTAGGAGGAGCAAGGTACTTTACAAAGATAGACCTAAAAAGTGGCTACCATCAAATCAGAGTAAATGAAGGGGATGAGTGGAAAAAAACCTTCAAGACTATAGAAGGACTATATGAGTGGCTTGTCATGCCATTTGGGTTGTCAAATTCCCCATCAACATTCATGAGGTTGATGAATTAGTTAATTAAAGAGTACAATGGAAATTTTATAGTGGTCTACTTAGATGACATACTCAACTATAGTTAGACTAGGGAAGAACACCTCAAACACTTGGAATTGGTTTTTGAGAAGCTATACGAGGAGAAATTGATGATCAACTTAGAAAATTATTCATTCATCAAGATAGAGTTGGTGTACCTTGGTTTTTTGCTATCACAGGGTAACTTAAGGATGGATCCTAGCAAAGTGGAAGCCATCATCAACTAGACTACTCCAAGAATAAGAACTAAGGTAAGAAGCTTTCATGGCCTAACACAGTACTATAGAAAATTAATTAAACAATTTAGTGAAATATGTGCTCCTATGTTGGAAACTATTAAAGGAGGCATGAAGACTAAGTTTGTTTGGAATGAACAAGATAACCATGGTTTTGAGCTACTGAAAAAGAATATTGCAATGCAACCAATTTTGGTCTTGCCAAATTTTGAAAATTTGTTTACAGTGGAGTGTGATGCCAACAATGTGACAATTAGAGTTGTCTTAAGTCAGGAGGGAAGACTAGTGGCTTTCCATTCGGAGAAGTTGAGTGAAGCTAAGAAGAAGTATTCTTCTTATGACCTAGATATGTATGCTCTAGTCTAGTCACTGATAAAATGGAGGCATTATGTATTGCCAAAGGATTTTATTGTCAAAGGATTTTATTGTCTATTTAAACAATCAAGAATTGAGTTTCTTAAACTCACAAGACAAATTGAGTCACAAACATATGAAGTGGGTTGAATACCTACAAGCCTATACTTTCAATATCATGCACAAGAAAGGGTTGCAGAATAAAGTTGCAGATGCTTTGAATAGAAGAGCATTGACCATTCAAGAATTTTAATTGTAGAGTATGGTAATTGACAACTTCAAGGACATGTATGGTGAAGATGAGGACTTTCCTGACATCTACAAGGTATGTAAAGATTATAAATACTACTTTCATAGTCAATACTCCGAGTACACTTTGGAGTCTAGTCTATTGTTTCAAGGGAGTCAATTATGTGTCCATAGGGGGTCTATTAGAGATAATATTATACAAGAGAAACACAATGGTGCAATTAGTGACCATTTTGGGGTTAAAAAAACTCAAGAGTTAGTCCAAAGATTCTATTTTTGGCCCAAGATAAACTTGGATGTGAAGAGATATGGAGAAGGTTGTGTTATTTGTTAGAAGGCCAAAGGAACATCTACAAGTATAGGACTATATCAACCTTTTCCCATTCCAAATAGACCATGGTAATGTCTAAGCATGGATTTTGTAGTAGGTTTTCCCAATACAAGAAAAGGAATGGACGGTGTATATGTGATTGTAGATAGATTTAGTAAAATCACACACTTTGTACCCTACAAGACAACCAATGATGTCAGTCAGATAGCTTCTTTATTATTCATGGAGGTTTTTAGAATTAATAGTTTACCACTGAGTATAGTGTGTGACAGAGATAGCAAATTCATGAGCCATTTTTGGAAGACTCTATGGCAAAATCTTGGAACTAATTTGTCTTTTGGATCTACCTACTATCCTTAATCAGATGGTTGGATAGAAGTAGTAAATAGGAGTCTTTGAAATATCCTAAGGTGTTTAACAAAAGAGTATGGTCAAGTTTGGGACCAACTCATTGGACAAGAAGACTATGCTTATAATGGCATAGTGAATAAGACTACAGACAAAAGTCATTTTGAAATAGTCTTTGGTCTTAATGCAAGAGGCATTTATAAGCTCAAAAATCTAAAGGATGAAGCCAAAGGGAGTGGTTATGCTGATGATTTTTCCCATTCAATGCAAGAAGTTCATTAGATAGTGAGGAACAAACTCATTAAAAATATAGAAAAGATCAAGACGAAAGTGGATGAAAGAAGAAGAGACTAGGAACCCTAGACCTTAGAATTATTTTTGATTTCCAAAAAAAGTATATGAATCCTAAATTTGTTTTAGGGTTTGTGTGGAGGTTTGTAGAGAAAATATTGAAAAACTCACTAGATAGGGCTAATTGGTGTTTTAGGCCGAATAGGACAAATTGGGTATGAATTTGAAACTTGAATAACTTGGGTTTGAAGACTTATGGGATTTGATTTGAGTAGATGCGGAATGAATATACTAAGTGTGTACAAGACCCTTGTAGCATGGAAGGTGTTGGTATGTAGATTTTAGCTTTGGGATTCTTCAAAGCCAATGAAAGCATGGAGACAAAACTAGTGATGGATGTCCTTCAAGGTGAACCATAATTGTTGTAACTCTTGGGGCAGAGTTACCAGTATTCATAGGCTTAGATTCTATAGAATTGTAAGGTCCTAGAGTGGAATTAGGATCCTAAAGTGGATTAGGACAAGTAAGGTCCTGTCTAGTGAATTGTGAAGTGCACCTTCAGGTTTCTTCTATCAAGTTCTTGGTGAATCTTGTAACATTTTAGGTTACTGACGAAGATCGATTTACACTAGCAAATTAGATTTTTATGTGTTGACTGACGATGCTCAGTAAGTATAGACAACTTAGCTATGTATGTACCTTGATGATTTTTGGTAATCATTAACCGATGATATTGAATTCATAGAATCATAAAAATTAATACCATGGTGCATCTTTAATCATGCTAGTTTGGCATTTCATCAATGTATAATGGAACTTATACAAAATATAAATTGGTATAATGCAGCTCCATACTTACTTGTTTTTGTTAGGTGGGGGTGGTGATGTCACCAAATCCATTGGATAAGGTGTTTGTATGTTTCCTCAACATTTTGTTTCTCATCTTCTTGATGTCTTCAACGATGTTGCCATTGGAAAAGGTTCAGTCCTTCCTTAGATGACCAAATTTATGATAGTGTAGACATGTCATTTTGGGGTTAGTCCAGCTCCTAGACTTTCTCATCCATTGTCTCATGTAGTTTCCAGCAATGTGTCCAAATCTTCGACATGTTGTGCAGTTTTCCCATGTGTTGTAATCCCAAATATATGAGTTACCGACTCTTTTTGGTTGATAAGAAGTTTCATTTTCTTTAGGTTTCCATGCTTTCCTTTTCTTCTTCCTGCATTCAAGAGATATTGTGTGCCCATGCATTTTGCAAGTAGGACAATATTTGTCCATGTAGGTTTCCTTCTTTGGTTGTTTCACCTTATATTTACATTCATATGCTTTGTGTCCTTTCTTCTTACATTTATAACAAATTCCTATGAATGAAGGTGTTGATTGAGGAATACCTTTTATTTTTCTCTTGCAAACATTTGATGTGTGGCCTAGTTTTCTACAGTGATTGCATGACTTATTTCTTTGTCTTGGATTTGTGTAGACATTCTTTGGGTCAACTTGGTATGGTGATTCTTCATTCTTGATATATCCTAATCCAATAATGTTGTTGAATATTCTTTGTCCATCCATAAAATCATCCATCCTTTTGGTGCTTTCTTTAGCTCTCTTAATCATGTCATTATGTTGTTGGTGAATTCTCACTTCATGCTTCAGTTTTTTATTTTCTTCTCTTAGCTCAATGATAGCTTCTATTCTTTCAATGAGTTCTATGTTCATTCTGTTTGCCTCCTAACTCATAAGAATAATCTTATTTGTGATCTCATGATGATGTTCTATAAGTCTTTGTATTTCTGATTCTTTCTCTTTTATCTTTTCAGTAATCTTCCTCCTTTCATCAACTGCTAGTGTTCTTTCTTTCTCATATTGTCTAGCATAGTTCATGACATCAATCATTCTTACAATCTGTTTCTCTTCACTGATTTGTAGAAATTTCACTTTTCCATCCAGATGTTGATTGATTTCATTTATACTTGTGATGCTTTCTTGAGATGTGTCTGATGCTTTGCTAGTTATAGATCCTGAAGACTCAAATAGGTCAGGTATCTCCTCTTCATGATAGTCTATTTTATTACAGCGAGATGCCATAATCTTTATTTCATCCATCAATTGTCTCATATTGATTCTAGCTTCTTTATATTGTTCATAGAAGATTTTTATCTCAAAATTTTGATTCTGAATATTCTGTTCTAGCTTGTACCTTTCCATTGTATGATATTTTCTCTTAAGTCTTTAAACTTTTCCAATTAAGAGATTTGGCTCTAATACCAATTGTTGGAAATAATGGAATAGTGTACTGAGAGGGGAGAGGTGAATCAATACCCTCAAAACTTTTATCAATTAACCTTTATCCTTTTAGTAATCAATTGTATTACCATTCATATTTGTTGTTTTATCTTTGTGTATGTTATATCAATTCATAATTCAATAAGCATGTAAAATATTCATAGAAGCATTCATGAAATGTATAGACACATGACACAAGATTTGGTAATGTAGAAAACCTCTATTAGAAGGTAAAAATTGCGGTGGGGATGAAACCCACAAAGCTTCACTATCTGCAGAATGGAACGGGTTGGTTAAGGCTTACAATTTGATCACTTCTGATGATCTACCCTATTAGGAGTATTACATGTAGACTGGTTAAGGTCTACTCTGTTAAGAGCTTTAGCAACACTATTTAGTGTGCACTGAGTTAAGATATTTACAAAGGATTGTTAAATCCACCTTTCTTGGAAGGATTTCTTCTATTTTCTACACTTGTTAGAATGTAGACAAAAATATTCAGTGACTGTGTGTATACAATCTACCATTGCTGTAATACCCACTCATATTTTGCTTTTTAGTTTAGGATGCCGTACTTTTAGGCATTGGTTTCAGTTGTTTGGCCGAATTCTTTTAGGCCACATTTCATGTGAGCGGATATTATTTCATTTGGTGATGATATTTGTTTTATGACGTCATGATTTTACCTTATGCATAGATAGATATGATGATGTTATCTTGTTGATTATTATTTGTCGATTTCAGTTTATGATATACTTACCCCATACTCCCATGTGTATGGTTGTCTTATATGTGAATGTACTTGTTCATGTGTTGTTGTAGTAGAGGACAGAGACGTAGTTACTTGCTTCGGCGAGATCCACACGTTCGACCGATCCCTATCATTGATTATGATATTATATTATGCATGTACATGTATGTTCTTTGATGACAGGATTGCAGGTACAGGGCATCGTCTTCCCTGAATTGGCAGCAGTGAGCGTGCCCATAAATATTCATCTCAATGGTAAAGAGGGGAGGTAACATACAGATCCAAAACCCTAACCTAAGCCTAATCTTCCTAATGTAGGATGATTTTCAGTATGACTACCTTATCCAAATTTGTCTAGGTTGACAGAATTCGAATACCCTCTCTCTTGAGTTTGTGTGTGTTTTTGCTTGATTATGTTTTCAGGTGATTTTTGGATTATTGAGTGATTTTC
>MU225293.1:4920737-4956468 GCA_018584345.1 Thuja plicata | reverse complement strand
GCTTAAGTTAGACTTAGGAAAGTTTTCATTTCCTAGTAGTTTCCCTTTTAGGGTTTCGGTATCCTTTATAAGGATTCACCGCTTTGTATTTCATAAGGAGATCATTTTGTAATTCATTATTGTGTTAGTATAGAAGATTTTTTCTGTCATAATGGATTTGCAGTCTCTGGCCTATTGGCCACCATAGATCCTTCTATCTTCTATCTTTTGCTTCTGTTTATGTAATAGCTATGCATGCAGGTGTTCTTGGGAAGATTTGCAGTTCATCAAATCCTACAATTAGGAGATATTGTTTGGAAAAAGGATAGACCCATTACAGTTCAAATAAGTGAATGTATTGAGAAACTAGGAAGTAATTTCAATAGCATTATGGGGAGCTATTTTGTGGAATTTAAAAAGAGAATGAGATTAAGGACTAGGATTCCTAGATCACTAGTGGAGAAGCACTATGAAGAAATTTGTTTTGTAGTTGATACAAATAACACATATATCCAGGCTGTGACACCTAGGGTAACATGTTTAGAACTATTTCCCTATGAAATTAATATTGATGAAACATCAGAAGCCATCATTGCACTCCTAGCCGAGGAAATAGATACTACAATAGAAAGATTTGGTAATTTTGATGAAGCTAAAGTAAAAATTTCAAGAGGTTTAAAGGAGGGAACCATGGAGAGGAAAAGGAAGAAGATTGTGAAAAAAATCTAAAGAAAATGGTTGGTTTGGGAAGTGATGAAGAACCTGAGGATGCACCTTTAGGCCTATCCACTGGACAAGGAGAAGACATGTCTATAGAAGAGGAATTCAGTGCACCTGAGGAGATCACTGAGAAAGCTAAGGGTAAGAAACCATCAATTGTCATAGTAACCAAGCTAAGTAAAGCTAAACCTAAGGTTACACCTCCTACAGCTAATCATCCAAGGAATAGAGCATATACCATTACTTCTCTAGCAGTACAAAAAAAAGTATATGAAAAGAAGAAGGTTGGAGAAAGCAGTTCTAGAAAGAAAGCTAAAATTTCTACTAAGGCTGAGCCGAATAAACTAGTAAAGAGACCAAGGAGAAAATTGCACTTGGAGACAAATAGTGATGAACCCAGTAACATAACTACAACGAAATTCAAGAAACCAACTAGTATTGATGAGGTATGTGATACTTTGAGAAATTCAGCAGGGTTATCTACTTTCAAATTCATTAAGTATGAGAAACTGAGTATTGGAGACAAGCATAAAGTTCAAGAAGCACTCTTAGATATGATGATTACTTTTAAGTTAACTTCTATAGAGATAGGAAACCATGTGTCGGATGAACTATATGAGTTTCTATCAAGCAAATGGGAATTTGCACTTACTACAGAGAGACAGATCAAGGAAGGCACTTTAGCCAAAGTGATACTTGAGTTGACATCAAAATAGTGAGAAAAATTCATTGAAGAATATAAGAATAGGTTTTTTCCTAAGCTTAGAGGTTATACTATTTTGAAAAATGATATTGAAGGATTAGTACAACAAAGTACAAGGATTTGGAAGTTAATATTTGGACTAATAGTTTCAAAAGACAAGAAATCTGATGAAGGTCCATCCGATCAAAAGGCAAAAGAAGTAGAGATCACCCCTAAGCCACATATGAATCAAGATCAAATTGCTACTGAAAAGACTAAAGATGCATTAGACACAAAAAATTCTATTGATCTGACTATAGACAGTCCAATGGACTACATAATTGATGATTCCAACAATTTGAATGCTGAGGAATAGGATATGCTGAGTGGAACAAACACTGATTCACATATTAAGGAAACTGAGACTGAAGGAGGAAAGACCATTGCATTTGAAGAGAAAATTGATGAGATAATTGAAGTAATCAATGTTCAGATAGGTGAAGAGAAACATCAAATAGATGCACAAGAGGTAACTTCAAAAAATCCACCTATATTAGAGGTTTTAAATCAATTTTAGATAGTGGTATAGTGGTGAAGGATATTGTTGACAAGCCTAAGGAACAAGAGGCACTACAAGTGTTGGTTGATCTACCACACTCTGCATCATCCACTCCCACAAGTCCTAAAACTGGAAGTATGCCTAATCCACAGACAATCCTAACAGAATTGAAAGAGACAATAGACATTGATACTGTCATAGGAAAAGGTATTATGTAGCCGAGCATCATTTCACCAGAGTTGAAGAGAAGGAAAGTTCTGAAGAAGAAGTCTCAAACTCTAGATGTCACATTAGATGAGGTAATTTTGATTCTACAATAGGATCCCAATGAATTTTCCTTTGAACAAATAGGGACTCTTCAGGAATTACTTAAGAGGAAGAAGAGACAGGAAGAGATGAAAATAGAACAGAAGCAAAAGCAAGTGTTGTATGACATCAAGGATATATTTGCAAAGGATTTTGACTTAGAAGATGAAATGCCTCAAGCTCCAATTATTGATCAGTTAGTGCACATTGTATAGAAGGTAACTGATGATGATATTAATAGTAATGAAAAACTTCTACAATGGTCCGAGAGGAGATTTGAGAGCAAAGTTATGGAGAAAATCTCATAAGAGATTGCAACAAAATAGGTTGAAATTTCTACTCTTGTAGACATTTTGGAGAAAGTTACAGCAAATGTTTATTCTTTGTACAGGAAACTATGTGATGTTGAATTTTTCACAAAGGATAATCTACATCTTGTTGAGAAGCTACAGTTAGATTTGAGATCAATTGGAAATACTTTGGGTAAGGATACTACTTCTAGTTCTTTACATTTTACTAAGTTGGTCAATGGACAATGGAGAATAGCCGAGCTTATGGCTAAAGATGGTTGAATTAGGGACAAATTGATAACTATTTAGACAAGCCTATTGCCTCACTTGGAGGTAATACAAAAGGAAATTTCAGTTGCAAAAGAGTTATCATAGAGAAATGCAAATCTCTCAACTACAGAAATTTTAGTGAGTCTAGCTACCGAGCTAGAGATAAAACTGGAAGTTATGAAGGTTGCCAAGGAAAGTTGGGACGCTACATTTGCATCCACTCTACAACTTCATAAACAATTTTTGGATAAGTATAACTTAACCGCACCAGAAATCAATGACAAAAACAAGGGGTAAGTTGGTAAGGATAAGGAAGTTGGTAAGGATATAGTATGATAAATAAGTACAGAACAAGTACATTTGTATATATTTTGAAGGAATGTATTTTATGTAACTTTTTGCATGTATAATTCTGAGTATATTCCTAGGGGGATTACTTAGTATACTTAGGAAACATTTTGATTGAATGAAATGAAGAAATGATAAGTGTGTTTTTGCCACTAATATCAAAGGGGGAGATTGTTAATCTCTAAGTTCTATTGATGATTAGTGACCAACAATTAGTCATTTACATAAGCAGTTTTAGTTGGCTTTCACTGTGGCTGAGCTAAAACTATCCAAGGCCGAGCAACATTGCTGAGTATTATTCAGGTTGCTGAGTTGTATCATGTTGAGCCAAGTAAGATACTTAGTGCCGAGTGATAGAGGTGTTAAGTGCCGAGTAGAACAGTTTTGTATACATGTCTAGAATGATTTAAACTTCGAGGATAAGTGTTCAGGCTAACATGTATAATATTTTTGGGCCGACTTATGTACGTATTTAATATTTTCCTACAGAGTTAGTTATGCATTTAATTGTTTTATCCTATGCATGATCTATTGTAATCATTAATTGTAATACCTTGGAGGTATGGGTATTAGATCTTGATCGTTGATCTATATCTTTCTATTAGACTTGAATAGATATATAAGATTGCTTCTAAACCCTATTTTGTAAGAGAGTATGTGGAGTGAAGTGGTGACTACATTTTAAAGTGAAATGCACAGAGGGTTATTTTGTTAAGAAGCAGAGATCAAGTAGAGTGATAGCATAGTGAACAAAAGAGTAAAGTTATATCAGATTGTGAGATCATAGAAGGTACTAGAAAGAGGAGATTTGTCATCAACATCTGAGTGCATAATGAAGGATCATTACTTGAAACATTCTAATCATTGTATCAGGTGAAAATCTCTTAATAGAGTGGTTCTAGCAAACCTGTCTAAATCTCCTAACATAGTGCTTACTTTATTGTAAGTTGAAATCCTTTCATAGGGTAGATTGTAATGATCTTTAGCTCTTAACTGGGCAGACCTTTAACAGGGTAGATTGCATTTTCTAATAAAATTTTGTAGCCCTAACAGGCAGACTTTATTGCTGTAGTAGTGAAGAATTTTGTGGGTGTCATCCCCACCCTAGTTTTACCTATTTGGGTTTCTGGGTTACCAAGTTCTTGTGTTATGAGTTATTTATTTCATGGTGTGGATGCTATTTGATATTACATTAGATTCATATATGTATGAATGTGGATCAGTTTTTTTTAAGTGTTTAAATTTGAAGATCTAATTCACCCCCCCGTCTAAGCATCTTGCTTTCCCATTATTGTATTTCCAAAAGCTATATCTAGGGATGCGTGCCCCATGGTGGCATGCAAAGAATTTAGAATCATTGGTACAAGTAGAGCACCCCAAAAAGAAATTTTGATTTTTCTCTTTCTATTCTCTTCAAAACTAGGAATACTTATTTAAAACCACAAACCACACAAAACTGAAAACAAAGAAACTATACAACATGCACATTATTTGAAAATGTCCTATAGTCAAAAAACTCAAATCACCATTTAGCTATCGAATGTCTAATTCTCATCATTTAGCAGTATAATAATTCTGTAAAACTTGTTTCCAAGCAATTGACCATTCTAAAATAGACTTGCAACATTCATGCCACTATCATATTCTTTATTGTAATTTCTCCTATGATCTTTTAGCATAACAAAATCATGGATTTGCGGGAAGGATCCATAATCAAAAAAATATTCTTCATACTCAAAGCATGGTGAACATTCATATGCAATATGATATTATTCTCCTTAACATGCTTAAATAAATACTCAACTGACTACATTGGAAATTTAAAACATTCTTGTTCAACTTCACAACCAGCATCATAATGATTTACCTCAGCGAGTGCTTGGATATCAAAGAAAAAATTCTCACCTTAAACCCCATGCATTCTACACAAATATTCAAATGAATCACCATGAACTATAACTTGTGGCTTCAAATTTAGTATATTGTGAAAACATCAACACCCTGAACAGGAAAAAGAAAAGACTCATTTTCTATCAGATAGCTGATATGTTATTTCTGATTTATTTCAATATCTTTAAAAAACAATCCATAAACACTTTATACATCCCATTCTTGCAAAAGTGAACATACATCTGGCTGAAGCAAATAATCTAAAGTAGAATCTGAATCCTCTCTCATCTTCACTTAAAAAATTTCAAAATCTGGTTCCAATAAATCAACAGGTAGTTCACTATACATACCCTCATCTTAGCACACATCTCCTTGATACAATTCAATTTAATAGGAAAAATTATCAATGTCCACATTAAACAAGATGAGATCCATTTCTGGTCCAAAACAAAAATAATATTTAATCTCCATATCATAGGAGATACTTTCTTGAAAATTCTCATAAGTTGGTTCACACAAATCTGACATTGATCCACCAGCAACAATTTCATATTCATTTTCATGGTTCTTAGGATCAACAACTTCACATGACAAGTCATAGGATGAAAGAATACAAATTGAAAAATCAATACTATCATCATTGTTAACTAAAATGGAAGAATTCATCTCTATTTTAGACAAATCAACATCTTCATAATCATCTCCAATTTATGACATGTCTTCATCTTCTTCAAATGGCTGCACATAAACCATCATCTTATCTTGAAAGAAATCAAGGTGATTATGCTTCCATGAATCTTCTTCTTCAACCAATTCTTCATACATATCCTCACTATCAACATCAATAAAGTCTGGTAGGACTTCATCACTTGAGGCTGCAAAATCATCGTTTGATAAAAAAATTTCCCCTCTTTACTTTTCACATTTTGCTTTGAACCACAATTTAAATCATGACTAGTAAAATCAGCAGGGATAAAACATTTTGGCACTGATCTTCATTTCTTGATCCACGTCTATCTAGTGCATTTGATACACTATGACAGTGAATTCCAGTAGAGAGAAAATCTTTCGCAATTCTATGTTTCAAATTATTTTCAATGTTCATTGTTGTTATAAAATCCTGATGTAAAGTCTTAGGCTCTTTGTCTCTCAACATGTAACTCATATTTTTACCAAAAGCACCCAAATAAATTACTAAACATACTTGATCATTGGGCCTATATCTTCTTGGAATATCACTTAATGTTTTTTCAAATCTAATGTTGAATAATGGGACTAATTCATCTTCTTCAATCTCAATCTCCATTAGTTTCTTCAACACATCACTTGCACTTATTCTTTCAGAAAACTGCTCCATGAAATCTGAACTCAATTCTTCCCAAGAAGAAATAGAACCTACTAGTAAGGAATAAAACCAATCCTTGGCATCTTATTTCAAAGTTTGAACCAACAACTTCATGGTAAATCTCAAATCACCCATTAGATCAACAAATTCTTGCAAATGCTTACATGTTGAATCTGATTGTTTCCCCTCAAAATTTTGTAAATGCTTCCTAATCTCAGTAGGAATGGAACCATGAATGCCATCAAAGCATAATGGCAGATATCTTTTCATTGAAATTTTTTTGTGAAAATTCGTTATTGGCTACACTTTTTGTGAAATCATATATGATACTTCTCACATATATTTAAACAAATCACCCATATAGAAGATATTTTTGGCATGAACCTTTCAACTTCATCCATCTTCCATTTAAAAATAACAACATACTTATGATTTTATATTTGAACCTTTTAAACCAAGAAGTATGAGAAAATTCAAAACTACTTTCCCCCCTTTTTAGTGACTTCTTCACCTATTGAGGAACTTTCCTTTCACATAAAAAACATGAGGATTACCTGGGAATAAAATTGCAGTTGATACTCATTTCTCTTTGACTGGAAACATGGAAAATTTAGAGCCTTATTTATAGCTCTATTGGGTTCTTTTCTCATAGATTCGCCACCTCCCTGTAGAGGATTATTTTCAAACAAAAAATCCCATTTATCTACATCTCTGCACAGACTATATCCTCTTGACATCTTCTTTACAATACATTAAAGTGCTGGTGTATTTAAATACCACACAACCCTACTCCCTAGTGAATGTTGGACAATGGCTTTTGCTTGTCTGTGCATGAAAATTACCATTGCCTTCACATTACCCTTCGCAATCCTTCTTTACATCCTTTTTAATGTTTTTTATAAAATCTTTCCACCTCATCATAGCCCATGCGCAACATGTCTAGTTTACACTTGCATTTCAAGTTTTTACTTTTAAGCCTTATAGACTTCCCTCTTGTTTCATATTCCCTGAGCAGGCTTCCACTTCTCAAACCAATGCAACACTCCCACATTATTCTAGTTTGTAATTTCTTTCAAATATCCTCCTTTGTTGTGCATGACTCCACCTTTTTTTAGGAAGCCCTTGGCATCTAACACCTACCAAAAATTGATTTTCTTGTTTATTTAAACCCCTCATTACACAAGGTATCAACCTCTGGAAAAATTATGTAGTCTCTGCTTAGATTTTAAAATTTCACAATGCATATTGAATTTCTTAAACTTCCACTTTATGCACAGCATCCTTGCTAGCGCAAACCACTCTTTATTTTCCCCTTGCGCAGGAAACATGCTATGCACAAGTCCTCTTTGGTGTGGGCTCCTCCATCTCTATCTCCAGGCTCTTTCAAACCAATCCATTGGTCTCCTTGGATTTTAATTTTCATATGCTTCCCCATTTATGCACTGCACAAGCTTTTTTAAACAAAATAATGAGCAACCTTTTCACATTACGCAGCTCCTTGTATTTTACAATGTGCAGGTGACATTTGTTATTTTTAATTTTCTTTTAAAAGTTCTCCTTCAATGTTGATGCGTAAGGCTCCTTGTCCCTAGCGAAATATCCATTTCAAACTTCTGGTCAACACATTTTCTTGCTTCCTCTATACCTTGCATCATTGTGCAGGATTCCTATTACTTTTTCTCTGCTAAATGCATTTGCATTTGAAGTGTGAACTCCTCCTTTCTAAAATGGTGCAGCTTTCATTGTCTATATTTCTACATTGCTCATTTATATTCACATGCCTTTGCTTCGACACTTCACGATGGCAACTTTGTTTTACACTTGCCAAAAGTATCTTCTTTTAGTTGATGGCATGACACTCCTTCTGTTACGATGCACAACCTTTGTTAATACACCTGCCAATTGCATTTTCTCAACTTTGTTTTCTATCTCCCAAACTGTTGGGTCCTCTTGTCAAACTTCCATATTTCTTGCCCACCATTATACAATGCAGTATGAGAAAGGCTTAGTCACCTAGAAAGTTTATTGGTTCAAATTTTCAAAGCTTTTATCTTTAAAATCCATCTAGCATCCTCCCAGTCATACATTATAAGTTATTTAAATCAAATGATTTTAAATAACTTCACTTTGATTTAGAAAGCATTATTATTTAAATCACAATGATTTAAAATAAAATATCATTAAAATCATTTCAAAACTCCTTTTCCTTTTAAAATTGATGTCAAATGAAATTCAAAATGATCATAAAATGCCTCCTTGTGTGATCAAGATTGAAAGCATTGAACATGAAACCACCCAAAACCACTTCTGGTAATTTTGTACACCTACCTCAAAATGACAAATGGCCTTTGGAATTGGCCCTGAAAAATGACCAAAAAATGGGATGAGATGTTGAGAATTGGTGAACTCACAGATAGTTATGTCAACAATCATCCTACAAAATATCTTTTCTTGATATTTCTTGTGGCGAGAGATTTTAATCATCAAATTTGGCAACTTACTAAGTTTTGCAATTGTACAAGTTGGAATGAAAGAAACTGATTTTTGAAATAACTTCTTAAAAATACCACGTCAGTCCCTGAACCTCTTAAAATCACCATGGTTGCAGATGTACATGCCCAAAATTCAGAAAACTCATTCACTTAGTTTGGATTTCATTCGACATTAAGATACCAATCTGCAAAGTTGACTTACTAGAATACACTTCACAATGCAAACTGGAAATCGACAAAAACTGCTTTAGGATTAGTCTTTGTAGAAATACCAAATCATCTTGTAAAATCTTAGAAATCAATCCATTGGTTCATCTACACACTAAGAGTAAAGATAAACAACTAATCTGACAGGGACATCAATTGGTTACAAGGTATGCACTTCTGAAAATGATTGTACTACAAAATCAACTCAATTAACATTGGCAATTTTTCATAAATCGGTTTTAATTATGATTTCACAAACCCACCAAATGCACACCTTATGATCAGAGACTTAAGATATAGATTTAATTTCACACAAGGATTATGAAACTCCAACTCAATTTCTCTAAAGATGAACATGTCAACCAACATTAATCTGCAAAGTCAGTCCTTCACTAACTTCTTGAAAACAAAACAACAAACATGTAGAAATCTAATTTGGAATTGGTTAGGAAAAGTTGTCAAATTGATTGACCAAAGTCTATAGTTCTTTAGGAGAGTACATCTCCATGTTTTCAATGTAGGGGAATAGTTAATTATTCTGGGCATTCAACAGGGTACATATTGTGAGACCTCAAAGTAGGGCATTTCAGAATTCTACGTTTAACACTAAGGAAACCAGAATAAAGTGCTAATAGAATAGCATTGGAAAACCTATCATATGACTTCATAGGGATATATGGGAACAAAGGTGCACTTTTATGCCTAAAACATCTCAGACTAGTGCTTATGTCATTCCTATCCATCCAGTTAGAGATACAAACCTGTAAAGTAGGTCACTTAGTGAGAACTGGAAACATGCATAAATGAAGATTTGGTTAAATGCCTCAAAATGACCGTCTCCAAAATATGTCAAAACTTAAATCTAAGAGTTGGACCCTATTACATTTTCCAAATGATAGGTGGTAAGAACACCTTTCAAGTCTTTTATCATGAAAATCTTGGGATCTCTTTTTAGAAGCATTCAAAGTAGGCCTTCTCAACAAGCTTTTAAGGGATATTCACCTTGCCTTAGAGAAATTTTTACTTATTCACTCCAAATTTCTTGAAAATTTGAGATTACTAACACACTCCACTTCATATATTTCACACACACACACACACACACACACGCACACACACACACACACGCATAGAGATTCAAGATTATTTTTTAGTGGATCCTCAAACCAATCCACACACACATAGAGATTCAAGGTTATTTTTTAGTGGATCCTCAAACCAATCCTCACTACATATAGTTGGTCCTTAGACTGACCAATAACATTTGGTCCCTTGACTGAGCACACAAGTTTTGACTGAGCACACAAGTTTTTTCATTAGACTAACCAAACACATTTGGTCCTTTGACTGACCACCCTTCTTTGATCTCTAATGAATCATGTCACTTATTAGGACTCATTGCATTGGATCCATTATTGTACTGATCATTGTTGATGGATTGAACTATCATAATACAACTTGGTAGAATTGAATTCCACTTTTTGCAACAATTTCCTTGTGTGGTTCACAATACGATAATCTCTCTCTCTCTCTCTCTCTCTCTCTCTCTCTCTCTCTTATTTTTATGAGGACTTAAATCACTTGGGGTCTTTATGTTTCTTCATCTCCTTATTATTGATGAGATTGCCTTATGCATTTGATCTACTTTACTTTGAGCATGAGCTTGTCTCATAATCTCACTAAAGTGGGGGCTAAATGTATTGTTGTCACTTATGACTACACCCACAAAGGCTAAGTATGAAACCTATCGATCCTGTCAAACATGGGACTAGTTTCAATTGGTGGGTGACCTACGATGAAAGTAGACCTCTTGTTTAATGGCTGACATCTCTTGAATCACCTAAAAACTAAAATGAACTTAAAAAGGAAAAGGGGAGAGAAGAGCATTAAATTTATAACCAAAAATGAAACTGGGGTGTTTCATGAAATTGAAAGATCCAAAAATTGCAATCAAACGTGCAATGTGCATTAAAGCATAACTCAAAACTTCACAAATTTACCCTACTTATAATGTTGTCCTTCAGAATAATACGGTGTTTATTGTAAATAGGAATGGAAATGAGTTCCACAACCTAAAATACTTGTGGATGCACTCCAATTAGGACTTTAGGAAACAAAATATGCTTCTAAACATTTAAATGGATAATAAATCAAGTAAAGACTCAATTTTAATCACAATAAAGTTGATGCCAAACTCATCAAATGAATTAGAAAATAAATAGGAAAAGAAGAAAAACTGCTATGCATTCAATCAAAAGGATCCAATACGCAATCTGCTTCTCCAAGAGCTACCAACATGCATATCTTAGAGTTAGATATGATGCCAGAACTACCTCTATCACAAAATATGAGAGATATAAATAGCTGAGAGGTAAGTGTAGTGGCTCCATAACACACACCTCATTTTGGTCCTGTGACCATGGGGACCCCATTTTTTCTTGTGGTTTTGAGTCTACCCCTCTCCCTATTCCTTTAACTACATTTCTTGAGGAGCCTATTGAGGAAAAAATAAGGTATTTTTGGCCTTTTCACCCTTTCAACATTTTAGAGGATCCAGAGTCCTTCGAAATGCCAAAATGGCCAAAAGGCCGAGCCCAACCCTTTCAATGTTTTGGCCTCTGAAACACCAAAGAGGCTGAAAGGAAAAACCTTCAGACCTTTCGCTGTTCTGGACCCTAAAACATAGAAAGGGGATGAGGCCACCCGACGTATAATGTTTCGGCCTTCGAAATGCCAAAACTAGGCGATGTCACCCCACGGGCTATTTTAGTTGTCTGATCCTTATTTTTCCTCACTTTTGCATTTATCTTTCTGTATTTTGCCTCTTTCACGTGCACTATCTGTTGTTCACTTCTCCTACTTGTTGTGCTCTGCCAGCTTCTCCTCGCACCCTGCAATTATTTTCCTCCCTAGCCTCGCATATTTAGAGGTATGATTTTTGTCCTCACCTCAGGCTCATTTTTAGTTCATTTTGTGTCTTTTGGTCAGGGTTTCAGCCTATTGAGGTCATGCTCCCTCCTAGGTCCCTAGGGTTTTGCGCCTTTGGGCTTGCAAAGGGGTCTCTCTTTTCTTTTTGCCTTCTTTTTTTTTTGCATTCTTAGAGGTTAGGGATTTTGAGCGTCATGACCTTGTCATAGGTTTTCAGCCTCCGAAAGGATGAAAACCATCTTTCCCCCCTCAAGAAATCACCTAAGTGCAATTTTTTAATTTCGAGAGTGTCAAAATTTTAGACGACTAAGATGTTTGAAACCCCCAAAATGACGAAAGGGCAAATGACCGAAGACAGGGTCCTCGTTCTAGAGGTTTTGGACTTTCAGAGTCTAAAACCTTTGTCATAATTTTGTACACTGAAATCTCAAGAGGGATTGTTTCTCCAACCTTGTTCATTGTACTTTTGGCCTTTTCGGACCTTGACCATGTTTTCAGTACTTGAAAGACCAAAAAGACCAAAAGAGAGAAAACTACATTTATGGCTACTTAAAGAGCCTTTGCTTCTGTTTTTCTTAGTTAGCTTATTTTCCTTTCCTAATTTTTAGTTTTCTTTAAAATAAAAGATACTGATACTTGAATTTTTATTGAAGGAATGCTTGAGAAACAAACAACATCCCCGATGAAGTACCTATACAAGGAGAATCAACCCCCTTCAAAGATTGGGAACAAGCATATAGAGATCACTGGTATTGATATCAGGAATGTAGAATGGGATTAGTTCCTAGTAATATGTTCCCAAGCAGTGGGAATGTCTGAAGACTATACATCCCTGGTCTTATTAGGCCTAGTTAATGCAGTATCCCCACAAATAGTGGTCACGTCCTCTAAGCTAATCATTACCCTATAAAACCACTATATCCCAGATGAAAGAGTGGTAAAAAAAAAAAGGAAAAATGGTTCTAGACATAAGACCAGACAACATAGAAGAGGTCTTTCACCTCTAAAAGGGCGTAGATAAATTCTATGATTAGGGGATCAGATGGTTCAGGAAAAAAGATGAGCATGCATATGAGATCATGAAAACGCAATATCTCAAGAAGCCTCTGCCAAAGAATAAACTGGACAAGATAGACCTCTTAAGGGGATATTTCAAAGATGACATCCAGGAAATGTTAACACTAATAAGCCGAGTGTATGGAATACTTTAGTCCATCCAACTTGAGGAATGGATGATCCTATTGATAGAGAAGGTCAGGAACTGCAAGGGTAGGTTTGATTGGGCCATAATCATAAGTGAAAAATTGGATGAGCAACTGACAATGGTTAAGCACAATCCAAATTTCTATATGAGTACATATATAGTGTACTTTCTAGCCATATGGGAAGACTATCCGGGGCTCACAAAAAGGGGAAACATCAATGACCCAAATGCATGGCCCCATATTGAATATCTGTAACTAGTGAGAAGAAAATATATATCAGAAGATAGCCCAGAGTACAAGATAGTGAATGATGGTTTTATCTTCACAATCATTAGATCCATTGAGTGTGATTTTGAGAAGAGAATTTTACAAGAAGCAGCTACCAAAGTGAGGGCCATAGGGGCCTACTACACACAGTTTAGGACATTCACATACATCTAAGTGGAAGGATCTACCCTAAACCCAAAGAAGCTACCTAGGTACCCATCTGATTGGGTAATCATTATAGAAATGACCAAACAACTCGTGGATTCTTATGAGCACATAAAGCATAAGAAGAAGTATTGTTAGTAATTCCCCATTCTTGTATGCCCATACACTCTCCAAGACATGAAAGTATGCAAGTCCTTGGCCTTTGAGTGGGATGAGTACCCCATCCAACTATACAAAACTATTTGGGCCCACTTTGACCCAATAAGCACATATAGCCATATCATTGGCAAATTCTATATCCATGAACCACACCTTAAAGATCATTGGATGAACTGTGTGGATGATTATGAGGTCAGAATCAGGGATTACTATAGGATGTCCCTTACACTAGCATAGGTGACCTTGAAATCCCCAATCCCCCCAAAGGTTTGGGAGAAAGATTCAGATAATGTGTTGAAATAAATTTATACTGTGGATAAGATATATAACAGGCCCATCATGAATGGAAAAACTGATAAACATGAGAATGATGTTATTGAATTCCAAGTGAGGCATGTGATCAAAACAACAGAAGCATGGATTAAAAGGCCTTATCAAATGGATCCTATTCCTTTAAAAATTTGATAGATCCACCCTCGAAGGCGGATAAGAAATGTGGGGAGAGTTTTATTATACCTAAATACAAGAAGGCCCCACCTTAGAAGCTAGGGACAGTATATGGCTATGAGCTTGTAGTAGAGTATCGTCTGAATCCTAGGCACAAGGCCCCAAAAACTAGGATTACATTCAGATAGATCCTCTAGTTGGATCATCATAGGCCACCCAAGATGAAGGAATGTCCACTTCTTTCCATTCTCCCCTACCACTAGAGAAGGGAAGAAAATCTACAAAAGGAGGAAATATTTTTCCTCTCCACATTTAGAAAATTTACAAGAGGAGCCAGAAGAAGAAGACACACCATTGGTAAAATAGACAAGGTCTCTAGAAGCTACACATAAGAGAAAAGAGAAGGAGATCATGAGGAAACATATAAAGGATCCAAAAGAGCAGGACAACCCTTTTGATTCCCTAGGTTCATATGAGTTCTAGATATATGATTTTGAAGGCCTAGAAGGCTTTGCAGAATAGAGGTAGGAAACACCAGAATCAACAATGAGATTTGACATGGTAACACAAACACTCATCTAGCTTTAAGTGATCCTCACTCCACCTCCAACCCAATTTACTAATCCTGCACCAAATGTGCATATCATAAAGATGGACTCTAACACTGTCCAAGGGCCTGAAACTCAAGATGTCGTAGCGGCCCAAAGTATAGCAGAAGATAAATTTGTAGGAGAGAGTTCTACATCAATTGCACCACCTCACATTCCCATTCCACCAACCTCTCTCCCACTTCCCATTCCTACTCCACCACCTTCTCTCCCAAATTTAACTCCAACTCCTCCTCCCTGAACTTCTACTCTCCCACCTCCCAATCCAACTCATTCTACTCCTACTCCACCACCTATAATTCCACCACCTACTCCACCATCATCAGTCTATTTTCCTTGCTTCATCTTGACTCCCCGGGGGGCAGTAAGAACATAAGTTTCTTCTCCCTTTAAAACCACATTGGAAACCATGAATGGCCTTAATGCAGAATTTTTAATTAGTTCCTTAGGGGATGATGACCAAGATAGAGATGAAAAAGATGCTGCACTAGAAGAAGAGAAGGGAGAAGAAGAGAAGGGAGAAGGAGAAATCCATGAAGATGAAATGCATGAGGGGGAAGGTGGGGAAGAAGGTGAACATGGGAACAAAGTAGAGGAGGAGGTGACTATTGGATCACAAAACTTCTCTTTGATCCTCCATATTGCCCAATATGAGACATTTACCACCTTTAGTAAACCTACTTGCTTTACTAAAGATATTCAGCCTCAGAAAAGAACTTTGACTAATGAAGAGGAAGGAGAAGACAAGATTATGGCAGTCTTGGGGCAAGCCTTCCATCAAATAGAGGCCAACATACTAGCAAGGACCATATCCTATGTTACCCAAGACACCAGGGGTCGATGGAAAGCACATATGGGAGTTCCCTCTACTAGCACCCCTCAAGCACAAATAACCCCTAAGGATTATACATTTGAAGAGGTAGATCTAGGGGAGCCTACCAGGGAAGGAAGAAAGACATTGGAAGCGCTAGGTCTTAAATATGCTCTAGGATTCATAAGAAAAGACAAGGAAACCATAAATTCCTTAACAGAGAATAATGAGGCTCCAAAGAAGTTCATTCATAATATGGTGGGTCCCATTAACCCAAATTTCACAGAGGCCTAATTACAGGTCATATTTGAAATGAGAGCCACTCTAGATTTACTGGCAGGTGTGACCCCTTCCTCTATCCAAAAAAGTGTTGATTGGAAGAATGATTTTGATCAGTATGGAGAAGGGGTTATTAGGATAGTATTTAGGCCTTACAGAGTAATTCTAATTGAGACCACAAAGTTGATTGATTTAATGGAGAGTGAGGAGGGATTAGATTCTGAATTAACCAAATGGAAAGATACCCTCCAAGACCTCAAGATTATCAAGAAGCAACGCTTCCAGATCCTGGTTAAGATTTGCAGATGTGAAGAGCTAGACAACTTTGAAAACTGCATTAAGAGCATATCCAAAATAGTTAAGGTTTGAAAAAAGTGCCTAGCCCACATAGCAGAGAAACAAAAGGAAGTCATGGAATGGGTAGAAGAAATAGAAGGTTTTTCATAGTTATTGGCCTATAAATCTACTCGAATCCACACAAAAAAACCCTACACTCAACAAAAGAGGTGATACAATAGTTCTGAGATATTCTGGCAGGTGTTAGCACCAAAGAGACCCTACACCAACTATTCTATTTAAAGCAAGACTTGCAGAGAATGTCAGAACATGAAGAAGAAATCAATTTCTTCACTTCTGAATTGACCATTTTCAGAGAGAAGCAAGAAAAAAGTATCGACAAAGTAAAGAGGAAGGAAATAAATTATGCAGAAGTGCAAGAAATAGTGCAGAGGCTATGAGATGCTCATCTGGTAGTGTTCCCTAACTGACTTCTTAGAACTCGAACAACCATTTTTAAAAATACAGTCTTCACACTTAGCCATTTTCCTCCAAATGGTAATTTTTTCCTTTCATCCTTTGGCCTTTTAGCCTTTGAAAGGGGCAAAAATTTAGGGTCTTCAATTTTGGTTTTGAAACTTAGGAAAATTTTCACTTGGCAAATTTGGGTGCAAAGGTATGGGTCTAAATTTTAGGGCTTTTCTAGCGAGATCACTTTTTTGCATGGAAGTTGTACTTCAGATCAGATGGATTCCTAACTAAAGTTCATTTTGGAAGGAGTGAGGGTCCTCTATCATTTCCCACCTTATAGAGAACCCTAGATGAAGACTCCAAGGGAGAACTCCAAGATCAAGAATAAGACTACACTTACATGCAAATAAACTCCATCTTCTCTCTGTCTCTTATTTCTTTGTGAGTTTGATCCCTCTTGCATGGAAAGACTGATTTTAAATGGATTAAAAATCCATGCAATTTGTCTAGTAGCAGTTAGCAATAGATTTCTTTAAGAAAAGCTTTAGTTTTAGTTCATTTTCATTATTTTAGAGTCTATGATGCCCTAATTTTGGCATTCAGAGTGTGTAGATCAGAAATCTATATATTGTAATAAAAAAAATGTAATAGGGTCGATTTCTAAATGCAATAAATATCTACAATTGGTGCTTCATTCATGGTGTGAAATTTTCTACTATCTATGCAAAATTGATGAATGTGTGCATGCTTATTCATTATTTCAAAGAGCCAATTGTTTTACTATGTTTCAAATCTATGTTTCTATTAGTTGGATTTTTCTATTGTTTATATACCTTATTGTGACAAATGTATGGAAAATATAATCTATTGGGCTCAACAATAAATTTGTCTCATGTGTTCGCGCATCTTGGTCCTTTCACGATTTGGTAGGTTTTGAAAACTTGCATGAGTGAATACATTTTGTGTCCAAACGATTGCATACATTGAGTATAGAATTGTGACATTGCCTAATTTATACTTCATGGGTTTGTTCCAAATCTTTCCGCCATTCAATTAGCAAGGAAGGATCAACAAACAGTTTATGTTCGTTAGGATTTCATTTTCAGCGAGTTATTTCATTTCTTGTTACCCTACTCCTTTAAATTCTATCATAAATCTAAAATAAAACATATTTAAAATAGAAAACTCCATCTTTAGTTAAATCACAAATCCTTTATAAATTGGAAAATACCAAAAGAGTACTAAATTTGTTTTACAGTTTGATGTTTTGAATGTACCAGCAAAGCCCTCATGAATATTCACATTTATCTTTAACTGAGTAACCAAGAAAGTTGTACCATGACCTTGGAGAACCTTGGGATAACTTCGTTATTATTTCAAGAGAGGAAATCAAATCTCAAGATCTGAGCAATTGACTTGTGTACAAACAATGCTCAATAGTAAGAAACTGTATTTATAAGAAATATGGAATCCCATGACCGTCTCCACCAAATCTAGTACTAAAATAAGAAATAATCTCAGACAAAATATGCATTTAGGTCCATGGGATATGTTGCTCAAATCGAGGTGACATAACCTCCCCTAAAGGTGTTAACATGGATAATTTTTTAATTTATTCCTTAAAAATCCTTCCTCTTTCTCAAAATCAAACCTAATCTCCCCTAATCATGCATTGGTAGGTAATATTTGAACAAGGTGATTTATATTTATATCACTTGTCAAATATTTTACAATAATGAAAGTGCAAGAATGAAACTCACTCAAAATATCCCATCCTCAAACTCCCATTTCTCCTTAATAATGACACTTAATGAAATATTTATAGGGAACACATTATCCAATTGCAATAACACCTAGGTGTTTGGGGGTCATACGTTCATTTTTTAATCTTTCCCCAAAAATGACTTTGATAAAATGTTAATAAAAGTCTCCATTTCCTTTCATCCCCTTACATAGGAAAGATTTAAAACTCTCCTATCCATATGCTATGAAATAAAGTTTAAAACATACCCCACCTTACCATATGTTTAAATACATTCTCTAATCAGTCTTTGATGTTCTCATATCACTTTGAAAAAAGGACTCGGTCCCTAACTACAGCTTCCACATGAATGATGATATTGTTTTGGAGATGTTTCCAATTTTCTGGAGGAGGGGCTATACTAATTTCACTAGAAAGGAAAAATTATTATTCTACTATATACTTTTCCTTTAGCTGTACTAATAACACAACAGAGTATGAAGCTCTAATTCATGGTTTATAGTGGTAAAGAAAGAAGCACATCAAATATTTACAATTCTTTGGTGATAGTGAGATAATAGTTAATCAAATTTGTAATATCAACCTCACCAAGAATGGTGTGCTCAAAATGTACAAGAACAGGGTTTAAGATCTATTTGAAGGTTTTGATTCCTTTAACTTAACCTTTGTTTCGAGAAACTAGAACAAGCAAGAAAAAAATCTAGCCTCTATAGAAGATGAGTATGACATTCCTCAAGAATTCAATAACATTGTAATGTAGTAGTATGTGAAGATCTGTGTGAGGCCTTCGGTTCTAGATAATTAGGTGAGCTGGAAAATATTTGAAAGTGATAAAAAAATCTTAAACTTTTTGATGGAAGAAGCTCAATTCTCTAGTATTAATAAAAGTAAGTATAAGCATAAATACAATTATCAGATGTTGCAATTGAAGACTAACAAGCTACCCAAGGGATTGGTCACTCTTGAGTCTATATTTAACTCTCGTGATTAGCTTAGGAGAGATAACGAAAGCATGAATGTGAAGGAGAAACACTATCAACCCATCAAGATACTTCAGGATAAGTTCCTGAAGTTTGGAAAGGTATGTACACATCCTAAGCATCAAGATTTTGTTTCATTGTGCCTAGAATTTAATGATGTGGATGCATTGGCGTACTATGACTTGAAAGGTTTTGACCCTCATCCATATCAACACTCTATCGAGCTTGAGCCCAATGGTAAGCCTATAAGACAAAAGTAGAGACCTATTAACACCAAGTTAGAGGTACTATTGAAAGGAGAGATAAGAAAGATGATTGAGGTTAATATCATATTCCCTATCAAGCACACATCTTGGGTTTCTAACTTGGTGTATGTCAGGAAGAAGAATGGTGAAATTTGGCTGTGTGAAGATTTCAACGATCTGAATTGGGCCTTACTTAAAGATCACTACTCACTTCCCTCCATGAAAAAAATACTATAGTTTGTATCAGGATCTGATATATTCTCATTTCTAGATGGTTTCTCTGGATACAATCAGATCCTTGTAAAAGAGGAGAACCAGTAAAAGACAAACTTTACAACTTATTTGGGTACCATGGCATATAGGAAGATGCCTTTTGGGTTATCTAACACTGGCACAACCTTCCAAAAAGCCATGGAGATGGAATTATCTGGTCTAATGGATAATTTTATCTTAGTTTATCTAGATGACATAACTGTCTTTTTAAAAACTACTGATGAACACTTGGCTCATTCAAGACAGATCTTTGAGAGATGCAGGGAGTTTGGATTCTCATTGAACCCCAAAGAAGTACATCTTTGTTGTCCATGAATATAGGCTTTTGGGACATATTATCTTTGAAAAGCATACAAGCATTGATCCTAAAAGAATAAGTGCAATCCTAGAACTGCCATTACCAGCACACAAGAAGGGGTTGCAAAGCTTCCTAGGGAGAATCAATTTCCTAAGGATATTCATCCCAAATGTTGCAGCATTTCTTAAGCCTATGACACATATGTTAAATAAGAATGAAATCTTATATTGGACAAGCAAAGGTAAAAAGTGTTTCTAAGTGGTCAAGGAGGCAATAACATCTACCCTTACTCTAATAAACCCCAAATTTTGAAAGGATTTCACTCTTTATACATTTGAAATAATTGACACCATATCTGTCATGTTAGTGTAGCAAAATGATGACAAGAAAGAGAAACCAATGGCCTTCTATAGTCAAGGTGTAGAGGGATATGTGTTTAAATACACCTCTATGGAGAAGCATGTCCTAGTACTGGTAAGAAAATTGAAAAAAATTAGGCATTTTGTTTCCAATAATATAGTTCATCTTGTGTTTTCTCACCCTTGTATTAAGGATTTCCTTCTGAACAAAGGTTTGAACCATTAAAGAGATGGTTCGATTACTAAAGTGATGGAATATGATGTCTGAATAAAAGTTAGCAAGTTTATAAGAGGTAAAGGATAATATGAACAAATGGAAGAAGGACAAGATGACAAAAATCATTCAAAAGAATATTTTGCCTAATAAATCAGGATTCAGAATAGAATGCAATTCCTACAAGTTGGACAATAGAAATGAAACACTACCTCCTAACTGGTGAGTGTCCCTAAGGTCTTGAAAAATCCAAAAGAAGGCATTTCCTACTTTAGGACATCCCTTTTTTCATCTTGGATGGTGTATTCTATAGAAAATATTATAATGGTGTTTTTCTAAGGTGTGTTGAGTCAAATCATATAGACAAAATTCTTGAAGAATTTCATGATGGTGCATTTGGAGGCCATTTTGTAGTAAGGACTACTTCTCTAAAGGTCATGAGAGAAGGGTATTACTGGCCCAACTTGCATAAGGATGCCTTCACTTGGGTGAGACAATGTAACAATTATTCTCTATTTTTAGGAAAATAGAAGTTGGGATCTTTGCCATTGCATCCTATCAAGGTAGAGTGACCCTTCATAAAATGGGGGTTGGATTTCATTGGCCCCATCAATCCACCTTCTAGTTCAGGCCAAAAGTGGATTCTTACGACATATTACTTTACTAAATGGACAGAGCTTGTGGTACTGAAGGATACAAATCAAAGTTCTGTCCTTAACTTCTACCAGGATATTGTGATAAGATTTGGCACACCTAACTCTATCATCTTAGATAATTCATTAGCTTTCCTTGGAATGCAGATTTATAAGTGGGAAGTAAAACAAAAAAAAATTTTGAACACTTCATCGAACTATTACCCTTGGGGTAATGGTCAGGCAGAGTAAACTAACAAGAACCTGTTAAAGGTTATCAAACAGACCTTTGATGGGAACCAAAGAGACTGGCACAACAAGCTGAATTTGACCTTGTGGGAAGATAGAATAACCCCCAAAAGATCCATAGGTAATTCTCCCTACATGTTAGTTTATGGAAGAGAAGCTAGAATTATTGTTTCTCTTGAAATTCCTACTCTAAATTTGATTAAGGAACTTAAATTGATGCAAGAGGATTCAATGCAATTGAGACTTTCTCAATTGATTGAGCTTGAAGAAATAAGAAATATAGACTTAAATAATATATAAATCTCACCATGCTCAAGTAAAGAAGACTTTGAACAAAAAATCTATGCCTGGAGATTTAAATAAGGGATATTTGGTCCTTAAGTGGAATGAATTAAATAGTAATCCTGATAGGTACACCAAATTTGATGCAATATAGAGTGGGCCCCTCATGATCACAAGGTGCAAAGCTCACAATGATTTCCAATTTTCCACCAAGGATGGAGAAGAGTTACCCATTCCTGTGAATGGGATTCACCTTAAGTCATGCTACTAAGGTCTAAAGCACTACCGTCCTCTTGTACATTAATAGTTAGTTTTTTTCAGTTGCTTTGCAATTTAGTTTTATGTGTTCTCTAAGTGCTCTAGCACAGGACTATTTCAATTTCAATTGTTTTCCCTTGTTTTTAGTTGTTAGTAATAAGTAAAAGACATATTGATGTCATATTTCAAGCCTCTTCAAGAAAGAATCCATGATTAGTATTAATGATTCAAAGTTCCCACTGATACAAGGAATCAATACTCAAAAATTGAGACCCTTAGAATCATCCCAATCTATCTTAGGTACTTAGTGGTATTGTTGCTTGAAGGAGCTCTTAAGTTTTTAGTTTTCAGCCAAGGTTCGTCAATGGGTTGCAAGGGACTCCATGCTCAATAAATACCATAGGAAACTGGTCAAAAAACTCTTATCAGGAAAGCACTCATCTGAGTTCGCCATAAATGTTACCCCATTTTCATGTTCATTCAATTGGTGGCAATTGTTAACCTATTTACTAAGTGAGCTTGCTAAGATACCCTAGTTTGCAAATTATTATATGATTTGGATTAGATTTGTGTTCATTTGTTGATCTAAGCTAAAAGTACATGATGATAAATATCTCTCCCCTAAATACATATATTTTCTATGCTATGGTGTTAGGTGGCTTCACTACACCCAAACTGACTTGTGAGAGTTCTCTACACCTTTGTATGATCCTGCAACCAACCACAAATCCACTTTCCTCCTTGAGGACTGCTATGTCTCTTGAGTAGAAAGGCTATCTACTAGACACAAAAAAAATAGGAACCTATATGTTAAAAAGGAGATATAAAGGTTAACCAATGCTTAATTTTCTCTTATAGAAGTGACCCACAAACCCTTAAAATTCTTAAGACAAGTTCAGACACCAATTCTTGCTTTTAGCCCTTCCTGGCTTATAGCCTTTTTCAAGGAGTTTTTGGGGTTTAATTATAAAACTTCCAAACTACCTATAGAAAAAAGACTAGATATATACACCCTTTATTGAGATGTGTCCAACCCCCAAAGAAAAGACTTCCAACTTGAAAGGACACCACCAAAGGATCAATATTGCACTAGGCCCAATTAGGCCTAAAAGGCTTGATTCTTTATGAAAGTATTCCCCAGTTGAAATCCATGGATAATAAACTTATTGGAATAATATTAGGGACCCCTAAGAGACTAAAATACACCATTATTTCTCTTTTTTCCAACCCCAAAGTGCTACTGTCACTTCATTCTCTGATATTCTGGTCCGAGCACATAGAGATGGTTGGACTAGGACTTGGAACCAAAAATGGAAAAACAAATCCCCTGCTCCATGGATTCTAGAATCCTAAAATAAATTTTCCCTACTTGCATTTCCCTGAGGGGCATGGATTTCCCACAGTTATAATGCAAGTTAGGACATCTTCTTTGCAAACTGTTAGGTTAGGAGGGTTTTTTGTGCACTCGAGAAAGAAATCCTTCCAACTATATACTCTGATCTCCAAATTAAATCAATCCAAAATAATTCATTCCCTAACTTGTCACAGATATCAAATGTTCAAGTTCCCTCATTCTTCAATCAAGTATATATATGTACACGAGCGATTTCAACACAGAAATGTAGGGAAAACAGGGTAATTTTATTGATGTGAATGCAAATGTACATCAACTATCTTCCATCCACGTTAAAGGGATGTATTAAGACATTTACCAATGACTACAACTAATATTCAAATTTTGTGACCATTGGGGAATGTTTACAACTTATTTTACAACTTTTTTGAAAAAGTTGCTAAGCAACATTTCTTGCACTGTGCAACTTTTTTGCATTTCTTGCAAATTTTGCACTTTTTCTCTCCTAGTGAGCCTATAATACCTAAGCCTAGGATCCGAAGGAACCTTACTAACACAAAACAAAAAAAATGGTCTAAGCAAACACTTAGACCAATATCAACACCTAAATATGCCATTTTACCATAGTCAAAACCCAGGGTTTATAAACACACCAAGGGTGTCTAGGCCTTACAACTTTGCTTATTAACAAAATCTAAGATGTTTTCTTTGACCCTTAGGCATGAAGGCCCTTGGGTGATTACTTGAAGACCCCTGGTGAAGATCTTTTTGTAGAGTATAGGGAGGTTCTCCTGCACCATACTCCCTTGGTTTGAAAACTCAAGTTCCACTTGAGAGAAATTGTGGAAGGTTTGTTCCATGTTTGTTGATACAATCTTCATTCATCCATGTTGCATCAATGTCAGGTAACCCCCTTCACTTGACCAAGTAATCTATATAGGTCTTCTTTCTTATTTTCTTGACAACCTTGGAGTCAAGAATCTTCTCTGATTATAAGGGTTGGCTTAATGGTAAGTTACTAAGCCATTAAACCTATGCATCTTTAGTATCCTATAGAGAATTGTTAGATCCTGCATCACTTTTGAAAGGAGTGAGATCACAAGTATTGAAAATAGGAAAAATAGCAATAGTGGGTGGCAGAGAGATTTCATATGCATTATCTCTAAATTTATGGAGTATTTGACAGGGACTAATATTTCTCATCTGTAATTTTTTGTGTCCCCTAGGTAGCCTTGCTTTGTTCATATATGCCCACACTTGATCTCCTTCTTTGAAGGTAAGATACCTCTTCTTTTTGTCTACTTGTTCCTTATATTTTGCAGGATTCTGATTTAGTGTTTCTTAGATTTGATCATGTATCTATTTGATCCATGTTGACAACTCATCTCATTGTGCACCAACCTTGAAGTCATTTGGTAACTCTCTCAACTCCATTACTCCTCTAGGATGAATTCCATAGTTCACTTGAAATGATGTCTTCCTTGTTGACTGAATCATTAAAAGAATATTTTTCTTGAGGAAGAATTGAATCCCAAGTTTACCCATAATGTTTGGTAAGACACATAAGGATTTTTCCCAATGATCTATTGATTAATTGAGTTTGACCATCTGTTTGGGGATGATAAGAAAAATTAATGAGAGATTAGTTCCCAACTTCTTCCCAAGAATTCTCCAAAAATGGAACTTGACATCTCTGTCTAAGATTATGGATGTTGGAAATCTTGTTGGTGAGTGATCTTTTTGGTATGTTATGAATCACTTTCTAGTTTTCAGTTCTGGAAACACATCTGGCATATTGATTGATTGGAATGAAGTTAAGTTTTGGTGATTCAGTTTTGGAATTGACTAAGTACAAAAGCAGAAATACAAATTTATTTTGGGTATCAAAGATCAAGATCGATGAGTTATGACTTGTGAAATTAGAGGAAGATACTATGGGGTATGTATGACCTTCACCTAAAATCAATTTGGTCTTGGTAACAATTATAGAGAGTTAGAGAGATTTGAAGATAGACGACAACAACAAAACAACAAAATAGAGCTGTTGAATAGTAGCGATGATTTGAGGAGTATGTCGCGGACTCCTAGCAGGCTAAGTTGGATTATGACTTTGGATAATCTATATTTTGGTTATATAAGAGCTCCAACTTTGTATTTTCTCTTTACATTATTAATTCTTTTTTTTATTTAGAGTCAACTATGTAATATTAATTAAGTGATCCGACTTGGTGATAAGAAATATATATATATATATATATATATATATATATATATATATATATATATATATATATACATGAAGACTATTTGTAGAGAGAAGAATATGATGTGGATGCGATTATGATAATAGATATATATGCAAATAGCAAAAGATTGATATAGATCATTGAAGAGATATGACTAGAAATATCTAAGCATTTAAGATTCTTGTTTTGTTCATGTATAGGAGGAAAGATGGATCCACACCATATACTTAGGAGAGGAAGAATACCAACATTTATCGTCTAATGAGATCTGATTAACACAAAGGTAAGTATCAATTTGTGATCTATACAAAGGAGATAAATGTTTTGGGTTAACTTCTCCCTCACCTCTTTAAAGAGGGGGTTTAGGGAAGAGCAATTGAAAATATTTGAAAGGTAAATCTAGATTAATAATATTGAAATGAAGAAATAAAAAGTACATACCTCTGAAAAAAAATCTTCTGAAAACCTTGTCAAACGGTCTCAAAAAATATTGATTTCTCTGGTTTTATACCGAAACTGTGAGATCTACAAAACCCAGAAATTGTTTTCTTTTATGGCCCGGGTCAATTTTCACCAAAAAATAAATGTCACCTTTGACCCAAAAGTTTTGATTCTGACCCACAAATTAATGTCACTTTTGACCCAAAAGTTTTGATTGTGACCCAGAATTTCCGATTGTGACCTACACAATCTGACAGAAAATCTATTTCAGGATCCTGACAGTTTGCTGAAAAGGGTATCCAAATCTACACTCCAATTCATTGTTCTGAACATGTCCTTGCAAGAAAAAATGGTTTTTTTGTTGTAGGCAAGGGGTTTGCCTTGGTCAAACCCTAGTTTTGGAATTAACCTTATAATTGAATTGAAATTGCATAGATAAACAAAGTAAATGAACAAATTCACCTTGCTTGTATAGAAACCCTTGTGGCGGATTCAAATTCGTGGATCCAAAAGTCTATTTTCTCCAAATGAATGTAGAATATAGAAGGTAGAAAATAAGATGTCTCAAATCAATTGTCTTTAGATCTTCAACACCAATATTGAATTGATATTTGAATAGGAGGAGGCTTCCATGGATGTGGATGGAGAAATCTTTGACAAGAGAGCTCTATAGAGGTTTGAATCCTTCAATGGCTACCAATGGATCTCCTTGATGAATTGGATACTTGAATTATTGAATTATTTAATGCTTGAGAGTAGATTCTTGCTTCAATAGATCATGCATAGAGTTGTCTTTTTCAAGTCTTGCCTCTTAGAGAAAATGAGAGGATAAAACTTCCTTATATACAAATATATGGCACAATATTCTAGAGAGGCCTACATAGGATAATTAAATTCCCATTAGAATAAAACCCCTAGAATTGGACCTATATTAAATATAATTTCAAGATTCATTGCCCCGAAGACCGAAACAGCCGACCCACAAGCGAGAATTAAATCTTTATAAAGACCAACATACGAAAATCCAAGAAAATTGAAATCTATACCCTAAGTCAAAATCAAGGTTGATTATGACCTAGGTAATGGTTGAGGTCTACCTTGACCTAGAAAGGTCAATTTTGACCTTGAGGTCAAAAATCTGAGGTTTGCAGTTTAGGATGCCAAAAATAGGCCAGAGAGAAGTGGGAAATAGGGCAGAACAAGGGGGAAAGCCAATTCCAAGTTAGAGACCCATTCAAGGAACTTGAAATGAACCCAAACCACTTAATTGGAGGGCTAAACCATTCTATAATGGTATTTCTTCCATTTTCTGACTATACATTTCATTACTGAGAACAGATTGTAACATAAAGTTTTGTTGTACGAGCTGCAAGCTCAATTTTCCCCTAACAGGGTGTTGTATACCTTTAATAGGGTTGCTATTACTTTAACAAGGAAATTTACTATGTAATATTCAGCTCCTAATAGGGCTAGGTCTCCTAACATGGACATTATACTTTAGTGCATGCTTGTGCGTACCATCTCCATTGTGGTTTTCCCTTGGCCAGGGTTTCCTTGAGACCAAATAATTGTGTTATGAGTTCTATGTTATTTGTTTATGTTCTTTTCATTTCAGCAAGATTATGTTTTATGTGGAATTGGTTTAAAGTTTATTTTAATTGTTGTAATATTGATTCACCCCCCTCTGAGTATTTCTTAATCCTAACAGTTGGTATTAGAGCTATTGGCCCTTGGAGATAAAGTCTAACAACTTAAGGGAGATCGAAAATGGTGACTTGAGATTCAAACTAAGGAGAGTGGAGGGATTCATTAAGAAACTAAAAGACCAACTTGAAATTTCCAGAAATCAGAGACATGATCTTGCGGTTCAGATAAAACAAGATTTAGACAATGATAATTCAGATGAGATAAAGCAACTTGAAAAAGAGAATGATACTTTGAAGCTTGTGAATAAAAAAATGGCTAAAAATATTCAATGAGAAAAAGATGCTAAAAACAAGATTGAAGAAACCTTTAAAAATACAAATGTTGTGATGGAACAAATGAAGAATGATCCTGACCATTTCAAGAACAAATATCTAGAATTGGAGAAATATAATCAGATCATAAAAGGTGAACTTGTTGAGACAAAGAAACACATTGAGAAACTTCACATGAGAAGTGACTTGATTGATGAAAAAAGAGACAGACAAAAACCTAAAGGAGATATGAATGGTATTGGCTTCAATGAAGTTGAATGCTCCAAGTATCAAGAAGATAAACCTAATGCAAAGATTGATGCAGAAAAACCTACTCTTGAAGAACCTAAATAACAAATCAGACCTTATAGAGGTTCATGTTTTGGTTATAACAAGTTTGGACATATGAAAAGAGATTGCAGAGGTAATACCCCTTTTAAAATTTTTTCTGGTTATTGTTTTAACTATTATGCATGTGGGCACAAGAAAGATGAATGCATGAAACTCAATCAATCTAGATATAGACAAGATAATAGAAGAGAACCTACAGTGAAACCCACATGTTATAAATGTAACAACCTTGGAAATATTGCAAAGTATTGTAAGCTATAAGTAAATCAGGACAAAAGACCTCCTATATGATACAAATACAATAGTACAGGTCATATAGAAAAGTTTTTCCGCTATAATGAAGTAAACAATATAAGCGTACCACCTCCTATGAACACAAAGTAGAATGAAAATGATACTAGTGAAAGTCTTGCAGAATACAAGGGTGATTTTGACAATTGTTTCAAGAAAGCGTAAGATAACAACAATGGTAATATATGGAAAATCAAAGAGACAAGTGAGATATTGGTTCAAGGAGAGATAGTAGATGCTAGTAGATCTTCGTCTCGTGATAACAAAGAAGAATCAACCTGAATGGATGATCATGGCCTTAGGGGGAGCATTGGATGAAGATATAAGAATATATCCAGCCCCTAATTCAGAGGATTGAGCTCTCGCAAGGTTAGGTATGTTGTGTCCAGACATCATAGAACTTATATCTGAGAGCACAACATCACATGATGCCTATTCTATGATCGCGGGATTCGTAATTGATTTGATAGTGTACCATGTTAAGTGTATTAGGTAATGTGCATTTTACACTTAGTGATGAATTTAAAGGACATCTGAGATTCATATTGCTTTACCATTTGAAGAGAAGAAACCTAAATATATCAAAGATCAAGGAGTGATGAACTATCTGATATCCATATTGTGTGATCGGTTGAAGTGGGAATTTGAAATTCGGCGAAGAGGAATGGTTTAAATTATTGCTGAGTAGAGTTCATGATCAGTTTATCTAAATAGGTGAACATCCTGTAAATATTTGTAGTCAATTGATACATGAGATCACTGGATTGGATAATACTAGAGTCATCCCTATAGAGGAGAATAACATAAAGAAACAAGTTGAAATCGTAACACACTAAAAAAGGGATATGCAAGCTATGAAAGTTAATGACATTTATCTACAGGATGTGAGATTTATTGTGATGATACTTTGATACAAATTTTACTATAGTAGTAGACCTAATTTAGTATCTACAGGAGTCAATATGAGGTCTTACAAGATGGTGAAAGAAAACATTAAGTACAACCTATGCGAAGTATTGGCACAATATTTTTTTGAGAATGTTAAGTTGATAAAGAAAGATAAGTCTAAAAACTTCAGATTTTGTTCACTACTAGTCCATATGTACATTCACATTGAGGACAAGTTTCCAAGCATGCACCCTAGAGAATGGAGAGAAGGGATACCTACTTGTAATCAGAATTCACAGAGCTATAGAGGATAGAACAACACTTGGGTTGATGGAGAACTATTTGGCATGATTAATATTTTTTAGAGGCAAATGAAAGAAAGATACATGATTCCTGAAGACTTAGTTTAAAAGTACAAGGATACAATATGTTTCATGGTTGAAATTGATTGTGTATGATTTGAGGTAGTTGTTCGAAGGAAGAAATGGTGTTACCCTATCAGTTATGAGGTTAATTCACAATTCTTAACTATCCATATAAAACATGTTCTGGCATTTGAAGTAGATACATCTGAGGAGAGATGGGGCACTTATGAGGAAAAATAAGATAAAGTAAGAGAAGAAGAAACCAAAGGTTTGAGGAAAAGGAAAGTAGATACATTATTGGTGAATGTAGTATTAATGATGGATTGACTAAAGAAGAGTTGAAAGAAGTAAACAAGAAATTAGAACAATGATCTTCTAGATTGGAAAATACTGCTACTACAACCCTTCCACCTCCTGAAGTTGTGATGGTAGCTACTCCACCTCCTATAGTTATTTATGTATCCACCCCTTCATCACCATAGAAGACCTCACAGGTAGTAAAAATTGTTCCTCAAGTTAACAATAGATCCAACAAACTAGATTCACCCCCTAAAGAAAAGAGGATTGACAGAGAAGAGAAGAAAGCCAAAAGTGACAGACAAAAATGGAAACCAGACTTGAAGATGATTGAGAAGAGAGCTATTGAGAAAGGGAATCTAGTTTCAATAAAAAAAGTACTATGATAGGTATGAGGAATCTGATAAGAATAATATTGAAGATATTGTAGTAAATCACTTAATTGTTTTCAAGAAAAATTAACTAGAGATATAGGGAAGTGTACGTGAAGAGTTCTATGGTATCTTGGAAATAAGAAAATAGCTAGCACATATTGAAGATGAGACTATTAGGAATCAAGAAATTGACAATATGTTACCTGTAGTTTCTATGCAAGAGAGAGATATAATATTTGGTGAACTAAAACCTTTCTTGAGGACCAAGGCAAGATTAGTGAAGATTATGGCAAGAAAGCATGAAGAAGTTACAAAAGAGACTTAGAGATCATTGGATCATATACTAATGAATAATATTCCTAAGAAGACTCCACCTCCTAAACCTACAATGCCTACACCCTTAGGAATTGGAGAGAGATCTAAAATAGCTAAGGCAAATGTTGAGAAGAGCGAAGATGATATGCAACCAAATTTCTATGTTTCTGGTGTGCGTGTGACTCTTAACACTTCACCTAATGAGAAGGATCCATTTGAAGGAAATATTTACAATATAGTGGCTAAGGATGAAGAAAAGAGAGAGGAAGAATAGAAAGAAATAGAGAAAAAATAACAAGAAGCAAAAGTTGAAGTCAAAACTGAAATTGACACATCTTCTATCTTATTGTTGGAAAGTAAACTATTGATGTTGATGTTGATTGAATGGTTGAGGATGAATTGGTGAGTTTAGCCTTCACCAGACTCATTAAAGAAAAAGAGAGATTTAAGCTGAAAAGTGACAAGAAGACTAAGGTAATGTCTAGAGCAATTGGTATTGTAAATAAATTGCTTCCAGTACCTATTGTTTTCCAAAAAAAAAAGATAATTTAGAAAACCTAAAAATAGCACTTGATGATTGTGATAGTCACTATGAGACCCTAGTGAAGATTGCAGATGGAAAGGCAGAGAAGAGCTACTTGGAGAAGAAGCTGATGGAAGTTTTCCATTATATTTCATGGGACTTGCACATTTTGAGATCTATTACATTAAAAGCTAAAAGTTGTGTTGCACATGCCATGATGCTATTCAGTTATTGCATAAACCCTATCTAACATATTCATAACATAAAATTTATTATTGCAAAGGACTAGGAAACTTTGAATAGTATGATGGACATTTGTGAGACCTCCTCACAATCTATGATAGAAATGGATAGAGAAGTAAATAAGATTTTGGACAAACTGAATGTATTGGATATAGAAAAATGAAGATTAATGACAAGGATTGGTTTGTTGAAGAGTCTAAACACTCCTAAGCTATTAATTATTGAAATTCACATATCTAACATGGAGAATACTACAAAATCATTAACAAAACCTATGCCCATAGTGTTGAAAGCAATAGAGACTTTATCATATGCAATGAATGGACTAATTCATGTTAGTAAGCTATTGGTAGAATAATGGAATGCAGAAGTCAAGATCTTGGAAGATTCATTTCAAGATATTATGAAAATGGTGAGAAAGCACTAATTATATTATTTTTATGCACCTTTTTCATTGTTTTCAAAGGGGTAGAAGAGAGAAGAAAATGAGTAAAGGAGAAGACAAAAAGAGAAGAGATAATTTTTGTTTTTGTGTTGGAAGACTTAGTCATTTTCTTTGTTAAGTGTTTCCATCAATGCCAAAGTGAGAGATTGTTGGAAAGTGATATTTTTGGTATGTTATGAATCACTTTTTGTTTGTCATTTCTGGAAACACATCTGGCATATTGATTGATTAGACTGAAGTTAATTTTTGGTGATTGAGTTCTGGAATCGACTAAGTATAGAAGAAAAAATACATAGTTTCTTTGGGTATCGAAGGTCGAGATTGATGAGTTATGAATTGAGAGCTTAGAGAAAGATACTATGGGGTATGTATAACCTTAATCTAAGATATATTTGTTTTTGGTGATGATTACAGATAGTTTGAGAGATTTTAAGAGAGGTGACAACAACAGAACAATGAAATAGAGCAGTTGAACAGTAGCGATGATTTGAGGAGTATGTCACAGACTCGTGGCATGCTAAGATGAATTATAAATTTGGATAATATATATTTTGGTTATGTAAGAGCACTGACTTTGTATTTTCTCTTTACATTATTAATTCTATTTTTTATTGAGAGTCGACTATGTAATATTAATGAAGTGAGCCGACTTGGTAATAAGAAACACACACACACACGGGCATATATATATATATATATATATATATATGAAGAATTTTGGTAGAGAAAAGTGTATGATGTGGATGGGAGTATGATAAGAAATATATATGATAGAGATTATTGAAGAGCTATGAATGGAACTAGCTAAGCATTGAAGATGCTTGTTTTGTTCATTACTGAGAACACTTTGTAACATAACATTTTGTTGTAAGAGTTGTAAGCTTAGTTGGCCCTTAACAGGGTGTTGTGTACCTTTAATAGGGTTGTTATTCCTTTACCAAGGAAATGTACTATGTAATATTCAGCTCCTCACAGGGCTAGGTCTCCTAAAACGGACATTATATTTTAGTGCATGCTTGTGGGTATCATCACCACTAGGGTTTTCCCTTGGTTAGGGTTTCCTCAAAAACAAATAATGGTGTTATGAGTTATGTGTTATTTTCTTATGTTATTTTCATTTCATCAAGCTTATGGTTTATGTGGAATTGGTTTAAATTTTATTTTAAGTGTTGTAATACTAATTCAGCCCCCTCTTAGTATTACTTAATCCTAAAAAATCCATGAATTCTAACCAGCTCTTTTCAAAATAAGTTAGCAATATGAGATGCATCATTAGAAACCTTACAAGGAACAAAGTGTGCCATTTTTCTAAATTTGTCTACTATAAAAAATATGCTATCAAATCCTTGTTTGGTCCTAGGTAGTCCTAAGAAAAAATTCATGCTCACATTATCCCATGGGTTTTTTTGGATTAGAAGTGGGTGATAAAGGGCCTAATTTTTTCTAACTCCTTTACCTCTTTGGAAAATGGTGCAAGTTTCAACAAATTTCCTTACATCAGTGGGTAGTCTTGCCCAATGATAGTTTCTCATTATTAGCTCTAGTGCTTTTTCAATGGGAAAATGACCTCCTAGTGACCCACAATGCTTCTCTCTTATCAGATTTTCCCTCATGGAGCATTTAGGGATACATAGTTGACCCCCTTTGAACAAAATACCATTATACAAAAAATATTCTAAATACATAGTATTATATGCATCACAGAGTGTAGAACAAACCTTGTAGATATCACAAAAATCTGGATCATATTTGTATAGGAGTGTTAGGGCATAAATTCCCATGCTTTTTACCTATATTTCTTCAAAAAATATTACTCTTCTACTAAGAGAATCTTCTACCTTGTTTGTCACTTCCTTCTTATGCTTTATAGAAAAGGTGTATGCTTGGAATTGTTCAACCCATTTCATCTGCATGCAACTCAATTTGTCTTGGCTATTGAGAAAGCTTAATGCATGATTGTTTGTGAAGACAATGAATTATTTAGGGAGAAAGTAGTTCCTCCAATTTTTGAGGGCTATAACCATTGCATAGATCTCCAATTCATATGTGTTATATTTATTCTTGCATTCATTGTTTTTATGAGAAGAAAGCAATAGGTATGCCATCTTGACTGAGGACTGCACCTATCACCAAATTGCTAGCGTCAATATCTATTGTGAACAACTTGTTGAAATTTGGTAGTGCCAAGATGGGGTATTGTTCTACTCTTCCCTTAAAGTATTCAAAACCTTCATCTGCTTTGGTTTTTCACTAAAATTTGATCTTCCTACCACCTTCTATGGTATCAAAAAAAGGTGCACAAATATGATTGAAGTTTTTAACAAATTTCCTATAAAAGGTAGCCAGTCCATGAAAACTATTGGAATTGAAGGGTGTGTACTGAGAGGGGAGGGGTGAATTAGTACCCTAAAATCTTTTACACTTTAAACCTTAGTAATCATTGCTTTCATAACCGAACATTGTATATTTTCTACTTTATGCATGTAATATTGTAACATACATGTAAGTGCATGTAAACAAACATAGAAAAATCCATGAAACTCATTTACACATGATAGAAGAATTGATAACACAGAAAGCCCCTATTAGAAGATAAAGAATTTGGTGGGGATGAAACCCACAAAGCTTCACTATCGATAGAATGGAAGGTTTCGATTAAGGCTACAAGTTGTGATCACTTCTAATGATCTTACCCTTTGTTTTTCTTGGTAGCCTTGAATGTAGTTTTTCATAACTCAATTATTCTTTCTCTTTCCTTCTGCATGAAACTCTCTTTATGATCCATAAATGTCCTTCTACTGCTATAATCATCATGTTCTTAATTAATCATTATATCTATATATAAAGGTTTTGACCTAATTAGGTTTCAAACTTTTCTTGAAAAACTCTAATGATAAAAGGTTTACAACTTGAACTTGATCTCCTAGTTTGCATGAATAAAATCACTTAACTAATTGCATCCACATATTACATTGTTCTTGATCCACAAAAATTGGCTGTCTAGCTAAGCATAAAGTTGTTTTAATGATTAAAGTGCTTTAGCTGACGTGTAGTTTGAGATCTTGTCTCAGGAATAAAACTGTCTCTCGGTAGACTGGTGTTTGGTTATTTCTCTTTAGAATATGCTCGGTGATGTCTCTATAAATTATGCTTGGTGAAGTCTCTGTAGACTATGCTTGGTGAAAGTTGTCACTCGGTGATCATGTGATGGACAGTCCAAAATGGTTTTCTTATTATACTAATCACAACTTTTGATTCTTTAAGGAGTATTAATCTCCCCCTTTGGCATTAATATAAAAAGTTGATTTGTGTATTATATACACCAAGTGTTTTACCTTTTCAATTACTCCCCCTATGTGCATGCCTTAGTATAATGTTTCCCCA
>MU225293.1:4891375-4919290 GCA_018584345.1 Thuja plicata | reverse complement strand
TCATATAAGAATGCCAGTTAAATTTCATTGCCAGATCATCTGTATTGGCGAAGTTATTAAGGATTTACTGTTGAGATTTTAGGGTGCAAAACCTTTGAGCTCAATTTTTAGGACCTTAGAGGCTCCAAATCGAGGTCAAACCTCTAGCTAACTGGAGCTTTGTGAGTCAAGCACTGTAGATCGCGATCTCCCCTTTCCGAAAAGTGGTTATAATAGCCAATCGGAGCTACAGTTCAAAAGTTATGGCTTCCAAAAGTTGGGCTACCTAATCTCATGTTTTGTAAATATTTAAAGCCGACCCTTTTGTAATAAAAGTGAAAAATAATTAAATGCTAAGGGTAGTCGGCCTTAATGGCTAGATTTCTGGAACCTTCTCGGGCGGTGGAAAATTGCCTATTTAAGGAAGGCCTGTGGTGTTTTCTAGGGCAGTTCTGGGTAGATCTGGGTAATAATTCAAGGCTTTGTCCTACAAAATATTGTAAGGGGAATGCCCATGTGGCTTTGCATATTGTAATTCTGAAATTTTGTAATTCCACATTTGTGGAGATAATAAGAAGCCCATTTTATGTTCTTGCAATTTTTTGTTGCTTCTATGTTTCTGTTATGTGTTTGTGGCATTAAGGGGAGCACCCTTCATCATTTTCTTACTTTGTTTCATTTGGTGATTTCTTGGGAGGTGTGGTGCCTTTGGCATGTTGCTCGGTGTGAACCTATTGTTTGGTTGTAGATGTCTCTACTTCAACTTTTTCTTGACCTGTAGCCTTGTCTGCTTCTTCAATGTTCTTGGCAGGTGCATCACTTTGTTTTTCCTCTCTACTTGTATCTTTCTTCTCCTCATTTGTATCTTTCTTCTCCCCATGTCCATCACCTTTGTCCATTGGCATGTTTGCATCAAGCTTAGGTGGTGTCTTCAGTGATTCAGTAATCACGTTGATAGCTTGTATTAAGTACAATATTTTTCCTGGTATAAGTGCATGTACAACATCAGTAGTGACCTATTCACTTGTTGGATTGGTGGTAGTAGTGACATATTCATCTTCCTTGACTTCATTAGCAAGATCTTCACGGGTGACATCTTTTATGGTTATGTCTTGTTCCCCTAATGATTGCAATATTTTAGGAATATCATCCATGACTTTTCTTTCTTCTATGGTTAAGTTAATGGGAGTGATATCCTCGGTGTCATTGGTGAAAATGTGCTCAGGACTCGTTGTGGTCTCCTTCTCCTCATTGTGAGCTGTCTCGATTAGAGCCAGTACCTCCTTGGATGGATTAAATATTTGTGTCCAAAGCTTATTTCTTTCTATATCAATCTCTTCAAACCTATCTTGCTGTACTTTGTATGCTCTTGTCTTTGAAGAAAAATTCTTGGAGTGCTCCTACATGGTTCAGTCGATTTCTTCAACTATGGACTCAGGCATGAATATAACTAGGGATCTCTCCCTCATTTGTTTCACCATGTGCAATGCATATGTCCACCTGACTGATATCTTATTATTTAGCTCTTGTGGAATAAGAGCCTTAAATTATATAGGTACATATTTGTATGCAACCATCATCTTTATTATGGCCTCTTCTATCTTATTCTGATCCTCGGTAGACAGAGTTAGCCATTTTATAATTTTGTGATGTGATATACTATCGATATTGATGATTGACTCAACAATTTCATCAATTGTCATTGGTATTTTGGCCCTTTCTTCTTTGATTCTTTGTCCTCTTTCATCCTTTTCAGTGTCATACTTGTCTTCTTTTCCTCTTAGATGTCTCTTTCTTTGTTTTGGTGTTGATTTCCTGGTTGAAGATGTACTCTTTATTTTCTGATAAGTTTTCACAGTTCCTTTTTTTCAAGGGTGGTGAGTCTACCTCTTTTCTTGTTTTTCTTTTTTTTCTTGATGTAGCTATTACTTCAGTAACTTTTGATTTCTTGGGTGGTGGTGCATCTGATTGATTAGAATCTAAATCACTTAATTCTTTACCTTCACCAATGGGTGACTGTTCCTTGGTGATATCTACTTGTTGTTCCAACTCTTCATCATTACCTAAAGTTTGTTCTGAAGAGTATTCATTATTTTTGTCTTCTTCATGTCTATTTTCTTTACTACTAAACTAGTCTTTATTCTTGACTTGGCTTCCTCATATGTGAAAAATATTTTCAAATTTTTTTCCACTGGTTCATTCAACATGGTTTCAATAGCCTTTGTATCCTAATCAATCTTAATTTCATAGTCCAATGGTGGTAACCATGTTGTTCTCAGTTGTGCAGGTTTGATGAGAGTGGTGTCGGTGTCCATTATAAAACATATCTCATCCTTAAATTTCTCCACTAGTTGAGAAGGAATTCTCATCCTCTTGTACATCCTAGTCTTGAATGTGGAAAAATATCCATCCATTAAATGTGTGAAGTAATCTCGTAGTGACCTAATGAAATCACTAATCTATACAGTGATTGGTCGGTTTGTGTCCCAAGTGAAATTACCGATGGAAGGAAAGAAGTTCTGTAAATAGAAGAATGTGCACATTAGAAGGTAATCAAACTTACAAGTATTAGATTAGGCTGATCTAATTGTTCTCATGTTCTCTTCCAGTTGCTTCAGTAGCAGCTCGAATAGGTCTACTTGCAGTCCCTTCTTCACTATTTTATATGCGGTGTCAACTTCTTCACATGCAATGTTGTTCTTTATTCTTGCTTGAAATATATTTTACCTAATCACATATAAACTGAAATTCATCTCAGGGTCGGTGATTGAATTAAATTTTAAAGCTCTATCATCCCACTCGGCTCTAGTTAAATTTTCAATCTCAGGGCGTGAAGGGTGTTTTACAGCTTTTGCCTTCTCAATTATTGGATAATCAGTCACTACATGAACCACATCATTTGTGATCATTTTTGGTTCATCCAACCACATCCTTCCATCATGCACTTAGCTAAGTACTATGCATATCCATTCAATTTTAAACTCTCTCAGGAACAGTAGGGCATTGGTTAACCCTTTCATCTCAATGTGTTTGTGCTCATCTTTTAGGTTTATGTCCTTGCATAGATTATAGTAAGATTCCTCAATATCCAAATCTAGAATCTCTACAACCTTGTAGTGAATGTATGCATGGAAGTTTTCAACCAGGAAAACCCTAGGAGTAATACTCAAAAATTCTCTTGTGTTGTCGGGTTGAGTAGCAACATCAGGGAACAACTTGCAGTTAGGATCCTCATAGGTTGAGTTCTTTATCAAGGAATATATTTTTGTCCTTTGCATTCTTATCTTCATGATCCATGAAGTGGTTTCCATTGTTTGATAATTTTAGGGCTTCTTTGTAAATAAAGTGTTAGCTCAGTGAGTCTAGATACTCACTTGATCTTCATTGTAAGTGCTTAGAATTTGTTGGATTATCTTAGAATCTGTTGTGAGTTTCTCTGCAAGTCTTGTTGGTCTGAATTGCTTTTCTTTGCTTTTCTATTTCTCTTTGTCGTTGGGTGAATGAAATGAATTTTAGTTTTCCTATTTATAGAGAATACCCTAAGTGATGCATTAAATGCTTTACCTACCACTCAGTCGATGAAACAAAGATGCTCTAGTAACTCACCAAAGTCTTCAGTTCGATGAATATACAATGCTTGGGGTGAGTGTCAACTTATTTTTCTTTTCACATGTACATTGAAGATGCTTAGTATGTATTGTTAACTTGGTTGTTCTTTTCCATGTTTACTGAAATGCAGTGTATGCTCAGTTTTCATTGACCGACGAGACTTGATTCACAAGACATAACATGCAATATCATAGTGAATCTTTATTCATGCTAATTTAGCATATTATTAATGAATGTTGGAACTGATGTAAAATATAGCTTTGTAGAGTGCAGTTCCATACTTACATGTATTTCTTAGGTGGGGGAGGTGGATTCACTTGATCCATTAGATGAGGTGCCACCAACTCTATTTATTGGTCCTTCATTATCATTTTTTAAAGCTTTCAGCCACATTTGGTTTCTCATTCTTTTGATGTCTTCAATAGTATTTCCATTTGCAAAAGTGCTTGACTCTATCACTCGGTCTCTGCAGTCCTTTCTTAAGTTACCAAACTTATGATAGTGTAAGCATGCCATTCCAGGGTTAGTCCAGTTTCTCGATCTCCTTATCTATTTCCTCATACAGTTGTAGCTATATGTCCATACAGTTGTATCTATTTACCCATATGTTGTAATCCCATACAGATGTATTACCAACACTTCTTAGTTGATATGCATTTTTTGTGTTTTTTAGGTTTCCAGACTTTCTTTAACCTTTTTCTACATTCATTAAATGTGTGGCCATGCATTTTGCAACTAGAACAATTTTTTCCATTGAAGATTTATTTTTTGGCTTGTTTATCTTAGATCTATATTCATGTGCTTTGTGTCCATGCTTGTTACAGTTATACCAATTATCTAGCAATGTAGAAGTATTTTTAGGAATACCTTTTTCTTTTCTCTTGCAAACATTTGATGTGTGGCCTGGGTTACCACAGTGATTACATGAATACTTATTTTCTCTTGGATTTGTGTAGACATTTCTTTGATCAGCTCAGTTTGATGATTCTCCATGTTTGGTGTACCCTAAACCGGTATTGTTTTTGAGTTTTCTTTGTCCATTTAGAAATTCATCCATTCTTTTTGTACTATCTTCATCTTTCTTGATCATATCATTATGTTGTTTTTGAATTTGTGTTTCATGCTTTAGTTTCTCATTTTCTTCTTTTAGTTCACTAATAACTTCCAAGTTTCCATTAAGTTCTATGTTAACTTGGTTGGCCTCATGACTCATAAGAACTATTTGACTGGTGATCTCAATGTGATGTTCAGTAAGTCAATGTATCTTAGATTATTTATCTTGCATATTTTTAGTAATATTTCTTATGTCATCAATAGATAGAGTTCTTTCTTGTTCAACTTGTCTTGCATTATTCATAACATCAATAATTCTTACCATCTATGTCTCTTGACTGATCTGTATTACTTTTACTTGTTCAATCAGATGTTGATTGATTTCATTTAGATTTTTAATGCTTCCTTAAGATGTGTCACATGTATTACAAGATCTAGATATAGATGAATCAAATAGGTTAGGTATCTCTTCTTCATGATAGTTAATTTCATTATAGCGAGATGCCATGACTTTTCTTTTAGCCAATAGCTCTTTCATTTTGTTTCTTGCTTCTTTTTATTTCTCAAAGAAAATCTTTATTTGCAACTTATGATTCTCAATATTTTTATCAAGCTTATACCTTTCCATTGTATGAGCTTGGTAGCCTTGAATGTAGTTCTTCATAACTCAATTATTCTTTCTCTGTCCTTTTGCATGAACCTCTTTGTCTGATCCATAGATGTCCCTCTGCAGCTACAATCATCATGTTTTTGATTGATCATTACATCTATATATAAATTTTTTGACCTAATTAGGTTTCACGCTTTTCTCAAAAAACTCTAATGATCAGAGGTTTACAACTTGACCTTGATATCCTAGTTTGTATAAAAACAATTAGTTAACTAATTGCATCCACATATTACATTTTTCTTGATCCACAAGAAATGGTTACCCAGCTAATCATAAATTTGTTTTAAAGATTAAAGTACTTTAGCTAACATGTAGTTTAAGATCCACTTTTCTTGGGAATAAAATTGTCTCTCGATAGAATGGTGTTTGATGATGTCTCTATAGAATATTCTCGGTGATGTCTCTTTAAATTGTGCTTGGTGAAGTCTTTTTAGACTGTGCTTGGTGAAAGATATAACTTGTTTTTCATGTGACAGATGGTCCAAAACTATTTTCTTATTATAATAATGGAAAATTCTGATCCTTGAAGGATTATCAGAAAAATTCTAAATTCTCATAATATTTTTGGTGTTGGCCAATTAATGATAGCCTATACCCTTTCAGGAGCCATTTTCAATGTGACCTTTCATATGAAAAAACCAAGGAATGTCAAATCTTGTTTCGTGAGTGCACACTTTTCTATATTTATAGATAGTTTATTCACATGGAGCCTTTGAATGAATTGCTCCAAGTGTCTCATATGTTCCTCTTTAGTTCTACTAAAAATAAAAATGTTATCCAAGTAGACCACTACAAACTTTACTTGATGAAATCATGAAGCACCTAATTGATTACTCTCATGAAGGTTCTAGGAGTGTTGCTAAGACCAAATGGAATTACAAGCCATTCATATAATCCCTCTGTAGTTTTAAATGCAATTTTCCACTCATCTCCAGGCCTTATCCTTATCTAATGGTGATATTGTTTATTGCCCTAGAATTAGTGCATAGTCTCCTATTTCTATCCTTTTTAGGGGCCAATACACTTGGGAATGGAAAAGTGCTGAGACTCTTTTGTATGATTTCTTTGGTCAACAATTTAGTGACTTGTTTGGTTACCTTTGCATTCTGATCAGGGGTGAGCTTCTATGCAACCTTTTTGGGTAGGGAAGCACCAATGATAAAGTCTATTTGATGAAAAATATCCCTCAAATGTGGGAGTTCATCTGGTATGTCTCTTGCAACTATACCTTTATACTTATGAAGTAAGTTGTCTATTTCCTTGGGTACTAATTTATGTACTATATTCTCCTTAGGTTTGATGGCTAAGGCATATCCTACCTCTGTTTATTTGATGGTGTTAATCATCTCTTGTTCTCCTACAAAAATGACCAATTTTTCCTTTGGCTTTTCTTTGTGAGACATAGGAAGAGGGATTAGATTATAATTGTGATCAATCTGATCTATCTAATATTTTTTTGTGGTTCCATCATGATTGGCTTGTAAATAATATTGTCATGTATTTTCTAGTAGTAAGTGACAAGCATCCATATCTACTACATCACATAGGGATTCAAGTCTTTATAGTTTTTAATAGAGAAATCTACCCAAGCTTGTTCATTGATGAGGGTTTTTTTTCCCTTTGTTAACCAAGATACATGGGATGGGTTGGGGTGGGGTACCTTTTCCAGTTTTAACTTATCTGTCATTTATCTAGATACAATATTTTCAATAGAATGAGAATTAATTAATAATTTGCATAGATTTCCATGACTCTTGCAGTTTGTCCTAAAAAGACTCTTTCTTTTAGGAGGCTCCATTTTAATGGGTGATTGGATGAAATTCCTCTTCATCATGAGGCATACTCCTTCTTCTCCATCACAGTCTCTTCCACTTTTTGCATCATCCTCTTGTACTAGGTTGGCTCTTCTTTCACCTTGTATGTTTTGTTTATCTCTGTCTGGACACCTATTTATGTAGTGACATGTTTTATTGCAATTGTAGCATTTGATTTTTCTATTGTTTCTCCCCCCATTTATACCTCTTCCATTTTTTCTTCTTCCTCTATATCCACCCCTCTACTGGTTCCTCCAAAGTTTCCTCTTCCTCTCTCATTCTTACCTCTTCCTCTACCACTCTCTTCATTCCTCCTTCAATTCTCTTCAACTTTCAATGCCAACTGATAAAATTGGTTTACTGTGGTAGGTCTTGTCAATCTTAGTTCATTTTGGATTGAGATTCTTAAGCCTTTCACATATATAGAAATATTCACACATTCCAGTATAGTAAGTTTGGATTTGATTACCAACTTTTGAAATTCCTCTTTGTAGGTTGAGATATCTATCTCTTTCTGTCTTAGACTCATTCTTTTATTTTATGAAGTTGTACTTAATAATATTTAGGGACATAAGTTTCCCAAAGTAGGGCCACCATTCTCTTCCAAGTGGTGATTATATTTTTCCCATTTTTCACCCTATCATCTTGAGTGAAGTTCTTCCATTTGATTGTAGAGCCTTTGAGTTTTGTCTTAGAAATATTCATTCTCTGATTCTCAGGGATGTCTTCACAATCAAAGAAACTATTTAGGTCATCAACCCAATCCATAGAAACATTAGGGTCCATCTTCCCATTGTATGTAGGAAAATAAAGCTTGGCATCCATGGTTCTTCTCTCCTTAGACTTTAGAGTCTTCATTATTACCATCTGATTTGCAAGACACTGATCTTCTTCCTCCTCAAGGGGTTCTTCCCCACTCCCTTCTTCAAAATCTTCAGAGTTACTACTTTTACTATGAAGCTCTTCCCTAAACTCTTCCATCTCTTGCCTCATTAGCTACATCTAAGTGTCTCTTTCCTCATCTTTCCTCTATTTCTTCTATGTTATATATTTTACTATCTCTACATTGGTGACTCTTGATGACAATCCTTCATCATCTTCTCCTTCCATGGTGTTGATAAACTCTTACCCTAAGGATCTTAGATGCTCTGATACCACCTGATGTAGATCTCTCCCCTTAATAGGTATATTTTCTATGCTATGGTCTTATGTGGCTTCACTACACCAAAATTAACTTGTGAGAGTGTTCTACACCTTTGTATGATTCTGCAACCAACCACAAATCCACTTTCCTCCTGGAGGACTTCTATGTCTCTTGAGTAGAAAGGATATCTACTAGACACAAACAAAAAATAGGAACCTAGATGTTAAAAAGGGGATGGAAAGGTTACAAAATTCTCAATTGTCTCTTATAGAAGTGACCTACAAACCCTTAAAATGATTAACAATTCAGACATAAATTATGGCTTTTAGGCCTTCCTGGCTTATAGCCTTTTTCAAGGATTTTTTGGGGTTTAATTATAAAACTTCCCAAAGGACCTATAGAAAAAATACTAGATCTAAACACCCTTTATTGAGATGTTTCAAACCCCCAAAGAAAATACTTCCAACCTAAAAGGACACCACCAAAGGATCACTATTGAACTAGGCCTAATGAGGCCTAAAATGCTTGATTCTTTGTGAAAGTCTTCACCTTTCAAACTCCATGGAAAAGAAAATATTTTGAATGATATTAGGGACCCCTAAGAGACTAAACTAAACCATTATTTTTATTTTTTCCACCCTCGAAGTGCTACTATACTTCATTATCTGATTTTATGGTCCAAGCACATAGAGATGCTTGGACTAGGCCTTGTAGCTAAAAATGAAAAAAAACAACTCCCATGCTCCCTGGCTTCTAGAATCCTAAAATAAATTGTCCCTACTTTAATTTCCCTTAGGGGCGTGGATTTTGCACAGTTAGAATGCAAGTTAGGACATCTTTGCAAACCACTAGGTTAGGAGGATTTTCTGTGCAGTCGAGAAAGAAATCCTTCCAACTATGTAGTCTAATTTTAAAATTGACTCAAACCAAAATCATTTGTTCCCTAAATCATCAAAAATATAAAATATTCAAGATCCCTCCTTCAATCAAGTACAGATTCGTATATGATCAATTTCAACACAGAAAAGTATGGAAAACAAGGTAATTTTATTGAATTGAATGCAAATGTACATCAATTATCTTCCACCAGCTTGAAAGGGATATATGAAGACATTTCCCAATTAATCCAACTAATTTTCAAATTTTTTAACCATTGGGGAATGTTTACAACTTATTTTGCAACTTTTTTGAAAAAGTTGGCAGACAACATTTCTTGCATTGGGCAACTTTTTGCATTTCTTGCAAATTTTGCACTTTTGCTCCTAGTGAGCCTATAAGGCCTAAGCCTAGGATCCTAAGGAACCTTACTAACAAAAAACAATATAAATTTTCTAATTAAATACCTAGACCAATATAAATGCCTAACTATGCCATTTGACTATAGTCAAAACCCAGGGTTTATAAACACACCAAGGGTGACTAGACCTTACAACTTGGCTTATTAACAAAATATAAGATCTTATCTTTGACCCTTAGGCATGAAGGACCTTGGGTGAATCCTTTAAGCCCCTGGTGGAGATATTATTTTTTTATATTATAGGGAGGTTCTCCTGCACCACATGAAAATGAAAGAAACAAAAATAAAATATCCAATGAAATGACATACATATACTGGATCATATACAAAATTTATGCATGAATGGCATGTATGTGTAGAAAGGAAAGAAAAGAAAATCGAAAGAGCTCACATAGGCCATGAGCATAGAAAAACCTTAAATAAGTAAGAAGGAAGAATTTTGAGTCCACTCCCACTCCCGAACTGCTCCAAATCCAGCATGATGAAGATGGTATAGATCTTGAAGATCTAATCAATAACTGGTATCTAATGACCTATCTATATCTATATTCATACATGTATATACATTGTCATAATATATAAAAAGATGATCCATGCTCAAGGAAGGTGTAAACTCAAATTATGTGTGAAGGAGGAGAAGTACCATATTTTTCTTAACTTGTTTGTTCCATGTGTAGGTGCAGAAGAAGTTGTGATATTGTATTGATATGCAATAAATGCCCTTTCTTAGACAATAGGAAGCCTTCAAGGGAAACCATCATAAGATACCTTTGAAGGAAAACTATTGTATGAGAAAAAACACTTAGGAAGATGCTGCATTCCCTAAAGTACAATAAATGTTATTATTCTACTAAGTGGGAAGAACCGAGAGGCCCTCTAAGAGCCCCTTGGAAAAACCCAATTTATAGGAAAAGAACACTCATGATAAACTACCAAGCCCTCATAGTACCACACATTAGACCTGTGAGGGGTATCAGAGGCTCTATTTCTAGAGAGCGTCTGATTCCCTCAAATCTCCAAGGAGAAGTAGTGATCAAAAAAGGAGCAATCAATGGAGAAGCATTACTCCAATGGATAATTCAGGAGAAAGAGAAAAACTTACATACATCATTCAGAAGGAGCTACGATACATTACCAAAAATTTCACTATGTAGTGAAATGAAGACAATACAAATAGTTAGAAGAATATATATCGAGGTGTAAATGCACATGACAAAGGCTTCCTATCCTAATCAATTAAGTTGTCTCATCAACACATCAAAGCCATAATAGTGCATGGTGGTAGAGAAGCATACCAATTTTATACTACATAAAGATCAAGCATCGAAGATAGTCATACAGAGGAGACATTATCACAAGTTCATAACAAGTAAGCCTGTTTCTCTTTCACACAATGATCTACAAGATGCATGCACAAAATATGTAAAGGGGAACTCCCCAGATTGTAAATATACATGAGAGGTATGAGATGATCATCTTCAAGAGGTGATTCCATGAAAACTAAGAAGGAAACATCACTATATCAGTTAAGGAGAAAAATAGAGGGCATGGCATGCAAAAATCACCCATCATAACATATATATTAAAGCAGATATAACTATAACTTGCAAGAGATGGAGACACAACACCATACCATAATATTTCAAAGAATTGAGTTACATAAAATTTCCATAACTTTGCAACATGGAAATCACACATTCATGTTTATCATAGCTCCCCAAGAGTGGATACACAATAACAAGGAACAACAATGTATCACAACAAGTGCCATATGGGTGTTGCTATAAGCATTTCATGTAGTAGAACACAATGATCTACAAGTTCATCTAGGATAGAGAGTAGTGACACATCAAAGCCATAGTAGTGCATGATAAGGAGAAACACTCCTCATCCAAATAAATATGATCTTGCAAACAGACCAAGCATTCAAGGCATTCAAAAGGGGGCATCATAAACAGAGGGAGTATGATCACAAGTACACAATAGAAAAACTCATTCTGTTCAAACATTTGTCTAAAAATGCATATTTTTATAGAAAATTCAATAGGGTAATAAGCTGCAATAGCTACTTGTCTATCACGGATGCATCAAAATAAGTACTCAATAGTGCCAAGTGAAATATACTGAAAAGTCAAGTATATAGCAAATAGAAATGGATAGAGAATTGGAAAAATAGTGAGTATATGTTCTCAAAGATTCAGTGATAGATTATGTCAAAATAAGTGAAGTTTTAGGCAATGATTAAGCATATCAACAACAATGATGCCTTCAAAGATTAACTAGCACTAGCATTAAACATTCCACATGCCCTATATCCTCATAAGCTTTAATAGAATAGAGCACAATGGGGCATAGAACCAACATGAATGTACTTAGGGCAGACAAAAATGTCAACAAAAATGATTCTCTAAGTTGTGGGCTCCCAAAGAATAAGAAAAGATAGTTCATATCCCATGGCCATGAACAACAACAACAAGACAAGTTCTTTCACCTGGATATTTCCATCAAGCCTCAAGCTTCACATGGATCATGGTGCCCTAGCTCAAACATGTAAAATAAAATAATTCCCCAAATCAATGGAAAGCATGGAAATATAGTCCATAGGCATGCAACCATAATACATAGGCAATTCCAACTTAGGGATTAATCAAAATACAATAGGTTTCATTCAAGATAACACACCTGATGCAAGAAAAGCTTCATGATTAATAGAAAAAAAACAATACAGAAACCGTGCCATAAGAAGATGCAATGATTCCCTAACATATACAAATCAACACAAATAGGTGTATATGACAATTCACAATCCTGTGGCCTTGATCCAACATCATCTTTATAATTCAAATGATGCCCTAGTTGTGGATTATCGAAGGCAATGCAAAATGACTGATGTAGAAATTAAACAAATGAATGCGGGAGTGTCTCGAGAAGGCCTACCTCTTAAACCCAAAACATGCCATTTTCAAAATCCAACAAGTCTAGATCCCTCTCAGAAAATTAGAAACATCTCCAAAACAATAGCATCATTCTTTTGGAAGTGCCAGTTAGGACTCAAGTTCTTTTTGGAAAGTGATACGAGAATATCAAAGACCGATTATAGTATATTTTTAAAAATATGGTAAGGTGGGGTATATTTTAAATTTTATTTCATAGCATATGGTGAGGAGAGTTTTAAATTTTTCCTAAGTAAGGGGATGAAAGGAAATGGAGACTTTTATTAATGTTTTATTAAAGTCATTTTTGGGGAAAGATTAAAAAATGAGCATATGGCACCTAAACACCTAGGTGTTATTGAAATTCGATAATGTGTTCCCTATTTATCTTACATTAAGTGTCATTATTAAGGAGAAAGGAGAGCTTATTGATGGGATATTTTGAAAAAAATTTCTTCATGAACTTTCATTATTGTGAAAAATTTGACAAGTGATATAATTATAAATCATCTTGTTCAAATATTACCTAGCAATGCATGATTATGGGAGATTAGGTTTGATTTTGAGAAAGAGGATGGATTTTTAAGGCATAAATTACAAAAATATCTCCATGTCAACACCTTTAGGGGAGGTTAGGTCACCTAGATTTGAGCAGCATATCCCATGGACCTAAATGAAAAAAATTTCATAGATTATTGCTTCTTTTAGTACCGGATTTGGTGGAGACAGTCATGGGATTCTAGATTTCTTGTAAATGCAGTTTCATACCTCTCAACTATTTATATCTCTAACATTTTGTGATAGAGTCAGTTCTGGCATCATATCTCAGTCTAAGATATGCATGTTTGTAGCTCTTGGAGAAACAGATTGTGTCTTGGCTCCTTTTGATTGAATGCATAGCCGTTGTCCTTCTTTTCCTATTGATTTTATGAGTTATTTGATGAATTTTATTTCAATATTATTATTGATTAAATATTATCCTTTACTTGATTTATTATCCACTTAAATGTTGAGAAGCACATTTTATTTCCTAAAGTCCTAATTTATCTTCATCCACAAATATTTTAGGTTCTGGAACTAATTTTCCTTCCTATTTACAATTAACACCTTATTATTCCTAAGGAAAACATTATAAGTAGGGTAAATTTGTGAAGTTTCGAGGTATTCTTTAATGAAAATTGTGATTTTGTTTGCAATCTATGGATCTTTCAATTTGGTGAATCATCCTAGTTTCATTTTTGGTTTTAAAATTAATGCTCTTCTCTCCCCCTTTCCCTTCTAAGTTCAGTTTAGTTTTTAGGTGATTCAAGGGAAGCTGACCCAAAACCCGAAGGTCTAATTTTATCACAGGTCACCCACAACCTGACAGTAGTCCCATGTTTCACACAATCACTAGGTTTTATACTTAGCCAATGCAGGTGCAATCCTAAGTGACAACATGTGCTATTGGAAAAAGATAGCACCCATAGTTTTTTTATAATTATTTTTTAATCTAGTTCCTGAGGATTCTAATGTCAGACATACTTTCTAAAGGTATCATTTTTGTGTGTATTTATCTTCATGTATGTGTTTGCATGGTGTGGGACAGAGTCGTAGTCACTCACCTAGTGAGGTCTAGACAATGTCTTGATCCCCATCATTGTCTGTACTCTCTTCCTTGAGATATATGCTTCTGTATATTTTCATCTATGATGTAGGATTGTAGGTAACGGACATTAACATAACCTAGCTTCACAGGTCTAAGTGTGCCCTCAAAATACTCAATCATTTTTTTTGTTTTAGAGATAGTACCTAGGTCCTCGCAAGATATCCTAACCTTTTCCTTTGTTTATGATCCTTCACACCTAGTTTGGGCTCTCTTGGTCTAGTCCCAAGTATTTTGATCTTAACCTGATGGTAATATGTTTTGTAGCCATATTATCTTTGTTGTTTTAAGTTAGCTTGTTCTTTCTCCTCTTTAGACATTTGATCTTTAGGAAGTGATTTCTTATAGATGTATGTGAGTTTTGATTCTCTTCATGTTAGGAGTGAATTTGAGGTCTTGGTAATATTAATTAATAAGGATATTTTCTAAATGTAGTATTAAAATACTTTATAATGAATTAATGCAAGTGTATTATAATACTTGTAGATTAATGTCTATTTATGAGGATGTGATTATATGATTGTATGTGTTTATAATTTACAAAATAATATTATTGAAATGCTAATATGAGAATGTAAAAATAATTATTAACTATTAAACTATTTAAAATAGAGGATATTTACCTTGAGAGGTAATTCTTTTTGTATTTAGAGGTAAAAGAAAATAAATTAATAAATGTGCATTTTGTATCTATTAATAATTGTATTGGAGTAAGGTAAATTTACATTAACCCTCCCTAAGGTAAATGTTTTAAGAATGTTAATTAATAATTAAAAAAATGGAGTACGTGGATATCATAAAAATCAATAATTAAAGATGCTTTAATAAACTATTACCAACCATTGTTTGTAAATGGTGGAAAGAGTTCAGTTTTCCCATGCAACCACCCATGTAAATTATTTATGGGAGGAGAAATTATTTTGCAGGGGGAGACCATAGGATTTGAAAAGAAAAAGAAAAAATTGGTGGAAGCAACATAAGGTAGATTTTTGTACTTCAAAAGAAAACCTTTGCAAACTCTCTAAAGAAAATTTAATTCCTGTGAGTGCAATGTTGGAGGTTTTGATTGAATTATTATGTATGTTGGATCCCATGGAAGGAATGTGTGGAATCACTAGAGTGATCAATATCCTATTCATCACTACTTTCTCCGCAGGACGCTAGGTAGGATCTATCCTGGAAGGAAATCCTCCATTTTTGTGATCATTGTATGTTGTGTATAATTATTATTTCCCTATATGAATCATATACTTAGAAAATAATGAGTGTGAAATGGATTATGATGAATAATTATGGATTGTTTGATGGATTTGAATCTTATCTTATTTAGGAAATCTCTAAGAAAGAAATCTCTCATGTTCTATTACAATGAGTTGCTTATGTTTTTGTTTCTCTTCTTGATACTCTTTCTTGTTCAATAACTTGTTTCCAAAGCTCTTGTATTATGTTATTTCAAGTCTTTAGATAACTCTTACTTCTTTTAGGATCTATTAGGAGCCTTTAGAAATGCAGATTATAAGTGTTTGCATATGTTGTTATAAATTTATTTAATGATTTCTCTTTTGACCTGTGTCTAGTCCTAAATAATTTTCCACATTGGTATGATACATGGTAATTATATAATGAATTTTTTGGAAGGTAATTAAGGAGATATAAAATGGGTCTTCATCATATTCCACTCCCAATGTCTATATTTTGCCCAATTTTAGCTGTAAACATAATTTGCCTTTCTTTTCTTAAAAAAACACTATTTGTGACCAACTACGCAACTCTAAGGCCCAAATGCACAAATCCCATGACCATGTGCACAGAAAAAAATCCTAAAGTGCATAAATTATCTTACAAAATGTGTAGAAATAGAATCCAAGTTCTCATATTAGGTTACCAAGTCCAGAGGTCTTCCAAGTTGCTAGTTTTAGGGGTAAATTGATGTTTGGGGGTCCTATTAACAACCAGAGGATATTAAGATCTAATTTTTTACTCAATTTATTTATTATTTCATTTAATATGGTTTTAACATTATTAATGGTGAATTTTTATTCCTCCTTATACATTATGAATCATTTTGAATGCAATATTAGGGTTTAGGATTATCCGGTGGACTAGGGACAATTAATGATATCCTAAACTAGATTCAATGAGAATACGAGGTTATGAATTATGATGTTATGAGTTTATTGAAGTATTTATACTATTTATTAGTCCTTTTGATTCATTTTTATGTCATGCAGATGTCTTTTAATCCATCTAAGTACTTGATTGTGACTTAGGGTTTTCCAGTGAATTTGGGGCAACTAGTGGTTTCCTAAACATAAATATTTGATGTTGTGACATTATTTTGAATTCATATATACTATGATGTGGATTCCTTATGCTTTTTTATACTTTTTTTTCTTAGGGAACCTAATTATATTAGGTGAGTGGCTCATAGTGTGGGTTTGGGGCCCTAAGTGGCTAGTACCAGGGAAACCCACTCTCAAGTTGTCTTAATCAAGTGAAAACATTAATAAACTTGTTGGGATGGGATTACACATTAAATAAGATAAATTTATGAATCTACAATTCCATTAAGTCTATTACAAGATAAGGATGGGTGTGGGAGAAGGAGCCTATATGTTGGCACAATCAAAAATCTTGTCCTCGAGAAAGGTGTTGGGTTTGACATGTGCCTACTTGGGAGTCGGGCCCTAGAGTGGCTAGTACCAGGATAACACGAGGGATAAGGGATACAATATTACAATCACCTAGATTATAGATTATCATCCCTTCCAATGTTTGTCATGCCTCTAGTGGTCCTTGTGGTCTTCTTGTGCTTTCAGTTTATTATGTCTTGGGAAGAGTTATCACCACCTTAAGAGTATCCTAGATTTTAACTTCTTGTGTCGACCTTGGTTTCTATCTCCTAGCATGGGGAAGTGTACTATTTTGGATCCACATGGTTGGGTGGTTAATATTTATTATATCACTTGGTACTATTTATGGTCAAATGGATGATCCTTGCACCTATTTCTTCCATATTTTAAGTTTTGAAGACTTCATATTATATATGTAAAGATGTATTTATGTATAAGAATTATTATATTTGTAAGCTCTTGTAAGGAAGTAATTTATATCATGAAATGGTGTATATAGATGTAATTTAAAGTAATGTGTAAGGAAATGGGTAGTGTGTATGGTGAATTCTTCAATCTATTGGGAGAAAGCTCAAACATAAAATGTTAGTGGGTTAGCACATATAATCGATTCAAAGACATATGAAAGAGAAAGCAAGAAACAAAAAAATCATCATAACATCGGATTGAACTAAAAAAAGTGAGAAAACACACTAAATATAATGGATCTCCAAATGGAATGCAAGCATGGAAAAAAATGAAACAATTCAAAAGCTAGTACATAGAACTAGTCTCAAATCCTTCAAATGATGATCTAAACTAGCTATGAAGATGATATGCATATACTAGATTGAAGCTAAGATTCACTCACTAAATTGAAGCCTAACATGTGATATCTATGTGAATTAAGCATGAAAGACTAAAAGCATATGAAAACATGAAATATAGAGCTATGTTAGTATAATAACAATGCAAATATGAGAGATGTCAAATGAAGAGGAGAAGGCCTCTATTTATAGAGTTGTTGGAGAGAGGAAGAGGCTTGGATGAAGTGGCACCTATGTGGAATCCACATAAGAGCCACATAAGGGACACATAGGTATGAAAAAATGGCCAATTTTGAGTCAAAATTGGCATTTAATATTGAGTAGCTCAATATTTCCAAGTGGAAGACAAACTTGTAAGAAGAAATTAAGAGGAATGGGTGACCTTTTTGGAGAGAATTTACCCATGTGGGTGAGCATTCCATTAGCCTTAAAAAGGTTAGGAATCACCCATTAAGCATGATCAAAGGACAGTTAGGTGAGTAAATATACGTAGGAAATGAGGTGATGGGAGTAGGGTAGGAATAGGGTAGGCTATCTAGGTTGGATTAATATGTTCCTAGCTAGGGTTTTAGATTATAATTCGACTTAGATTTTGAATAAACCATGGTTTAGAAGAATTAGGAATATGGGGGATTTAATAAATGTAAATTTATTAAAAAAGGAATTTCATGAGACAAATGTATTTAAATGAAATACATTAGAATAGTATTTAAGCTATTAATAAATACTAGCAAATGAAACTATTTAATTGATTGAATTAAATAGTTAGAGGAATAAGAGCGAAAATAATATTAATATTTTTGGATGTCTACATTTTTCCCCTCTTTGACATGGCGTCACAATTGAAATTACATCAAAGAAAAGAAAAATAAGTTTCCCCAGAGGAAGAGGATTTCTAGGAGTCGTGCTGAAGCAACAACGGTACAGGGTTGTGCCCCCTCGAGAAAATAACACAACGAAGATGAAATTGTGGAATTTTCTTGAAAAAGGATGCAACGGGCAAGAGGAAGAGAGAGGAGGGAATAAATAGAAGCCTTATGAAATAAAATTAAGAATGCAGCTAAGAATGAAAATGAAATGAATGAAACTAACGAGCATTGGGGATCCATTTGTGTGAAAAATATGGAGAGCACATCTGATTTTGATATTGCAATAGGAGGTATGCATCAAGTGTTAGAAAACACAGATGACAAGATTCCTTTATGTAGAATAGACACTCAAACAAAAGCACATTGAATAAAGATGCATGTATCAGTAGCCACCAGTCACAATGCACCAAGGTATAGCAGATCAAGGTAGTGCTGAGTAGATTTAAACTAACACAAAAAGATAAAATCAGTAAAGAAGGCCTCATGACCAAGCAGTCATTCGGTCCAAAGTTCTTGCCATGAATAGGATTGATGTGAGGAAGGATTTGATAAGCCAACGCTGGAAGGATGCATCCTGATGGGAAAGGATTGGATTTGATTTGATAAAATAAATTCACTGGCAAAAGTTGTGAACAGGATGGGGAGCAAGGACAATTGGTTGCAAAACTAATTTCGTGAAAAACATGATCATAGTCGCATGAGTCAAAATGTCACTGAAAACTAAGATCCTGAATGATGTGGAAAGAACGAAGTGTTTATTGCATGACTTTGGAGAATATTTGATGTTTTTGAAATTTTTGGAATTTTTTAGGATTTTTTACTATTTTTAAATGTTTTTGGGATTTTATTTGTATTAGTTGTATAACAGGATGATTTATACAAAAATATATATAGGGGGGAATGGGTGGGAAATTATTTTGGGGAAAATAGGGGCTGTAAGAAGGGCTGGGGGCCTTAAAGAAGGTCATTTGTTAATAGTGAATAGTGAAAACTGAGCTTTGGAGTGAAAAGATGGCTGATAAGAGGATTAAGGGGCAGTTGGTGGAGCGCGTACGCACTCATGGGAGGCCCACATAGGGATCGGTACCTATGAGTGGCCTATCAAGGACCTTGCATTTATTATTGTTGAAGTTATTTAATGCTTGGGATGGGTTAGGGGGAAATAAATGTAGGTTTTTAGGGTTGCACACTGGAGACGCCGGTTCGTGAACCGACATCTGCGAGGACGCTGATCCCCAGATCAACATCTTTGTAGATGTCAATCCATGAATAGGAATCTCTATAGACATCGGTGCCAGACTGGCATCTTCTTAGATGCCGAAACCAGACCCCCATTTGCGAAGATGGCAGTCTACTGGGAAAGTAGATGGAGACGCTGGTGTATGAACCAGTGTTTCTAGCTGAACCAACGTTTGCACTGAAAAGGGAAAACACCGAGGGGAAAAGAAATAGTGAGACCCAGAAGGACCCAGGGTTGGGTCAGAAAAATACCTAGGGACAAAATGCCCCACTTTGGGAGGGTTTAGGCTAGGACTAGAAGAAAAAGGGGCTGACATGGTGGATTTTTGAAATTTTTCAGGAGCAGTTCCCACCATTGGGATTGTGAGAGCATTGGCCGCCGACCATGGAGTTGGAGCTGTAGCTCACAGAGGACGAATGGGGTTTGTTAGCTATAGTTGGGTTGCACTATGTGCCCCATTGGACTAGGCTATGGGAGCACAATGGGATGATGACTGCATTGATTGAGTGGTGGCACAATGATACCACCACATTTTACCTGCCTACTGGAGAGGCAATTATCACCCTAGAGGATGTCTAGCAGATCCTTCAAATACCCATTGGAGGGGAAATTCCTTAGTACTGATTAGAGGATAGTGACCATTTCATGGAGATTTCTTTCAGGAGACCTATGAGATAGATCATGACATATAGGACCTGGATGCCCTGGTAGCCAACGGTGGATCGAAGACTTTGGTGGGTGGTCCTATATCTGGCAGGACTCATCGGAGGGTGCATGCTAGCTGACCTGGCTAGACATGGTTTCAATATGGGATGGGCACAAGTACTAGAAGAGATGCTAGAGGAGGGTACCACTTATTGCTCAGGGTAAGTTGTCTTAGGATAGCTACACCATTATTTACACATGGTTGCATACCGTGGGGTGCACAACATGGGGATAGGAGTGACACAGATGTTAGTTTGGGCCTAGGAGCACATTGCAGTGTTCCGGTTTATGAGAGTTTGAGAGGCACAATAGCTGGGAGAGCCCTATGCCTGCAGATACCAGCTTCCCTTGAGATACACCTCCGTCGATCAGACCGCCTGCTGGCGATGACTTATAGATGAGGTTTAGGTTTTCTGCTAGACCCCGTATAGACTGTGTGAGCCATGGGGGATGATGGACTGGGTGATAGGAGTGGAGGATAGATTCAAGGATTTCTTATACCTACCATATGTTTAGACGAATTGCTTTGTACTGGGGAGGACCATCCACTAGGTAGAGAGGTATAGACCATCGAGGGTGATGAGACAGTTTGGGCTACAATGGGGGGTGGTGGCAGAGGATGCCTTACATCCTCATGTCACCAGGGAGGTAGGTACCTAGGGGAGATACAAAGATGCTCTTATAGTGAAGGCATCTTGGAGGGACATTGTGTGGCTAGACTTTGTGGTCTGTCATTATGTCACGGATGTAGGGATGACTTTGGAGTATGCAGCATGGTGGGTTGCACACACACCATTACACCTTACAGGCCCCGCTCAGGTGGCTTCTCACGAACAACAGATAGGGGTTATGGATGTGGATGATGGGACTGCTATAGGATATTTCCCAGAGACCTTGGCAGCAAGTCAGAGGAGGAAACCACATAGATGAATTAAACCTTGTACAGAGGCACAAGCAAGGGCTAGACCAGATCAGGGGCCACAAGGACCCCTACTAGTATAGGGATAGGTATAGGCACTATAGGTGCCACAATAGGTACAGGTACATGCACCCAAAATGTTGACATAGGTATAGGAGCCATAGGGGCCACCAGTGGGTTTCCTTGCACAAGAGACTCATGACGTTTTCGCCGCAAAGCAAGACAGCCTGCAAACAGAGTGCGCGCAATTGCGGGGATACTAGGCATGGCCTAGGTGTCTAAGACAAGCCTATAGGAAGAGATGACTCACATATAGGGATTATTAGCTACAAAGATGGCATGAGTGGATAGGGAAGAGGGTTCACTAGATACCTTATAGGGCAGGGTTGACTCAGGAGAGTTTTCCATGGTCGATTTGACATAGGATGTTGCAGAGCTATGTACCAAGATAGGTACACTGATAGGCCAATTGGATACTCTGACCTTGCAGATGGAGCAAACCACTGAGAAGATCTTGGCATTGATCTCAGAGAGCGATGCAACACAGTGGTAGGCTAAGACATATGGGGCTAAGCGAGATATCACCAGATAGGAAGCCATTCCAAGTGGGGCTAGGCAGGTTGTGGCTAAGGAATTTGTAGCTCATAGAGATGTGAATAGGGCAGGATGAGAGGCATCCCACTATCGGCCATTATATCATTAGCTAGTTCCTAAGGGACAGAGGTGAGATTACTCAGAGAGGTCTCAATCTCAGAGCACAGTGTGGACCTCAACATCATAGGGATTTGTGGGCATGCCACCACGGCCGCCACCAGAGTAGGGAGGTGGATCCTCATAGCCACCAACATGATTCAGAAGAGGATCATGTGACACACATTTTTCATTTTGAGAGATACATGTATATTGGCACCGAGGTGCACATGATGTATTCTATTGATGATAGACACATGTACTTATGGATATTTATTATATATATTGATTGATGAGGACTCTATGATGCTTATGATGTTTGATCTATATTATGTTTTGATGCATATTCCTATATAATTACTAACATTTGGTGCTTGCAGGAGATGATGTATATGTATGACACATTGTGTATGTAGGATGGTTTATGTATATATGATGTATGACTTATGTAGGGTGGATGACGCTATATATATGATGTACTAACATGTGTGGATGCAGGGTGTGATGTGATTTTAGGATGTATGCAAATGTATATGTGACATTTTATGAATGTGTCTAAATGATTTTTTATTTTTATTTTTTTTAACAATGCAAGACTAAAATGAATCTAAATGGAGTAACTACACAAGACATGAAATGAATCTAAATGAATTATGCAAGATATGAAACGAATCTAAATGAATTATGCAATATATGAAATGAATCTAAATGAATAAACTATGCAAGATTAAAATAAGTCTAAACAAATTATGCAAGATATGGAATGAATCTAAATGAATTACTATGCAAGATATGAAATGAATCTAAGTGAATGCAAGATGAATTTAAATCATGGATTAATTATGCAAAGTTCTAAAATGATACTAACTATGCAATTAAATGATTGAATTAATGATGATTAATGCAATTTAATGATGGACCTAACATGATGATCAATGTGACCTGAATTATGGATCTAATACAATCTAATGAATCTAATGAATCTAAAATGATGAATAACGCAACTTAACCTTAATGAACAATGATAGATACAATAATGATACTAGAGGCAATGGATGTGATGGATGCAACGGGTGCAATAGGAATCATATTTTTTTTTGGTGTGTCACAATCAACTGATAAACTAGAGAGGTGGACTATGGAGGATCCGATAGGGAATGTTAGCAGTACGATGACTCGCGATGTTAGCGCGATGGCGAGAAGATCGAATATGTCATGAATATACAAGGATCAAACTGAGTGATTAATTACAAGCGGTTAGTTATAAAGATTATGTACAAAGGTTGCTGCCAAGGTTTGATTGGATCGTGTTGTTTGTCTTGATGCACGTGATGGTGTAGTATGCTGATTGATTAGTTCAAGAGGAAAGATACATCCTACAAGAACCCAAAGATGATGATGATCTAGATTGAAGTTGAAAAGAGGAAGGATACATCCTGAATAGAATCATTTCTAGAAAGATGGGACTCACCAAGTTGATTGGTCAAATATGCACTACGAGCAAATTCTAGGACCAAAATAGGATTTTAAATAGTGTAACTATATCATTTTCTGCACAAGGAGAAACACAAGACATGAGAAATATATAGGACTGAAGCTTAGTGTTTGGGATAGTACAACATATGGACAACAATATATAGGATTATGTGCACAGAAGCTCAGGATACGAGATAGGAGGATCATTTCGGACTAGCGTGTATGATATGCGAACACCCAGGGAATATGGGAAATGCAGAGGTTAGTGGAGATGTGGTGCTAGTGATGGAAGGAAATGTGATTTTGATAGATAATGGAATGGTCCATTATGTGTGATGCATGTTTCCCAATTTTCATCACACATAGTTGTCCAAGGCACCTGATTGCCAAGTTTTCACCATTGGATGAAATTTCTCTTTATTTTTCTTTTTGATTTCTTTGGATCTTTTTATTGTTTTTGATATTGCCCAAGTGCCTATTTTCCAGGTTTTCACTTTGAAAACCATTTTTTCAGCTTCATTTTTCTTCTTTTTAGAGATTTGTTTAGGACTATTTTCCATTATTTTTGTGCATTCTTCAGGACTTTTTTTATATTTTTATAGATTTTCTTAGATAACTGGAATGAACAACCAACTGTCAGGCATAGAAGCACCTAAGATGAATGATGTTGATAGGATCATTCAATGGTTCTCCTTTAGGAGTGGAGAGTTGATATGCCCCAAAATTGAAGCATGCAGTGACAACATATGGGCCTTGCCAGGTGACTTCAAAATTACCCTTCTTTTCCCGATCAGTACTCACTTTCTGATTTTCCTTTAGCACAAGGTCCCCTACCTGGAACTAGCATGGGTGGACCTTCTTGTTATAGTTCCAATTGAGTCTATTATGGTAAACAATCAAGTGATCATAAGCTTGTTGGAACTTTTCATCTAGTAGATCAAGCTGTGTGAGTTGTGCCACTCGGTAATCTTCATCATCAATTAGGCCTCTTAGTGATACTCGAAGGGATGGTAATTTGACCTCAATTGGTAAGACTGCTTCAGCACCATAGTCTAGGGAGTATGGAGTAGTGCTAGTAGGAGTACGATAGGAAGTGCGATATACCCATAGGGTAGGGTTGATTTGGAGATGCCAGTCACAACCAGTATCATTGACAACTTTCTTGAGTATTTTGAGGATGGTTTTATTAGTTGCCTCAGCTTGGTCATTACCTTGTAGGAAATATGGACTGGAGAAATGGTGATGGATATGGAGGCGAGCACAGAGATCACTGACATGTGGATTTTCAAATGGTGTACTTTGATCTTTGAAGATGGTGGAGGGTATGTCGAAGTGGCAAACAATGTGATAGAGGATGCATTTGGATATCTGGATGCCCATAGTGAGTGTGAGCGGAATTGCTTCGACCCACTTTGCAAAGTACTCTGTTGCTGTAAGAGGGGAGTAATCTTACCAACAAGGTCAAAATCCCCACAAGAGAAGGGCCATGGAGGCGTAATAGTTCTGAGGTCTTGGGCAGGAGCATGAATTAGATTGGCATGTTGTTGGCATGGTAAGCACTTCTTAATGAACTCACAAGCATCATGTTCCATTCTAGGCCAATAGTACCCTATATGTAGAAGTTGCTTGGCTAGGACCATGCCACTCATGTGGGCACCGCGGATTCCAGCATGTACCTCTTGTAAATCTTGGGTGGCTTCATTTTCATCTAAACATCTAGAGAGAACATTGTGATAACCTTGATGATAAAGGGTGTTGGCTACAAGGGTATATCGGGAAGCTCTGCAGATAAAATTATGTCATTGGGTTGTAGTGAGTTGAGGAGATATGATACCATTTTGTAGGTAAGCTTGGATATTGTGGTACCATGGGGATAGGGGAACAACCAAGACACATACTCAATTTGATTCATCATTCTCATAAGTGGGAGCATGAAGTTACTCGACTAAGAATTCATATTGTGTAGACTCATGAGGAATCTCTAGGAGGGAGCCAATTATGGCCATCACATCAAAAACCTTGTTCTACAAGAATGGTACCTATTTTATCTACAGATGGAGGAAGTGTTCTTTTAGTTTGTCAACCATCTGCTTAAATGGCGTCAATTTTTCATCTTTCGTTTGATACTCATCTAGGACTTGTTTGATAGTGAGTTAGAAGTTTCCAAAGACATGTATATCTGTGATGTTCCATTCTATGGCCATGTGGAGTCCAAAAATAAGTGCCTCATATTCTGCAATGTTGTTTGTGTGGGGAAATCCCAATTTGAATGACATGGAGATGTAGTCACCTTGAGGTGTGACAAAAAGTATTCCTATCCCTGCACCACGAGCTGTGTAGGACCCATAAAATTTGAGTTGCCAAGTTTGTTGTTCTTCTATCATGTACAAATGCTCATTTGGAAACTCTATGACCAAAGGATAAGCATCTACCAATGGCACTTTTTCTAGCTAGTCAACGATGACTTTCCCTTTAATGGATTTTCTGTCGACATATTGAATATCAAACTCACTTAGCAACATAACCCATTTTTCCATTTGACCCGTGAGTGTAGTCTTGGAGAGTAGGTACTTGAGAGGATCCACCTTTGAAATGAGCTTGGTTGTATGACTAAGCATATAGTGGCATAGTTTTTGAGTGGCGAAGACTAGTGCCAGACATGCTTTTTCCATAGGAGAATAATTGAGCTCATAACCCACTAAGGTTTGACTGATATAATAAATAGCTCTTTATTTTCCTTCATCATCCAATTGAGAAAGGAGTACACCTAGTGCTATTGTAGTAGCAGAAATGTATAGGATGAGTGGTCAACCAGGTATATGTGGTACCAATATGGGTGGATTAGCCAAGTTTTCTTTGATTTTATTGAAACTCTTCTAACACTAAGGGTCCCACTTGAATGTATTATCTTTTCATAGGAGATGAGGGAATGGTTGGCACTTGTCTACTAGTTGAGAGAGGAAAAAACACACAGATTGTAGCTTTCCTTGGAGGTTGCGTAGTTGTGAGTGTTTTTGGTGGAGGCATCTCTATGATAGCTTGTACTTTCTTTGTATCAATTTCAATGCCTCGTGTGGATACACTGAACCCAAGGAGTTTTCCTGATGTGACCCCTGAAGACACATTTCTTAGGGTTGAGCATTAAGCAATAGTGTCCAATCCAGTCAAAGACGCATTCTAAAACATCTAGGTGATCTTCCCTCTTAACTAATTTTTCCAAGATATCATCTACATAATATTCAAGAATCTTGTGGATCACATCATGAAAAATGACAGTCATGGCCCTTTGATAGGTTGCCCTAGTGTTCTTTAAGCCAAAAGGCATCATGTTATAGAAGAAGGTGCCCCAAGGGGTTGTGAATGCTATCTTATGCTGATCTTCTTCTGCAATGCAGATCTGATTATATTCGAAAAATCCATCCATGAGTGACAACATCTCATGTCCCGCTATGAGATCCACAATCATGTCTATGTTTGGCAAGGGGAAATCATCCTTGGGACATGCCTTATTGAGATGTCACAAATCTGTACATATCCTAATTGATTTATTAGGCTTAGAGAAGGGCACCATGTTAGAAATCTAGTCAGAATAGTCAATGGGGCAGATGATCTTTGCTTGGAGTAGCTTTTCTAGCTCCACTTTGACAAGTAGTCCCAATTTAGGGTGCATCGTTCTGAGCTTTTTCTTGACAGGTTTGATGTTTGGGTCCACTACTAGAAGGTGAACCACCAAGTTGGGGTCTAATCCTAGCATGTGGGAGTAGGACCATGCAAAATTTTTTATGGATTCCTTTAATAAAGTGACAAGATCACTTTCTTCTACTTCAGTCAGAGATGCCTGTATATATGTGATGGCGGGATTCTCTTCGGTATCCAGGTGGACAGGTTTTGCTTCTTTAATGAGAATTGATGACTGTTCAGGCCTATAATCATGGATTAGAGGAAGAGGAGAATCTTCATCCTCTGGCACCTTAGAGAGGTTTTCACTAGGGGATATGCACTTTGTTTTTACCATTTCATGATCAGATAGCGCCCCAGAGGGATTTTCGCTAGGGGATTATTGGTAAACAGATTTGTCTTCTCAAAACACCTGCACAAAATGACTCCTAAAAACCCAAGGCTGAAAGACAAATTGCAACACAATAGTTGGGTCACTTCACTATTGAAAAGCATAAGCACCCTTTGAATTATCCGAGTACAACTCCTTGTATATGATTTACAATGAATTAACTAAACTATAATCGGTAATGCTTTTAACCTGAAAGCAATAAAGGTTTACAAACATCTATCCATAAACACGATATAGATGTGAAGGGACTAATTAAGTGAAAAGAAATGAACAGTAAATGCTACAAATTTCATTTGCCTAAACAATGCATTACAGAAAGAAACTAAGAGAGAAAGACGAATGGTTCTTTCCAAATACACGAAAA
>MU225293.1:4871161-4891325 GCA_018584345.1 Thuja plicata | reverse complement strand
TTCAAAGGAAATCAATATCATTCAAAGATGAATATTAATCAGAAAATGAGCATCTAAACTCAAAGTTTTAGTATGCTAATATTCTCCTTCTTTGAACACAACAAAATAACAAAGATTCTGTTGTTCCCGTACACTAATCATTATCTAAAAATAAAATCCCTCTTTCCCTGCATTACAAATAGAATAAAATTCTATCCTTCCCCTGGAAAAAAGTCTCTCGGGTAAGGCGGAAACCAGAACCCACCTTTTTCTTTTAGTTGCATATTTATCTTCCACTTCCATTGGTTTCCCTTCAGTTATCAGAATAACTGATTCTTGTGACTTAACCATCTCAGTCATTCCTTTCATCTTTTCCTGATAGCTTTATTTCTTAATTTTTATGACATTCACCTTTTAAAATTTTTTCACTTAATTAAATGTCATTTCCGGAAAACCTCATGAATACAAATCATGAAAATAAATATAAGCACTAATGTGAGTGACTAGATAGCATAGGTGGAATGAGTTATATTTGAGAGACCAATCATGCATTTGACAAGTGGCATGTGAAGAAAAAGATAGTTGCATCATTTTCTGGACTCCTGCACATCGGTGGCATCTTTTTAAGGTGTTGAATGAGTTGGGTGTACTCGGGCCTGTGTGGATGCTTCTCGATGTGGACAAAGCCAACATCAAACATCTTCTAATAATTACATTCAGATTTCTCTAATGTGCCTTTGATGTCATGGTTACACAATGCTCACCTTGCTACATCTGAATCGTATTAACGATTTGTCTAACAATTCACAGAGCTCTTTATATCGGCAACTTTTAATGATGAAAAGCGGCTATTTATATTGCTATGTGCTACTAAAGTCGCGGAATCTATATTCTGGGTTGATGAGTTTAGTTGGAGGTGATGGCTTCGGTTCTTCATGCATGAGAAATATGCCTATCTCTCCTTTGCTTGCCATTGAACCAGATCGGCGTTCTGTTGAACAATTTACATGCAGTGTCTATGCTTCTAAACAAATACCTGAACCTCGCACTTTACTATATCTACCTTAAACAGGTATATAGAATTAAATGGAAAATTTCAACTAATGAACACTCCATGTCGCCACTTCATTTGGTGACCAAGCGTCATATTTGGCTCTATCACGTACACCTTTATCTGATGACATTTCCTTTCTATTCCTGATATATAAATATCGGGTTCAACAAACAATCATCAATTCCAAACTGTAGGGGATACAAAAGATCAGGTTTTTCTTTATGCATTACATCCATCACTGACACCCTTTGAAAAATGCTTCAGTACCTTTCCATTGGAGGAACCATTCGTGCTATGCTTGGGCTAACGGTTGGTGAGATCACAGAGCTCATCCCTTCATGCAAATCCACTCACGAGCTGATGGCAGTTTATCAAATGGATTGCGCATATTTTCTTCAACTACAACTGTCTTCTTATCTGGTTCCAGGGGTTATCTCCAGGCTTAGTCACTTATGGGGTGCTTGTGATCTTCCTTATATTAACATCTTCCTTTCGTTATTTTCATTCCATGGGTTTTTGTGTTTTAATTGCACCAACATGATGCACCCGGTTGTCACCATGAGTTCATGTGCCTACGGGTTTGAACAATCTTTCAATACTTTGTTCGATTCATATCATCCATTACTGTCATAGAATATTGTACAATCAAATTTTGTATCTCTAGCATTGACCTCTATTCATGGAGGATGTAACAAGGATTTATAATCAGGATATTGAATCAAGTACTGCACTTTTGTACTACTCCCTAGTGAAGTCTCCTGATTCTAGCATGGCTGAAAATATTAGATAGAAAAATATCTTACACATTTTGTTTCAATTTGCACAAATGGAGATGACTAGAATCAACCTGGAATACTCCTGGATGTTTTCTCAAGTAACATGCTAGAGTAGATTCTTATTTTTCCTATACAATTTTGATACATATAACTGACATCATCAATCTTTGTTCATAATGTCAATCCCAAGTATTGAGTTTGTAAGAGTGTACCAGGGCTTTGAACTTTAAACCAAACTCTTGAATTCAAATTGATTAATTACACCTCAAAATCTGCCTTTTGGACTATGGGTTTGAAACTTAATCTTCATCTTGAATTCACATTTCATGTCTGACAATGGCACACATCTGCATTTAAAACTTGACCTGCAAACTCGAACTCTAAACTATGTGAACCTATTTATGCAAACTGAACCACTTTGAATTTCTTTGAAATGGGTTCAAAGAGGTTCAAGAACCTATACCAAAAGTTTAAACATTGGGGTCTATATGGGTACCAACATGGGCTCTAACTATGGGACTGTTTTTGACTCAAAAAAATAGAGAACTCTAGCAATCTTTGGGAAAAGAACAATGCCTAGCATCCATTGGGTAGAAGAGTCACCAAGGAAAGAAAAACTGAGAGTTTCTTGCATAGGGGCGGAGGGGAGTAGGGTAAAACCAACCAGCCAAACACCTAAACTACTAGCAAGCTTGAAGCTTGCACATTATTCAAACTAACACTACGCACACCAAAATAATATTTACAATATGTACAAAGGTAGGAAAAGAGCCTACCATAGGAACCAGAAGAAAAAAGAGGTCACGTGAATCCATTTACCGGCAGGGAGAAATAGGAGCCTTTCCGCAGCAACAAGTCATATCTCAATGGAGCAGCTCCAAACCATTTCCTACAAGTGACTTCTTCTATGCCAAATTGCAAGCTAAAAGCACATATAAATATGCTAACCAAATAGTCCTTCCCAAACAGCCATAGTTCATCATAGAATTCTTCATCTTCGAATGACTTGCCCATAGCATTCTTCAAACAAGGAATCATTTCAAATTGAAAAGAATAATATTCAGGAACTTCTTCCTTGGCCTCCAAACAACTGTCCACAATGGCACACTCCTTTCTATAATCATGAGCATCATGTTCCGTATTATCAAAAAGAGAAAATTCATCCAACATGGGATCAAACCTATCAGGAAAATTTTCTTCAACTCTATCAAGAGTTGGGGCATTATCAACTATGCAAAACATTTGACCTTTAGTTTTCTCCAGTGCATCTTTAGATTTTGCAACATTTTTGTTAGTAGATTCATACTCAAGAGAATAGAATAATGAATCACCAAGCAACCTCTTACAGTCTATTTATTTCAAATTTATACCTGAACTGTTCAAAGAGGGATCTCCTTGTCCAAGAGGTGATGAAAATCTGGATATGATGTCTTGTTCTTCCTTGTTGAAGAGAGTGTCATTCAAGATTTCAACCGAGTTAACCACAAGTTGGGGGTTAACTTCAACATTTCCTCTTTCAACCAGAGTTTCAGCATAAGAAACCTTTTCAACCTGCAATCCTACCTTAACATCACCACAAATTTTATCTTTAAAATAACAAGATTCTCCAATGGATTGACCACCAGTTTCACAATGGAAAGAGTTACTTCCAACCTCCTCATTAAAAAAAAAAGATTCAAACTCCGATAACATGTCATCGTCAAATTTTTCACAAATAGGAACTTTCACAGCAATATGACTGTCATCACTTTCAAATCTGAAACTCTCTAAATTTGGAGAGAAAAAGAATTCAGATGCACCTTTATCACCTTTATGTGTGGGTTCTTGAGTGCCATCATGATCACCAAAGACTGCATAATTGTGAGAGATGAAGTAAGATGATATTACTGGAGGCTCCTCATCATCAACTGTCAGCTCTTCTTTCAGTCTTGCCACCTTTCTTTCATACTCCTCTAGATCCTTGAGTTTGTGGAACCGTGCATAGAGACTTCTCCAATAAAGAGTGCTTACATGATCATCTTCCAGACTGATATTTTCTCTGACCGCCTGGGAGATACTTTCTTTGAAACTATACAAGAACTCGCTAAGCACTTTGTCACGCATTGGATAGATTTCCATAAGAGTAGGATCAGGCCTTTTCTTGATCATGCTTTTTACAATCGGCATGGTCATCAATAGAGTCGCCAATCCTAAAAATACCAAGATATTTTATAGAATAACTAAGGAAATCAATTTAGCACTGATTCTTCGATTCCAACTCCCCAGTAGAGTCTCCAAAAATCTGTTGGTAAATAGATTTGTCTTCTCAAAACACCTGCACAAAATGACTCCTAAACACCCAAGGTTGAAAGACAAATTGCAACACAACAGTTGGGTCACTTCACTATTGAAAAGCGTAAGCACCCTCTAAATTATCTGAGTACAGCTCCTTGTATATGATTTACAATGAATTAACTAAAATATAATTGGTAATGCTTTTAACCTGAAAGCAATAAAGGTTTACAAACATCTATCCATAAACACGATATAGATGCGAAGGGACTAATTAACTGAAAAGAAATGAACAGTAAATGCTACAAATTTCATTTGCCTAAACAATGCATTATAGAAAGAAACTAAGAGAGAAAGACAAATGGTTCTTTCCAAATACACGAAAAACTATAGCACAAAGTCCACAGATGATCATGCTGATGATCAGACGTAACAGATACGCATTCAAAGGAAATCAATATCATTCAAAGATGAATATTAATCAGAAAATGAGCATCTAAACTCAAAGTTTTAGTATGCTAATATTCTCCTTATTTGAACACAAAAAAATAACAAAGATTCTACTATTCCCATACACTAATCATTATCTAAAAATAAAATCCCTCTTTCCCTGCATTAAAAATAGAATAAAATTCTATCCTTCCCCTGGCAGAAAGTCTCTTGGGTAAGGCGGAAACCGGAACCCGCCTTTTTCTTTTAGTTGCATATTTATCTTCCACTTTCGTTGGTTTCCTTTCAGTTATCAGAATAACTGATTCTTGTGACTTAACCATCTCATTCATTCCTTTCATCTTTTCTTGATAGCTTTATTTCTTAATTTTTATGACATTCACCTTTTAAAAGTTTTTCACTTAATTAAATGTCATTTCTGGAAAACCTCATGAATACAACTCATGAAAATAAATATAAGCACTAATGTGAGTGACTGGACAGCATAGGTGGAATGAGTTATGTTTCAGAGACCAATCATGCATTTGACAAGTGGCATGTGAAGAAAAATATAGTTGCATCATTTTCTGGACTCCTGCACATCGGTGACATCTTTTTAAGGTGTTGAATGAATTGGGTGTACTCGGGCCTGTGTGGATGCTTCTCGATGTGGACAAAGCCAACATCAAACATCTTCTAATCATTACATTTGGATTTCTCTAATGTTCCTTCGATTTCATGGTTACACAATGCTCACCTTGCTACATCTGAATCGTATTAACCATTTGTCTAACAATTCGCAGAGCTCTCTATATCGGCAACTTTTAATGATGAAAAGCCGCTATTTATATTTCTATATGCTACTAAAGCCATGGAATCTATATTCTAGATTGATGAGTTTAGCTGGAGGTGATGGCTTTGGTTCTTCATGCATGAGAAATATTCCCATCTCTCCTTTGCTTGCCATTGAACCAGATCGGCATTCTGTCGAACAATTTACATGCAGTGTCTGTGCTTCTACACAAATACCCGAAGCTCACACTTTACTATATCTACCTTAAATAGGTATATAGAATTAAATGGAAAATGTCAACTAATGAACACTCCACATTGCCACTTCATTTGGTGACCAAGCATCATATTTGGCTCTATCATGTACACCTTTATCTGATGACATTTCCTTTCTATTCCTGATATATAGATATCGGGTTCAACAAACAATCATCAATTCCAAACTGTAGGGGATACAAAAGATCAGGTTTTTCTTTATGCATTACATCCATCACTGACACCCTTTGACAAATGCTTCAGTAACTTTCCATTGGAGGAACCATTCATTCTATGCTTGGGCTAACGGTTGGTGAGATCACAGAGTTCATCCCTTCATGCAAATCCACTCACGAGATGATGGCAGTTTATCAAATGGATTGCGCATATTTTCTTCAACTACAACTATCTTCTTATCTGGTTTGAGGGGTTATCTCTAGGCTTAGTCACTTATGGGGTTCTCGTGATCTTCCTTATAGTAGCATCTTTCTTCCATTCTTTGCATTCCATGGGTTTTTGTGTTTTAATTGCACCAACATGATGCACCCGGTTGTCACCATGAGTTCATGTGCCTACGGGTTTGAACAATCTTTCAATACTTTGTTTGATTCATATCATCCATTACTGTCATAGAATATTGTACAATCAAATTTTGTATCTCTAGCATTGACCTCTGTTCATGGAGGATGTAACAAGGATTTATAATCGGGATATTGAATCAAGTACTGCACTTTTGTACTCCTCCCTAGTGAAGTCTCCTGATTCTAGCATGGCTGAAACTATTAGATAGAAAAATATCTTACACATTTTGTTTCAATCTGCACAAATGGTGATGACTAGAATCAACCTGGAATACTCCTGGATGTTTTCTCAAGTAACATGCTAGAGTAGATTCTTATTTTTCATGTACAATTTTGATACATATAACTGACATCATCAATCTTTGTTCATAATGTCGATCCCAAGTATTGAGTTTATAAGAGTGTACCAGGGCTTTGAACTTTAAACCGAACTCTTGAATTCAAACTGATTAATTACACCTCAAAATCTGCCTTTTGGACTATGGGTTTGAAACTGAATCTGCATCTTGAATTCACATTTCAAGTCTGACAATGACACACATTTGCATTTGAAACTTGACCTGCAAACTCAAACTCTAAACTATGTGAACCTGTTTATGCAAACTGAACCACTTTGAATTGCTTTGAAATGGGTTCAAAGAGGTTCAAGAACCTATACCAAAAGTTTAAACACTAGGGTCTATATGGGTACCAACATGGGCTCTAATTGTGGGACTGTTTTTGACACAAAAAAATAGAGAACTCCAGCAATCTTTGGGAAAATAACAGTGCCTAGCATCCATTGGACAGAAGAGTCACCAAGAAAAGAAAAATCAGGAGTTTCTTGCATAGGGGTGGAGGGGAGTAGGGAAAAACCAACCAGCGAAACACCTAAACTACCAGCAAGCTTGAAGCTTGCACATTATTCAAACTAACACTACGCACACCAAACTAATATTTACAATATGTACAAAGGTAGGAAAAGAGCCTACCATAGGAACCAGAAGCAAAGGAGGTCATGTGAATCCATTTACTGGCAGGGAGAAATAGGAGGCTTTTCACAGCAGCAAATCATATCTCAATGGAGCAGCTCCAAACCATTTCCTACAAGTGACTTCTTCTATGCCAAATCGCAAGCTAAAAGCACATATAAATATGCTGACCAAACAGTCCTTCACAAACAGCCATAGTTCATCATAGCATTCTTCATCTTCGAATGAATTTTCCATAGCATTCTTCAAACAAGGAATCATTTCAAATTGAAAAGAATAATATTCAGGAACTTCTTCCTTGGCCTCCAGACCACTGTCCACAATGGCACGCTCCTTTCTATAATCATGAGCATCATGTTCCGTATTATCAAAAAGAGAAAATTCATCCAACATGGGATCAAACCTATCATGAAAATTTTCTTCAACTCTATCAAGACATTTTTCAGGCTTGGATTCTTTGTAGTGGTTGATGGCACCCTCTTCTACAAGACCTCGTTCAAGATCCATACCTTTGATTTTGTTGTCATGATAAGTTTGTATATAGTTCATGCGCATGTGATAGGAAAGCTTGGAAGGTTGTTAATGAAGATTTTGATAATATTTTGCTCTGGGGGTTGGTAAGACAACCTTGTAGTAAGCCCTTGCTAGTGACAAAGATAATTGGTCAGTCTCCCTCCTCCCTTTTGTTTGGAATTGCATAGGTCAAGGAGTGAGAGTTCATTTTTGACATTATGTGTGTATTGGGCCACAAAGTTTTTAGATAATTCAGTGAATGTAGAGACTGTGCCATAAGGGATTTTGTAGAACCCTCAAGAGCAGTTCCTCCTAAGATTTTGGGAAATAGTCTCATGAGGAAATTATTTCTATAGACCACTTCTTGGTAGGCCAAGTAGAATTCTTTCACGTGACTCACATGATCGCCCTTCCCCCGATATTTATCAATTTTTGGGGTCTCAAAGTGCTTGGGGAAGGGTATAGGAGTGATGGATCGATCAAATGGATAAGGACACACTTCCTCAAACTTGAATTTTTTAGCCTCTGTCCCAGATTTTAGCTCCTTGAGAGCATTCTTCATTTCATCCCATTGATGATTGATTTACGGGGGAGGATTGTTAATCGTGATCACATGGTTTCCTTGAACCTGATATGGATCAAATGGAAAATATGGAGGATTCTATGGGGGATATTGTGGTGTTTGCTATGATGGTTACTGGTCAACGTATATGGGCTGTTGTGGTGGAAGTTGTGATTGAGGGGAATATTGCAGTGGAGGAGGTGTCGGCGCTTGATAAGATTGTTCCAATTGCTGAAAATATGCTTGTATTTGCTGCGGCATTGGATAGGTGGGATGAGCTTTTTGTGCACCTGTATAAGATGGGAGTAGTTGTTTTGCAATGGAATGCCCCTAGTGGGAACATTGAATTGTTGTGGAGGTGGAATTATTTGTGATGCAGTGGATGATGGCATGGCTATATAATTGGCGGAATGAGTTTGTTGTTGTTGCATGGGTTGGATGAAAGGATTAGAAAACTATTGTAGTGGTTGTGCCATGAGGGGATTTACCCCTTGTGTTTGTGGTTGTGGCTGCTGTGTAGTTTGGATGGTGGTCTGTGCAGCTACGAAGGGGTTTATTTGTTGTTGTTGTTGTGCTTGGGATGTGAATGGGTTGGTGATTTTATACCGTAGTTGTTGTTGCTAGGATGGTTGTTGAATGGATTTTTGCTGCTAAATAGGTCATTGTTGTTGTTGGATAGGTTGTTTTTGTTGTTGCTATTGGATAGGTTGTTGTTGTTACATAGGTTGTTGTTGCTGCTAGATACGTTGTTGTTGTTGGATATGTTGTTGTTTCTACTAGATAGTTTGGATGGGAATTTGGGGTACGATGAAGGGATTTGTGGATGGTTGTGATATGGAGGGACTTGCGTTGAACAACATTTGAGGTAGAACTACTAGCGTTCATTGTGATTGAGTTACTAGTGGAGTGGGGAAAGTGGACCCTTGTGGAAATAAGGGTTGGTTATAGGCATTGGTAGGTGGCATGCCTATGGTGAGGAAAGGCGGAATAGGCATGGAGACTTGGGTGCTTTGACACTGTGAACAAGTTATTTCACTTTGAATGAGCTGAGTAGGAATGGGTGGAATGGTGGTTTGTTATGTGCTGACTGGTGGTGGTGGAAAGTTTGCAATGAATGTTGGGATTGCTTGCAAAAGAGGAGTGAATGTGGCTTGCGGAGGTGCCTTCATAGCAATAGGGGGTATTGTTTGTGCTGCTGATGTGGCATCAAGAGGCGGGGATCTCGAGGTAGATGAGGGTGTTGTGTGCATGATGGAGGGTGGAATGGATAGATGAACTACTTGCGTGATAAGAGTTCCCACTTTTAGGGCTCGCTGAAGTGGATCAAATACTTCATTTCTAGTGGGATGAGGATGTTCTCCTGGAATTTCTATAGGTCATGTGACAAGTGTAGGTATAATCAAAGGTGGGAGTTGAATTCCTTGTTGTTGAATGTCCAAGAGTACCTGATTGTTGTTGCGTCCACTCATGGCATTTACCATGTGGACATGCGTTGGATGGTTGATAAATGTTTCCATGATACTTAGAGTGGGATTCTCATTAGTGTCTACCCAGATATGTTCAATTTGATCATTGGACTGAGGTGCGTAAGTAACCATGACATTGGTGTTGTTAGTCGTAGGATTAGATGAGCTAGCAGTAAGATTAGGATCCATGTTCTTCATCTTCTTAGTGGCTCATGTGATAGTTGGCATGAAATGACTATCCTAAAGTAATATGAGATGCAAGATGTGATGCAAAAGGTGCACCTAGGATGCTAAGGATGATGATGCTAGGATTAGGATGTGTTTAAGATGATGAATATGCTCCTAAGGATAACTTGGTGCATGCACAGATTAAGGGTTTCTTTCCCTAATGTAAGATCAAGTTGATATGATTGTCTACCTAAGACAGACTTATGGCCTTCGGCGGACGAGATTCTTTGTTAATGAAAACCAACCTTTTGATCAAGGTGATGAGGTTACAAAAGACAAAGGGGATTATCCTAAACAATGCTTAGTTTAAGGACATTCAAGGATGGGGTTTGATTAAGATGTAGGTTTTGAGCAACTCAAAAGGGGATGCAATACTAAGTGAGGGATGTGCTCAAGGATGCTTTGGATGATGATTAAGATGATGCTAGGCTGATTAGGATTTATTTTATTAATGCAAGATCATGCTAGGATGAGTGTGTGATTTGTTTCTAAATATGACAACCTAAGAGAGGTCCTAAAATGCAAGCTAAGTGAGCTTAAGAAGAGGAGGAACTTTCATTTGTTGTGGTAAACTGACTAGTCATATTGTTCAAATCCATCAAAAGTAGAGTTTAGATGATATTTGCCAATGAAACAAGTAACCTTGTTGTTGTAGATCACTTTGTCGAATTCTTCCCATTTATGAATCTCTTGTTTGACAGAATCAATGATGTGTTGGTACTTGGTAGCCTCTCGGGTCGTATTTTTTTATTCTCTTTGCACGGGTGGTAATGGATTTTTCACCTTCTTATGATTCTTGGAATCGGTCATATCCTATAAATAGATTTGATCTTGGATGAATAGTTGGAGGTTTTAGGACATACCTCATAAAAAAGACCAAATTCTAAAAATTAGAGCTCAAGGTAGTCTTTGCAAAGAGACGTTGTCTTGATAATCTGGAAAAAGTTTGATCTTGTTCTGATTTTCAATAGATTTGTTCCATGGTAAGAACCAATTTCAGCATGAATCAAATAGGAAAATAACAAGCATGTCTTTGAAAAAAATCCAACAAGGGCCAAAGCAACCTTAAAGGATACAAGCACGTGACAAATTTGAATGTTGGGTATTCCGTTTGTGTTTTGGATTTGTCAATGTTTTTCAAGCACTTCAAGCAAAAAATCTACCTAAGGAATTGGCATAGCATGAAAATAATTTCTCATAAGCTTAGGCACACACACAAGAGATAATCAGAGTATGGCCATCACCAAGCATGCAATGGCTCCATTCATGACGCTGTATTATTCGGTTCCAAATGCTTAGGGTGGCATGAATGTATGAGTGATCTTGGGGAAGTTACTATCTTCCTTGCACAAGAATTATCACCTTTAGGGGGTGTTTCGGGTAGCTTCTAAGCCTAGAGTGTTTAGTAAGGTTCTCCATTTGATTGTATCCCTTATGTCCGTGCAAGCATGATTCAAGCGTATAGTCCCATAGAGCGTCTTGACAAAAGTGGTCACGCAAATGTGATTGAGACCGCGAGGCTGCACTTAAGTTAGACAAGAGCCAAGTATAAGCTCAAATGACAACCAAATCCTGAGGCTTTAATCCCAAGGATTAAATTTGATTAACATGAGTTAGAGTGGTGCAGCTTACACCTTGTTCTCATGCAGGTTATTCTTGGGAGATTTTTTCCTCAACTGGCAGACTCATCTAAAGGATTCAAAGTAAATTGGATTGGCGACAAAAAGGAATCTAGATTTTTGATTCTCCCACAAGGGGAAAAGAGCATACTCTCCTATCCATTATCATTTTCTCCACAAACATGCAAGACAAGCTTTGTTCTTTTCTAAAAGATTCAATTGTTTAACACTAAGTAAGTGTGTCTAGGTTTTTGATCTTCCCAAAAGGGAAGAGAGCATAATCCCCTAACACTCACTTAGGATTAGAAAAGAAAATATAACTAATTAGTCTATGTGCCTAAAAAAGATTAACACAAACATGATCATTTAGTTGATTTTGATGTGAGGCAACTTGTGAGACAAATGTGAGTAGTTTTGAAGTTGAGTCTTTGACAAGCGGTGCTGCAAGATAAATGATTAGTAGTTTTAAACTTAGCCTTTGAAAAGTGTTGGAAACACAAAAATAACTAGACAATTGTTAGAAAATGATAAAACCAATGTAACAGAGTGCAGATGCCAGTTCAAGGTGCAGACGCTAGTTTTGTGTTTTGTCTTAAGAATGATATAATGTGGGAAAATAAGCCAAAAAACACAAGAAAAATAGAAATTCTATTATACTAGTCACAGACGCCGATTTGTGGGATGCAGATGCCGGTTAAGCAGAAATGTCAGTTTTTGAATCGCAGATGCTGGTTCATGAACCAATGTTTATGAAGACATTGTTGTACCTGCAAGAACAAAAAGATAGCAAAAGATAGCAAACAAAGTTAGTTTTTTCTTCTTTCTAGTCTTTAATCAGATTAAATTTAGCCATTTTAAACTTTCCAAAAATTAAAAGGCTAACGTTCCTTAAGAAGCCATTAATATTTGTTTCTTTTAATGAATTTTTAGCATTATAAAACCTTGTAAAATGGAGCTCTGCTAAAAAATAGAATGCTAAAATGTTTAAAATCAGTAAGAAACACAACAAATCTTGATAGATGACAAATTATGTTTGGGAAATTTTTAAAAAGTCAATTCCAGGCGGAGACACTAGTCCAAGTTGCAAACACGGGTTCAACACAGATGACGAATGATAATTCACGGAGAACTGATGTTTGCACAGACGCATTTGCATAAAACACAGATGTTGATCCACTTGCTTGGCAAAATTTGGATGAAAGAAGACTAGAAGTTAGAAGAATTTAAGGACGTGGGTCCCACCGGGCATGCTAGAATGTGTACAGTGAATTCTTCAATCTATTGGGAGCAAGCTCAAACATAAAATGTTAGTGGGTTAGCACATATAATCGATTCAAAGACATATGAAAGAGAAAGCAAGTAACAAAGAACGAATCATAACATCGGATTGAACTAAAATAAGTGAGCACCCTATTTAACTTATTTGATTTGTTCTTTGGATGGAATGTAGGTGTGCTCTCTCAAACACACTAAATATAATGGATCCCCAAATGGAATGCAAGCATGGAAACAAATGAAACAATTCAAGAGCTAGTATAAGGAACTAGTCTCAAATCCTTCAAATGATGATCTAAACTAGGTATGAAAATGATATGCATATACTAGATTGAAGCTAAGATTCATTCACCAAATTGAAGCCTAACATGTGATATCTATGTGAATTAAGCATGAAAGAATAAAATCATATGTAAACATGAAATCTAGAGCTATGTTAGAATAATAACAATGCAAATATGGGAGATGCCAAATGAAGAGGAGAAGGCCTCTATTTATAGAGTTTTTGGAGAGAGGAAGAAGCTTGGATGAAGTGGCACCTATGTGGCATCTACATAAGAGCCACATAAGGGACACATAGGTTTGAAAAGATGGCCAATTTTGAGTCAAAATTGGCATTTAATATTGAGTAGCTCAATATTTCCAAGTGGGAGACAAACTTGTAAGAAGAAATTAAAGAGGAATGGGTGACCTATTTGGAGAGAATTTCCCCATGTGGGTGAGCATTCCATTAGCCTTAAAAAGGTTAGGAATCACCCATTAAGCATGATCAGAGGACAGCTAGGTGGGTAAATATACTTAGGAAATGAGGTGATGGGAGTAGGGTAGGAATAGGGTAGGCTGTCTAGGTTGGATTAATATGTTCCTAGCTAGGGTTTTAGATTATAATTCAAATTAGATTTGAATACACCATGGTTTAGAAGAATTAGGAATATGGGGGATTTAATAAATGTAAATTTATTAAAAAGGAAATATCATGAGACAAATGTATTTAAATGAAATACATTAGAATAGTATTCAAGCTATTAATAAATACTAGAAAATGAAACTATTTAATTGATTGAATTAAATAGTTAAAGGAATAAGAGTAAAAATAATAATAATAATAATATTAATATTTTTGGACGTCTACAGGTAGATATAGGTTAAAGAAAATGGAAAAGATTGTATGTTATCAATATGAAAAGATAGTTGTTTAGGGTACTTGTTCATGAATCTTATATTACTTTATGTTGTCCAGGAAATGACCTTATACTTAGTATGAATGATTTATTTATGAAGGCATGTGTTATCTCTTGATGCAAGGTTCATGGAAAATTATTATGAAATGATGAATCAATGAAATAAGATAGCTATAGAATTCAATATTCTATTATGTTTACTATGTGCCTCAAATGCGTATGAAATAATAAAGTATATAGGGTATCACTTATTTTAATGAATGTTAGTCTCTCACCTAAATACTTAAATGAAAAGTGGTATTAAAGATATTGAATGAATGAATAGTTTAAATAATGACATAAGTTTAAGTAAAGGATAAATCATATAGATGCATGTTAATATTTTAGGAATGATGGTAGGATTATCCCTGGAAATTAATTTTAAAAGTAAAGAAAGTATCTAGTAAGCTTAAATTAATCAATCAATGCCTCAATGGGTAGCTCGTAATGTAAATTAAGAATATCTTAATGGAAAAATGAATAGGTTAGATAATGTTTCTTGAATAGAGGCATTAGGGAACCTGTGAGGACTCAGATTAGTTATTAATATTTCATTTATAAAACAAAAATATTCAAATATTTTAGTAGTTAGTTGGTTTGTCCTCCTGGGTTCCCTGGTAGGGAATGAAAGGTTTATTCTCAAATCTTAGTATGGTCGACCTATTAAATTTGAATCTTTAAATGCATATAAAGAAGGGTCTCTTATTTTTGCAACCACTATTATGATCTGAAATCTTTACACAAGATATTCAATTTCAAGAGAAAAAATATCTTTCAAGATCAAGCATTATAACATTCAAGTTGTGCAATTAAGGTGGTGGATTCAAGTATTGAAGGAAAACATCCATTGAATATCTCCAAATCTCAAGGTCTTCTTCCATTCATAGAAATAAAATATTGTCACCTTGATGCAAATTTCTCTCCCATATTGGCCTAGTAGAGGAATTCGCAAGCAAGCTAGAAGATCCATTCCTCATCTCTATCAATTATTTTAAGCATAAATTCATTCAAGATCTAGGATTGGAAAGTGTAGATCCATTTAATTTATGAAGGCATCCTTGATTTTAAAACATCCTCCAAGCATACAAGAATCCTTGTGGATTTGACTAATTTATGCATCCATCCACGAGGGTTTTCTATGTAAGGTAAATTTGACATTTATCTTACATTTATGCAATTTAATTATTTAATTTCAAGTTTTATACCTATACAGGGGCTTGACCAAGTAAATTCCATTTCCATAAAACATTTTCCCTTCTTTCTTGCATACAAGAATAGATTTTCAGGTTTCAGATCCAAATTTTTAGAGACACAAAACTCTTGACCTGTCTCCTAAAGATTCAACCCACTTTTGTGCTTCGAGGAAAAGGATTTATTTATTGGACAAGGATTACTTGGGTCAAAAATTTCCTAAGGATCTATAAATTTCATATTTATAAAAATAGGTCTCAGAGTTCCATATCCATAACAACTTCTAGTTCTGAGAGTTTTTTGAGTCATTTCCAGATTTGAAGTTTGTTCCTCCTCTCTTAGATTTCAAGGTGATCTCATTATTATTTTTTTCATCTTTAATTTTATTTTATAAATTAGATATGTTATCATATTTATCTAGTAATCATTTCATTTATCATAGTTTGTATTCCTTTCATAATGTTGCCTATCAATTTACATATCATACACATCTTAACAAGAAAAGGAATTCATCTTCATACTCCATCTTGAAGTCTAGATCTAGAATTATCATCCCTTCTTCTTATTTGGACTTTGCTAATCTGATTTGGGTTTGAGGGTGAAGTATTTGGAGGTATTTCTAATGTAACATGGGATATCTATAACTCCCCTCTCCCTTAACATTTAGATTTGTTGAGCCACCTTCCTAGGCCCATGCCTTGTGGTTCACCATTTCTTATTTTATATTTTGGTCAAGCTTACTTAGTGCATTTCCATTTTGATATTGGTATTATATTCTCCTTCTTTACATTTAGATATAATTTCTATGAATTTACATGATATTTCATTTAGATCTACTTTGTAGGCATTACATCTTTATGCACTCATATCTAGTTAAAATTTATTTCAAATTACATTAACATGCTTGTTAATTTTGCACATTTATTTAAAATTACATTACATTCCTCTTTCCTTTAAGTCCATTGTGTATGAGATTCACAACTTTGAGTCTAACCTATAACATTCCAGTTAGAAGAAGTCATAAAATTATGGGTTCCTTTGATCCCGATACCCATGGAAGGTTTGTAAACTTATGGGTTCCTTTGATACCAACATGCATCTCTGTGATATCAATCCTATCATAGAGGATAACTCATCTCATTCTTGTTATGATGAAGATGAAGAATTAATATTCCCCCCTTTTAAGATCCAAAAACTTTCTAAAGAATTTTAAAAGTTTGAACAATGGTTAGGTCAAGATAACTCTAATCCAAGGCTCTTATCTTTGTAGAAGGCTTACAAAACTTATTCATAACAATGACGATGATGTTGACCTCTTGTGTAGTATTTCACATCTCATCGATAACAATATCAAACCTATTAAGGATTGTGCTCAATATTTATGCTATACTCTGCCTACTAGAAGTGTTGAGACTTCTTTTCCCATCTCTACTTTCATTCCTAGTGTGTCCACTTATGCTCCACCTATCATGACAAATTGAATTCAAAATTATAGTCCTATACAAGTGATTCTTCATAATCATATATCTACTTCTATCCCTTCAAGTATGTTATGTGTTTCATTACCATCATCCATTCCCACTTACCATAGTGTTTGTTTTTTGTATTCAACTATTACTACAATTTCAAACAATGTTCCTAAAACTTATCATTCTACCATTCTTTCTACTGATTATATCATTAAATCATTGGCTCAGATTATGTCTTCTTTTCAATAAATAATTTCTTCCATGACTCATTCCAAGTTCAATATTACTACTTGTGACATTTATAATCCCTTGTCTATGGATATTATCTATACTGCTATCCCACAATATATGGAGATTCCTCATCTTGAGACTTATAATGGCAAGGGTAATCCTTTGACTCATGTTAAAACTTTCCAAACCTTGTGTAGTGATTTTTTTCAAGACTATAGGTTCACGGAAAAAAATTTTCACTGGATCCTTTTGAGATAAAGCCTTGCAATGGTATTGTTCCTTGCCTCCTTATTCAATTGATTCCTTCCAAAAATTTGCTAATTATTTCATTAAGAAATTTAAAAAAAACATTGGTCCTAAAATATCTCCAATTTATTTAATATATTATAAACAAAGTGTTAAAAAATAAGTTAGCGATTTCATTTGGAGATTTAAGCATTCGTATTCTTATATTTCTTATCATGTGCCTGATATGGATGTGGAGCACATTTTATTTGTAATTTACAAAGTAGCATTAGATATAAGATACTTCTATAAGAATTCTCTTCATTTTCACAATTGTGTACAATGCTTCGTCATTATCAACTACAAGTGAGTCAATTTGAGAGCACAATTCCAATGACTCATCTTCCTATTGATAAGAGTGATGTCGCATCCAATTTCAAAAATTTTTAGAAAATAAACAACTACATCAAAATCAAAAAATCATCCAACAATGTTGATGAAAAAGTGACAAGACCATCCAAAGTTATGGCTACTTTGTCATCTATTTTTAAACCTACTTGTAATTATACTCAGCTTTCTGAATCTTTTCATAATTTAATGTTGAATTTAATTAATGCTAACATGTTAATACTTCCTTCTATCAAACCAATTCACACATCTAAACCTGAATCCAAACACTTTGATCCCAAATATTTTTGGCAATATCATTGTAAGTGTAGATATGATACTAAAAAGTGTTTCCCCTTGAAAACTAGTATCTAAGATCTTATTGATTCTAAGACTATATCTGTTGATGGTGAAAATGATGAAGGAAACAAATCTATGGAATGTGCTAACCAAAATTTACAAATCTATAACAATCCTTTTCCATCTCATTCAAACAATACTATTGATAAATCTCCCTCTTCCCCATGCATTGAATATAATGATAAAATTAATGAATCCAATCACGTTGTTAACCAATTTGAGAAATTCAAACCTAAACATTTATCTCAACATTGCATTATCTTTGTTCCCAGTGAGACAATTAAAGAACCTGATATTCCCATCTATATTTTTTTCAAATATTAATTGCCTTCCTACTTGTGGCACCCTTATTGATCCCATTTTATGTTGAATGTGATAAGAAAATAACATATTTTTAGTAAACAATTGAAAAATTACTTTTATGATACATATAATGTGAAGATTCAAACTTACAATGGTTTCCTTTATCCTTCACATGGTTCGATTACTATTCCTATTGAATTTAGTGGTAAAATTTTAGATGTTATCTTCATTTCCATCAAAATTTATGATCAATATAAATTTAAACTTGGTCTTCTTTTTCTTACCAACATGCATGTCGTGGCTTCTCCTATTCATAAATATGTTGAATTTCCTCATAATGGAGAAATCATGACTATTAACCATACTCTTTATCATCCTGTTGGGCCTCAAGACTCAGTTGACCTTAATTTATTTTTGTCTTCTATCCCTAAAGAAACTCAAACCCTTCCTAACCATATCTTTATATCATATCAAACCTACAAGATTGAAAATATTTGTGAACTTAAACCACCTACAGATGTTCTATCTCTTTTCCTTGGACATGGACTTCTTCATACACCACCTATACCACCTCTTTCTATTTATTATACACATACCTCACAACCTACCTATCACCCTAGTGTGGTTACTTCAATTATTTCTCATAAAGAAGAAAAGGACATGGTGGTGATTAATCCTATCCCAACCCAAATTTATAGAAAAACAAAATGTAACCGTCATGCTTGTGATCATTTCCATAAGTTTATTCTAGAGACCATTAGCTTACATCTATAAAAATTTCTTCACCTCATACACCTCCTTAGGTTTCTCTTCCCTTTAACCAAATCATGCCTGATCAAAAGGAGGAAGTGAATTTTAAAAAAAAATTGAAAGAACAAACCTTACAATGCTATTCAGATCTTGTATTCTATTGCAATTAATCTAAATGAAGAAGATACCCTTGATGACAATGTTCTTGACGATAAAAATGATATTCATACTAGTTATTTTGATTACATGTATGAAAATATTGATATTGATCATGATTTACCAGCTATGATTTCACAGTAACTATCTATAACTCCTAGTAACAAAAATAGTGATCTCTCTCCACAATAGGGTCCTTGTTTGGAAATATCTCTTATTCCATATAATGTGCTTGATGTTTCTTCTATTGAGAGTTTCCCACCTTCCCCTAAAACTATGGAACAAGATGGGGGGACATGCAATACACTAGACTACTTCCTCTTGTATGGTTGATCTTACATTTTCTTTTATTTTTGTTTGTGTTGTAAAGTGATGCATTTTGGAGTGATATAGGACACTTAAGGGTTTTCATTTATGGAAAAACATATAGTATGATGATCTCTTAGAGTTTTTTTATAGTTTTGGAGATGGAGATTGTGAAATGACTAAGTACAACAAACAAAAATATAGATTAAAGTAGTACATTTTTGGACAAAAAACATAGATTTGATGAATGATTCCATACGAGATTAGAGTAAGAAATTTTAGGGTATGTATGACCTTTTGTTAAGCTTACTTGAGTTGTGGTGTTGATCGCAGTGAGTTACAGTGTTTTGAAGTCATGCAAAGACAAAGTAACAGAGATACAAGTAGATGAACAATCACAATGATTAATGGAGTATGACATAGAATCCAAATGTGCTCAGTTGGATTGGGATTGTGTATTACCTATGATTTGGTAGTATAAGGTCACCGAATTTGTATTTAATCTTTGCATAAGTACTAATTCTATATTTTAATGTATTTGAGAGCCGACTGGATGATGTAATATGTGTATATATATACATATACATATATATATATACATACATATATATATATATGTGTGTGTGTATATATATATGTATGTATGAATGTATATATATAGATATGTATATATGTATGTATACATACATATATATATATGTGTGTGTGTGTGTGTGTGTGTGTGTGTGTGTGTGTGTGTGTGTGTGTATGTATACATATATATATATGTATATATATATATGTGTGTGTGTATAT
>MU225293.1:4827052-4870706 GCA_018584345.1 Thuja plicata | reverse complement strand
TATATATATATATGTATGTATGTGTGTGTGATTCGATGATATGAAGTAGATGGAATGCATGGATGCATTGTGATGGCAGATATATGTTAGCTACAACTGGAACTATCTAATCATAGCTGATGCTTGTGTTGTTCATTTTTGAGATTGATTGTAACAGAACTATTTTGTATTGTATGAGAAGTGTGCTTAGTATACTTTTAACAGGGTTTTGTATTCCCCTAACAGGGAAATTTGCTAATGTAATATTCAGCTCATAACAGGGCTAGGTCTCCTAATAGGGACACTATACTTTTAGTACATATTTTAGGGTACCATCCCCACCAGGGTTTTCCCTTGGCCAAGGTTTCCTCGACAACAATTCATGGTGTTATGAGTCATTTGTTATGTGCTTATGTTCTTTTCATTTCAGTAATTATATGGTTAAGTTGGAATTTATTAAGTTCATGTTTAAAGTGTTGTATACCAATTCACCCCCCTCTCAATATTAATTAATCTTAACAATTGGTATAAGATAATTTGGCCCTTGGAGAGAAATTTTAATAGCTTAGGGAGATCAAGATGGATTTTCAAAATTTGGAGGAAAAATTTGAAGCAACACTTGAAGATCTTGACAAAGCTAAAGAAGAGAATGGTGACTTGAATTTCAAATTGAGAAGAGCAGAGGGATTCATTAAGAAACTAAAAGAATAGATTGAACTTTATATAAGTCAAAGACAAGATCTTATGGTAAAGATAAAAGAGTATTTGGAAAACAGATCAGATAATGGAGCTCGAGCAAGAGAAATTTACCTTAAAGCTTGATTATGAAGCTACTTCACTACAGATGGCTACAAATATTCAACAAGAAAAGGATGATAAGAAAAAAATTGAAGAAACCTTGAAGGATGCTAATATTTAGATGGGATAAATTAAGATTGAACTTGAAAACTATAAGAACAAGTATCTAGAATTAGAGAAATACAATTAGATCATAAAATGACAACTTGTTGAGGAAAAGAATCATATTGAGAGACTTCACATGAGTAGTGACTTGATCGATGAACAAAGAGATAGATAGAAACCTAAAGGAGACATGACTAGTGTTGGCTTCAGTGAAGCTAAATGTTCAAAGAATCAAGAAGAAAAATATGATGCAAAGATTAATGGAGAAAGACCTACTCTTGAAGAACATAGAGAACATATCAGACCTTTTAGAGGTAGATGTTTTGGATAGAACATGGTTGAACACATAAAGAGAGAATGTAGAGGTAAATCCCCTTTCAAACATTTTATTCTTTATTGCTTTAACTATTATGCATATGGGAACAAGAAAGAAGAATGTAGGAACCCTGATCTATCAAGATACAAACAAGATTACATTACTGAAGGGATAGAAGTTAAGACCACATGTTACAAATATAATAACCTTGGGTACATTTTAAGGTACTTTAAGTTGTAGGTTAATTAGAATAGATCACCTCCTATATGCTTCAAATGTAACAATCAATGGAATACAAAAATTTTTTGTAGGTACAATAGAACTAACAACAAAAGAGTACCACCTCCTATAGTGATAAATACGAATATTGGTGATACTGGTAAGAGTCTTGCAGAGTACAAGAGTAAATTTGATAGTTGTTTTAGGAAATAAGAAGATATCAGTAGTAATAAGGCATGGAAAGTAAAGGATTATAGTGAGGAAAAGGTTTAGGGAGAATTAGTAGATGCTATTGAGTCTTTGCCTAAAGCTAACATTGCTAGATCAACCTAGATGGCCAAGCATGGCCTTAGGGGGATCATTGGAAGAATACATCATAAATTTATCCAGCCCCTGAATTTCAGGAGTAATCTCTTGCACGCTTATGGAAAGCATGTACAGATGTTTTGGAACACATATCTATGATCACATGGTTTTACAATCCTATATCCTATGATCACCAGATTGCTAGTCGACTAGTTTATGTGTAGAAATCAGTTTATTGGGTACTATGGCATTTCTTCACTCAGCAAAATATAATGTTAATAGAAAGAAAATAATTGAAAATCATTTTCAAAGAAAAGACTAAGGATAATAGAGTCATGATCAGAAGCAGCATTGGAGGAAGTGTGTTGAAGAGCTTGATCAAAGAAGGAATTTACATTTCAACAGTAAAGAGGTATTTACATCGATTATAAAGTTTTAAAAATAGATACTCCTATGATTTTCGATGTTGTAGAGAAAACTAGATAAAAATTTAAGAAAATCCCTTTCAAATCTATTGAGGATGGTCCCAAAGGCACGTTTTCTCAAACACCCTACAAATTTTTACATGTCAAAGATATTAAGGCTTACATACATTGTAAGTATGAATCTTGGGGAGATGAAGAGATTGCTACAAAGATGGAAAACATGATAGGTGATGATGGAAAGATGAAGGATGAGTTTTCACACGTAAATAAATTGAGTATTATGAAGATCACCAAACTTCATGAATTTTACGAAGAAGAGTGTATCAAGATTATCTTGAGGAGAGTTCATGATTAGTTCATATGGCTTGGAGATCAACCTGTGAATATCCGTAGCAACCTAATTCATGTCATAATAGGTTTGGACAATGCTAGTGTAGTACCTATTGCTAAAAAGAACACTAAGAAGATGGTAGAAACCCTAATGCATTCGTAGTGGGACATGAGAGCGATGATGGTAAATGATGTATTCCAATAAGATGTAAGACTGATTACTATGATCTTAGGCTATAAAATCCATTATAGAAGCCAACTCAATTTTGTATCAGCAGGATTAATCTTAGTGGCTTATAAGATGGTCAATGAAAACATCAAGTACAATATTTGCAAAGTATTAATAGAACAATTCTTGGAGAATGTAAGGAAGATTAAGAAGGACAAGTTGAAAGGATTCAGATTTGGATTTTTTTTATACACATTTACATTCACATTGTTCACAAATTTCATGGTATGCACCCTAGGGCATGGAAAGATAGTATACCTACTAGAATTCAGATTTCTCATAGTTATAGGAGATAAAAAAAACACTTGGGTAGATGGTGAGCTATTTGGTATGATCAAAATCCTACAGAGAGAGATGAAGGCAAGGGAGAGAATTCCTGAGGCAGTGGTAGAAAAATACAAGGAATCAATATGTTTCATGGTTGAAACTGATTGTGTTTTATTTGAGGCAGTTATTCATAGGAAGAAGTGGTGATATCTACTAGGCTATGAGGTTAGTTATGAAGTTATGATTATGCAAGTATATCACATCTTAGCTTCAAAAGTTGACTCATCAAAGGAGAGATGGGGTACTTATGAGGAGAAGTCTGCAAATATTATGGATGAACAGACTAGAGCATCAAGGAAGAGGAAAGTGGAGAATATAATTGGTGATTGTGCAGCCAAGGAAGGAATATCTAAGGAGGAAATGAAATAAATTAGGAAGAAGATGATTGAGAGATCTTCTGGATTGGCAAGCACTGCTCTTGCAGCCCTCCCACCTCCAAAATATGCAAAGATAATCAGTCCTCTTTCTACTATGATAGATGTATCTACACCTTAACCACCTCAACATACATTGTAGGCAGAGAAAATAAAGAAATTACCTAGAAGAAACACAAGGTCCACTAAAATGAACTCACCTCCTAAGAAATAGAGGAAAGAGGGAGAAGAGAATAAAGTTGAAGAAAATACCACTATTATAAGACAAATTTTGAAGCCAAATATGAAAATGAAAGAGAAGAGATTAATTGAGCAAGGGAATCTTGTTTCATTGAAAAAGTACTATGATAGGTATGAGGGATCTAACAAAATTCTGATTGAAGACATAGTGATTAAAAATTTACTTGTTTTTAAAGAGGAATTTCCTAGAAATAAAAGGTAGTATACCTGAGGAAGTATATGAGAAATTGGAAATAAGGAAGAAATTAGCACAAAAGGAAGATGAAGTGATTAGAGAAAATGGAATAGAAGGCATGTTTCCAATTGTATCTGATAAAGAGATAGAGAGGATATTTAGTGAAATTAAACCCTTATTGAGAACCAAGATGAGTTTTTTAAAGATAAAGGGAAGGAGATATGGTGAAGTAACTAAGGAGACATAGAAAGCTATAGAAAAGGTATTGATGAGAACTGAAACTAAGGACATCTCACCACCTAAGGCTCCGAAGCCCAAATATATTGAGAAAGGAGAATCATCAAAGAGAGCTAAAATAAACTTTGACAAATCATTGAGTGAAGATGCTAGTCAGTATGTAAGAACTATGAAGAAACCATATTTCTATGTTTGTGGTGTTCCTATGTCATTGGACACTTTGCAGGATGTGAATGAACCCTTTGTGTAGGATACAAACATTGAAAGAAGCAGTGACAAGGATATGACAGAGAAGGAAAAATAGAAAGAAAATATGATGAAACAATGGAAGATACATTGGATAAGGTTGAAGTGAAATAAGAAACTGCTACATATGATTCTTCACCTTTATTGTTGGAAAGTGGAGACAAGGCTTTGAGCACTAACATTGAAAACATGGATGTGGATGAGATGATGAAGTTATCCTTCATTGCATTTTCTAAAGCTAAGGAAAGATCTGAGCATAAAGGAGAGAAGAAGGATAAGGTAATGTCAACAGCAGTTGACACTTTAAACAAACTACTTCCAACACCTATTGTGTTTCAAGGGAAAGAGGATGTAGAGAACTTGAACAAGGCACTAGATGACTTTAAAAGTCACTATGAGTCATTAGATAACATCACTGAAGAGAAGTCTAAGAAGAAATATCTCATGAAGAAATTGGAGAAAGTATGCAAGTCTATCTCATGGGACTTGGGCATACTGAATGAGACTACATCAGAGGCCAAAAGTTGTGTCACACAAGGAAGGAAGTTATACAGTTACTGTATCAACCCTATCAAACATATCAAGAACATTGAGGACATAGTAGTAAAGGATAGAAATACTCTGGACAAGTTGATGGATAGTTTTGAGACCTCCTCACAATCTGTATTGGAGATAGATGGAGAGGTGTCCAAGATTTTGGACAAATAGAGTGTACTTGATACTAAAAGAGGGACAGTTATGGCAAGGTTTGGTTTTCTAGAAGAGACTAATCACTCCCAAGCTATCAATTCTTGATGTCCGTATCTCTGACACGGGTAAGACAGGATAGGCCCTTATAGCTAATATGCCCACTGACCTAAAGGTAACATAGACTTCTTCATTTTCACTGAATGGACTGATTCATGTAATTGAGATTTTGGTGAAAAACGGGACACAGGAAGAGAAGATCTTGGAAGACTCTTCCTAAGATGTACCAAATATGGTATAATTTTCTAGTAAGCATTTGTAAAATTTTCGTATATTCCACATTTTTGTTTACATTGATGTCAAAGGGGAGAAGAGAAGAGATGAAAAATGTATTGATAATTGTATAGAATAAAGCATATATGTAAAGGATATTGATGCACAACTCTCGCCTTTATAGGTATATTTGATGTGATATGGTCTTAGGTTTATTTACTACACCCATACTTACTTGTGGGAGTAATCTACACCTTTGTGTGATCCTACAAAAAACCAGAAATTCACTATCCTCCTTTAGGATTCTATGTCTCTTGAGTATAAATTCTATATACTAGACTCAAACAAAAAATATGAACCTAGATGTTGAAATTGGGATCGAAAGGTTCCAATTGCTCAAATGTATCTTATTGAAGTGACCCACAAAACCTTAAAATTCTTAAATATTCAGACACCAATTTTGTCTATTAAGCTTTCCTGCCTTGTAGCCTTTTACAGGGAGTTTTTGGGAAAAATTCCCAAAGGACATACAAAAAAAAAAGATCCACAAACCATTTACTGAGATGTGTCAAACCCCCAAAGCAATGAGTTAGGGATATTAGGGACCCCTAAGAAACCAAAATCCATTTACTCTATTGACAAGACATTGTTTGGAGTGATATTAGGGACCCTTAAGAAACCAAAATCCACCATTAGATTTCTTTTTTCTACCCCTAAATTTCTACTATCGGGTAAAAGCATAATAATATGTCACCCTTTTATAAAGGAAAAGGCTAACAAAATCAAAGTTGTTCAACTTCAATAGTATAATCTAGTGACATTTATGTTTAGAATTCGATGATGATGTAAAATAATAAAATGTTTTAAAATGGATGAAGTTTATGATTAATATTTTTAATATTTTTTTAATAAATTTTGATATGTTTTTTTAATTTTTAAAGACAAATTTTCAGTTGCAGAAACATACTGAAAATTAGGGGTCTAGTAAATAAAATTATATGTAAATAAATTTTTTTTCCCCTAATTTCAAAATATGTTATAGATGACATATATAGCTAGTGCATGAAGAAATAAAATTTTTTTTGTGACCTATATTTTCTCTTTTATAACAATTCAAATTCCAACTCACCTAAAATCGACAGTTTTCATCTCCGACCATATTTTTCATAACAAATATATCCCAATCAAAAAAAGAAATATATATATTCTTGAAGAGGACTCTTTCTTATAGTGCACCATATGTTTTTAAAATTTATTTAATATGTTTTAATATTTCTTTTCTTTCTCCGAATCAACATCTCCTTGACTGTTAAAATACCAACTTGCAATATTTTTTAATTATAATAGACTATGTCTAGTTAAAACACTATAAAATCTATAAGAAATATTCTTGACTCTAATCTCTACAAAAGGGTATTTTTGTATTTTTAAAAAAATATGATTAAAAAGACTTAGAGTTATTGCAACGTCACTTTTCTGAAATAATTTTATTTCTATGGTAATTGAACTCAAAGTGGTATAAAACATGCATTTAATATACATTTCCAATTGGAAACGTTAAAGCACTTATCTAAATTAACTATAATGAATCTAGCTAGACCATATGTTTGACCAAAATTAATTTTTAGTTACAAATACTAAAATTCAGTTGTGCTGATAAGTTAGCCTAAAAGGTGACAAATTATTGTGCTTTTACCCTGTCACTTCATTCTTTCCTGCACTATTCGAAGCACATAGAGATCCTTGGACAAGGAATTACAACCAAATAGAAAACCTACTCCCCTTCTCCCAGGATTCTAGAATCATAAAATACATTGAACCTACTTGAATTTCCCCAATGGGAATGTAATTCCCAAGGTTATAAAGAAATTTAGGGAATGATCTTTATAGACCACTAGTTTAGGAGGGTTTCCTGTGCACCCAAGGAAGAAATCCTTCTAACTTTTGATCATGATCTCAGATTTGAGTCAAACCAAAAGAATTGGAATCCTAATTCATGATATAATTAAGATATTCAAGTCTTCTCCTTCTAAAAGAAAGTACAAGTCTATACACAAGAAAATTTGAACATAGAAATTATGGAAAATAAGGTAATTTTATTGATTTGAATGCAAATGTACATCAATTGTCTCCCACCTGCCTAAAAGGGCTATTTGAAAACATTTCAAAATGAGTCCAACTACTTTTAAAAGGTTGTGACCATTGGAGAATGTTTAAAACTTACTTTGCAACATTTTGAAAAAGTTGCTAAGCAACATTTCTTGCATAGTGCAACTTTTTTGTAATTCTTTCAAATTTACGCTTTTGCTACTAATGAGCCTATGAGACCTAATCCTAAGATCCTAAGGACCTTGATTAACATAAAATTTATTGAAATAGTCTACGTAAATACCTAGACTAATACAAACCCCTAACTATGCCATTTGACCTTAGTTAAAAGCCAAGGTTTATAAACATGCCAAGGGTGGATAATTATTACAATTAGATTATTAACAAAATATAAGATGTTATCTTTGACCCTTAGGCATGAAGGCCCTTGGGTGAATCATTGAAGACCCCTAGTGTAGATCTTTTGTTTGAAAAGTATAGGGAGGTGCTATTGCACCATAATCCCTTATTTTGAAAGATCAAGTTCCACTTGAGAGAAATTGCTAAAGGGTTGTTCCATGTTTGGTGATAGATTTTTCATTTATCCATGTTGCATCAATGTCAGGTAACCCCTTCCACTTTACCAAGTAATATGTATAGGTCTTCTTTCTTATTTGCTTGACAACCATGGAGTCAAGAATTGTCTCCAATTGTAGGGGTTGGCTTGGTGGTAAGTCCTTGAGGCATTCAACCTGTGCATCTTCAGTATCCTATAGAGAATTTTTAGAGCCTCCATCACCTTTAAAAGAAGTGAGATCACAAATATTGAAAATAGAAGAAATAGAAATAGTGGATGGCAGAGAGATTTCATATGCATTATTTCCAAATTTGTTGAGTATTTGAAAGGGACCAATCTTTCTCATCTGCAATTTTGTGTTTTCCCTAGGTAGAATTTCTTTATTCAGATATTCCCACACTTGATCTCCTTCTTTCCAGGTAACATATTTCTTCTTTCATTCTACTTATTCCTTATACTTTACAGTATTCGGATTTAGTGTTTCCTTGACTTGATCATGTATTTTTTTGATTCATTCTGACAACTCATCTCCTTGTGCATTGACCTTGAATTAATTTGGTAACTCTCTCAAATCCATTAATTCTCTAGGGTGAATTCCATAGTTCACTTGGAATGGTGTCTTCCTTGTTGACATGTTGACTGAATCATTAAAAGCAAATTTATGCTTGAGGAAGAATTCAAACCCAAGTTTTCTCATATTGTTTGGTAAGGCATCTGAGGAGTTTGCCCAATGATCTATTTACTACTTCAGTCTGCCCATCTATTTGGGGATAATAAGAAGAGATAAATGAGAGATTAATGCCCAACTTCTTCCAAAGGGTTCTCCAAAAATGCCCTTGGAACTTGACATCTCTGTCTGAGATAATGGATGTTGCCAATATATGAATTCTGACCACCTCTTTTAAAAACAAGTTAGCAGTATGAAATGCATTATTAGAAATCTAACAAGGAACAAAGTGTGTCATTTTACTAAATCTATCTAATATAACAATGATGTTAGCAAACCCTTGTTTGGTCCTATTACCCAAATTTCCCCATCCTATCCAAATTTGTTTACAAGCGGAGTAAATGAGGCTCCCATAAGGGTAGATCCCAGCTTGTATTAAATTTGCACCTTTCTGTGGTCTTTACCTAGCTCTCTGCATATTTATAGGTCATTGGTTAACCCCTTATTCATGTCTTAAAAGACCTAAATGCAACCCATTCTATTTCTTTGTTACCTTTTTTCTACTTAAAGTTCTTATTCGTCATGTGTTTTAAGTTATCCGCAGTGGGGCCAAGTTATTTTTCCTAACGGGATTTATATTTTCCTAAGTTTACTTCCCTAAGTCCCATAATAATTCATTTTCCTTAAGTGGCTGCAAAATCCTTTTGATAAAATGGTCATCGCGATGCCTTAATCGCTGAGATGAAGGTTTTTATTCATTAAGGCATCATACCTTAACAACACATGTCTATGGCAGGGTTGGGATAGTTAGAAAGAATAAGGTAACAATAAACAAGTCTCTTTTAATCTAACGGTTTGCATGATCCCTTGGTCACCAAGATGAAGATTTTTAATCTTTAAGGCACTGCACCTTTGTGCCATGTGGACGATGGGGTCACCTTTCTAACAAGTAAATTTTTAAGATGTAATCAACTTATTTTTGATTGTGTAGTTAGTGCTTTGCCTCATTGGTGAAGATTAAAGTGTTTAATAATCAATTCATTGCACCTTCACACCATGTGGGAAGTGGGGCCTATGGTTACTGAAGCAAGTTTTGATTTAACGTCTAGTCAGGTTAATCTTCATCGAACGGTCTGTGGATTATCTCAAGGTAAAGATGTGTGAGATCTAATGTTCAAGGGATTGTGCCTTGAAGATGTGTGGAAGGTTGTCAGAGCCTGGGCTCATCTGTAGTAAAGGTAATCTCTGAGTAAGATAAGGTAGACCAGATGGAATGCGTAAAGGCTTGATGACCAAGAAGAAGATGTTTATCCATCAAGGCATTGCGACATTGCACCATGTGTCTATGGCAGGGTGAGGCTAAGGTCAGTGGGCAGTTAATAGGTGGTTTGGTCAGATTCAATCCAATAGTGGGAGTATTTACTTAATGCCAAGATGCTCAAGATCTATTCATTCAGGTATTACACATGCACGCCACATGTGATTTCTAATTAGGTGGGACCTCCGGTTGTAACTAAGGTTTAAGTTAATCTCTGGTCTAGTTTCTCTTGATCTAACAGTGTGTTCTATGTCTTAAAGTAAAGATGCAAGACACATATTCTTTGAGGCATTACGTCATTGTAATACATGTTCATGTTGGGCCAGGTTGAGGTCAAAGGGTAAATTAAAGACTGATCAAGTCTTATTTCATTGGATGGACACTGTATTTCCTTATGGTAAAATTGATTGAGATCTAACCATTAAGGCATTGTGTCATGGTTACATCTGCAACTGATGATGTCATGGGTCCCAGGTTTATAGAGGAGTAAAGAAACCATAAGTTAAGAATGATCCAATGGAAATCATAAAGGCTTAAAGACCAAGATGAAGTTGTTTAAGTATTGAGGCAATGCACCCTATTGACATGTGTCTAGGTCAGATCTGAGGTTAGTGCTAAAGGTAAGATAAAGATGTCGTAAGTTTGTGAAGATCAGATGTAGGTGTTCCTTAGGTTTTTCATAGCGATGATGATGTGTTCTGATTCGCAGAGAGAATAGATGGATCAAGATAATCTGTCTGCTCAAATTTATGGCCATGGGAGATATGTTTGAAGCATATATGATCATCTCAGATATTTCCTAAATGAATTAATGGACAAAATATATTGTTTTAGGGATTCTGATCTTTTTATTGGAAATCTATTGTAACCCTAATTTTTCCAATCTGATAGGATGGATTGACTACCAAGCGTGTGTGCTAGGGGAAGTTGTATATAAGTCATTTTTTGATCTTTTGTAGGGCAGGCTTGGAATATGTAAGATTTTTCTATGACAAATTCTCTTTCCTCAATCTTTTCATGTATGTGTAATTCTCAATTTTTTAAGGTTTATGTAAGACTTTCTGTGGCAATTTCCTTGCCCTCATGTTTTCATGTGTTTTGGGATTCTTTTTAAATTATAATATATTGGATGAGTATTGAAGAATTTTGTGGGTTACTCTAAGTTTTCATTATTTTATGCATCTTAGTTTGCTATTGTGGATGATTTATTTAGATGATTTTGTGAATTTTTTTCATTCCTTATCATCTTGTCTCATTTGTGCGCTCATTTGCTAGAGTAGATGTTTGTTTGTGGGTCATAGTATATGTCTATCTCCTTGAATATGCTATGGTTTGTGAAATATTGTTTCCCTGAATAGCCTTTTTTGTTTCACTATGAAACACTTTTTTCAAACCTATCTAGGATGTTTTAGTTGTCCTAACTCAACGATTTCATACTGATTCTTAGTTATTGTATTGTGACTCATATCTTTTTGGTGCATTACCTTGTAGGTTAAATTTTCTTTTAGTCTTTTAGTTCTCCTTCTATCCCTTTTCCCCTCAAGTTTAATTTTCATGTTAAGGAGAAAAAATAGGTGATTATCCAAGAGAAAATGGCCTAGAATTCAGAGGTTTCACTTCAATTAGCATAGGTCCCACAACCTGGAAGTGATTCCCATGTTATACTAGATCATTAGACTTAAGAGTCTAATAGGGTGCAAATTTGGTGTATAACAGTTCTAGCACACCCGATGAGACACCAAAAAAAGAAGCTATCTTTCAAAGCTATGTTATCTCTGATATGTTGATTACATAGTAATGACCTAGAGTGGTTCTCTTTAAGGAATATCTGGTGACTCCATTATTTTTAAGAAGAAGAAGATCCAGTCCGATTAAAGTTTATGAGAAGGATAGAAATAGGAGTTCAAAGCCTTCTGAGTTTTTGCAGTATCCTTCAACAAGAAGAAAAGGGAGATCATCTCAAAGGATATCCCATACCAGGAGAGTATAGTCTACACCCCCTATTTCAGAGGATAGACCCTTGATTTTCCATTCAAGAAGGAGAGGAAGGTCTTTAAGAAAATAGTTACTAGTAGATTTGAATTAACTCACTAGTTCAAGTGCAACCCATATAGTTTTTATCCATCAAGTCACACTTCCTACAATGGAAACATAGTTTGCATTTGTACCCTTTAATCATGGTAGTCCATTTAATTTTTCTCAACATCATGATGTGCCTCTAGAAACACTAAAAGTTTTACCCGATTTCACAGGTGAAAGCCATACAAAAACTTGTGAATACATCATAGATGTGGCTACCATCTATAATATACACCATGTGACTAAAGAATATGTGGTTTCTAAGTTGGTATAACCCTCCTTTAAGGGTAAAGCCCTAGAATAGATTAGAACTTTAGTATTTGGTTCCATTGATTCATGGGATAGACTTGGAGACTCTTAATAGATATTTTGAAGACTATAAGTTATATTATTTATCCCTAGTTGAGAAACCAACTACTATAAAAGGATCCGCTCAAGAAAAAATGACATATTTCAATCATAGATTCCTCAAGACATATAATAGGATCTCTATCTCTGTGAGGCCTTCAGAAGATTATGCTTTCGTATATTTTTTGAAAATTTTAAATAGCAACATATCTGTCATGATCCATTCTTTGGGAGGTACCTCACTACCCCAAGATTTTGATATACCTGTTAAAGAATAAAATAGTCTAATTCAAGCTGGTAAGATACAACCATGGCCACCCAAAAAATTCAAGGTCCTAACTAGCAGTTTCAAGCTCAAGGAAAATCCTATCTGCAAAGTAGACCACCATATCAGGGAAATATTGATGACAATTATTCAATTGTGTATTTCCATTGATGTTTACACAAATATAGTGATGATTACATAAAAGTATATACCTAAACCGAGCATAGTCAGTGTATGCCATGATATCTCAGGCATTGAAGAAGACCAAAGTGATTTTTAGTTCTAACTGAGTTCACTCGGGCATTACAGTAATGGTTTGGCATTGAAGGATTATAGTATTAACCAAGTTATTCTTTTAGTGTCAGTTGAATAACAACGGTTTACATTTTATGGTTAATAGGTTATATGCAGTCGATAATCTTATGTTTTATTATTTATTTGGAAGGTTATTCAAGCAGACTTGACAAGGCTTATCATATATATAAGGTCAAGTGTGGATTGAATGTGTGTAAGATGTAAAAAGTAGAAAATTTTGTGATATGAAGTGTGGAGGTGAAATCAGATGGGATTTTGATTAAGGAAAGAACATATAGAGATAAAATAGAATATTTGATCAGTCAAGATCCAATTTAAAGCTAGAGTAGAGATCTCAATCAGCAAAGATAGTTGCTTCGGTTAGAGCTTTTTCTTGGTGAATAAAAATTGATTAAAAGACTTATTCAACTCTATAACTCCCAACTCCTGATTCGAGCAAGACAAAGTCTAATTGATGGGGATTATTCCTCCTTCTTCTTCAAGATTCACATCACTTAGGCAGGTATTTCCTAAACTACACATATATGACTCCTTTGTGACAAAAACAAACTTGCTGATATATTATAACTGTGGAATAGTCTTCAGAACTTTAGATAATGAATACCTCAATATTTTTTCAATCCTTATACTTGCATAAAGTATGTTTGAAAACCAGAGCAATCCTAACTTCTAACAACATGAAAGGGAAATAATTTTTAGTTTATGTTTTGAATGAATGGATCTCTGAAACATCCCTAATCTTGCATATACCAGTGCCTCATCCAAATGGGAAATAGAGTCAAACATGACATTAAAAATATGATCATGAACAAAGGAAAACAACATAGTTTGATATGTTTATATGCCTTACATAAAACATACCTCAACAGTCATGTTCTACATATTGATCCACCCGTGTATTTCAAAGATACAAATTTATACTCAAATAATTTAACCTTTTCCTTGAAAGAGACTTTGGAGTAGATCATACATAACCAACATCCACTAGAAAGACAAGATTGGCAATACACTTGATATTCCAACTCATAGAAATCTGAATATATATCCTAAATAATATTTTTTCTTTAAATAACTCCATTTTAAGCATTCCTTAAATGATTAACAATAGACAAAACTAACACACCCTGGATGCCCTAGTTTATATGATTCAAAAACATAAATGGAGACAACTTGATATCAGAAAAAAATTGCTGAGATTGATTCATAAACAGGCAAATAATTGCCTTTTACAATAATGTTATTCTTTGAGATAGAAAGGAAAAAGAACACTATATATGCATAAAAGAGAAAATATTATAATAGATACCTTGGAAACTACTCTAAACTTCTCGTAGAGAGACTGAATAGACTCAGCAAAACCTCTCTCAACATAAAAACATACACGAACACAAAAACTAAGAGAAGATGGAAATAAATAGGAGCATAAGAAACCTTATAATCTCTAAGTAATTCACACCTGTCCCTCTTCTCAAAACTGATTTTATTCTCCAAGGAAAACTGATCTCCATCGATGACATTTTAAAATCTAATTTCTAGTTATCTTTTGCAAAATCTCTGACTTTATTTTCTACAAAAATCTAATTTCACTTTGCCACTAAGAAGCCCTACAAATCTGATTGCTTTCTGAGAATATCTGGTTTCAAAATATAATTACAAAAATCCTCCCGGAATACATCCTTGATAAGCTTTAGGAATAAAATATGTTTGTATTTTGTCTCATCCTTCTGTGCAAATCATTCTCATTCAAAAATCTGATCTTTATTCTCTGAAAATTCCCTTTGAATCTGATCATATCTTGCAAAAATATGATTTTCCACTGTCTTAAAAAAATCTCCGAGAGAGTTGTTGTCAAAAGTTTGAAATAAAATATTTTGCATGAGACTATTAAAGAGACAATGCCAAATGTTTTCAATATTGTTATCATTTACATTTTTTCCTATTTGGGCAAATCTGATTTTATTTCCTTTTAAAAATTTGCACAGTCAATAATTTTTAAATCCATTTGTCCTGTTGAAACCCTCTAAATTTTTTGCCTTTGAAACTCTCATTTTCTACAGATTTTCCCCAGATTCCACCAGAAATGGACATGTGGCACCCTCTAACTGGCCATCCTTAATTGGTTTCAAGCTCACCTTTAAATCTAGGTTCAATTTTACTCATTGTCTCTAAGTCTCTTTAAAATTTCCCTATCCATGGTTTCTTATGGAGACAGAGTGACTACCTTGTCTCTAAATCTCTTGATGTTTGGGACTTAGCATTTTTGATCCAGCGACTGTGTGACTGCAATTAGTCTCCTAGTCTCATGATCTAGGTGGTTATCTCAAATTATTCTCTCGACTACGTGACTACCTTGTCTCTGAGTCTCCAATTTTTTTGTGGTTAACTGCAAAGACCTCGTAACTTCACAACTGGTTACCCTGGTGATTAGTCTCCAAGTCTCATGATCTTGGTAGTTATCTTTGTTTAATCTCTCGATTGTGTGACTAGTCACCATGTGTCACCTGCGTCATGTGTCTACCACATCACCACGTCTACAAAATTTGGTCACCATTAGGTCATTTCTGGCACAAAAATCAAGGTGCTACGCCTAGACGCGTGGATAGCCTCCAACTCTTTCTTACAATATATTATGAAATCCTTTTTCCTTATAAACATTTTGAAATATAGTTTCAGGATGAATGTGGGATTAAGTTCCCATGTAGTTTTAAATTCTTTTCATTTTGGGTGCCAAAATTAGGGGTCCCACCATGCATTTAAACTCTCCAACCAAGAGGCCCACCAAATGGGTCTTGGTTCTTTCACTTATTTCATAAACTGTGTGTTTTAGTATATAAATACTAAAAAATACCTACCCATAAGCAATGAGGGATATATCATTTTGAGATTTTCAAACCTCCATGTCACCATTCACCTATGCAAGTTTTCTCTTTCATAACCTCCTCCTTGGTGTATTTCACAGGGCTCCCTAGTTACCAAATTTGCCATTTGCATTTTTTTTTATACATTTTGTGGCATATCTCAACACCAAACTCTACGCAGCCATTCAACTTTTGTTTATGCATTTTTCTTGTGGCTTCTAACATGTTGTTTTTCCTTTTCAAATAGCGCAAACTCCAGCTTTAGTTTATATGCTTGTCTATGTTTTCATTTTGTTTCATGTGGGCTCATCCACCAAATGTTGCATTGGTCATTTGAGCTGGCCTCCAGTAAATTTTGAAACTACCATATATATTTTCCATGTCCCCAACAGCCTAGGCGTTACCTTTCATGCCTCCTGCACTTTGTATTTGTATTTGATTTAAAACTTTAAAACCCCCTTTTACTATCTACACAACCCATATGCAATGAAGGTTTCTTTTTTTACAATTTCAAACATTCAAAGCAGTACTGGCATTCCTTCTGCTGTGTGGGCATTGGTATTGGTTGTTTTTTTTTTAATTTCTCAATGTCTCCCATGTGCTGAGCAGTGTATTTGGTAGGCCTGCTAGTTGCATGGTTTTTAAAACTTTAAAAGCACCTTTATACTGTTGCGTAAGTAACCTTGGAAAGACTGCTAGTCTCTTTATGCCTCTTGCGCAAGCTTAAAACACTTGACAATTACTATTTTTTAAAAAGTTTTAATAAAATCCCACCTTTATTGTGTAAGTTTCTCCAGCTTATTGCACAAACATTGCATTCTGCTGGTCTTCCATATGTTGTTCCATTCAGACCTAGCATTGTCCTCTATTTTGGTATTTACTAATTGTAAAATGTTTTTGGGAACTTTAAATGTCTTCTTCTAAACTTCATTCCCTACGCTGGCTTTTGTATTTGTAATGAAATGTTTTAAAATACTTATCTGCTTTCAAATATATGCACTCCATGTCTTTTTTCCATGCCTTGCTTAATGTGTATTGTAAATTGCAATTGTTTTAAAACCACATAATCTTATTCCTGCAAACTGCATTTAAGGTTTGGCTACTGTTTATTTGCTGTAAGAGAATTTTGTAATTCATTCAAATACTTCACCACCTTCTCTATGCTTTGGAAGATATCCATGCTCTGTGAAATTTCTTGTTCAGCATGATTCCCATCATTTGGTTTTGAAACTTCTATATTCTTTATGCCATGGACATTAAAATCCTTTCCATTCTTGCATATTAACAGTGCATTGATTAATGGCTCCCATACAAGTGTCTTTTATAGATGTCACAACCTGAATAGGAATGGTCTCCTTGTATGATTTCAAAATCATCATGCCAAACTCTCCACCATGTTACTTACCATTTTGTATTTGAGTGTTTAAACTTGGTTCAATCTACAAAAAACATGTGTTTGATTTTGATTTCAAAAATTAGACAAAAGAAGATCTTAGAGTCTGACCCTCTAATCATAGATCCATTTTCATACAAGGAACATAAATATTTAATTTACTTGCTCCAATGATCAACTAATTAAATGGAATCAATTTTCAAAGTCAGCACTTAAAAGACTCTTCTGAACTTTAACACAGTGAAAATGCAGAAACTGGATTTGGAATTAGCATACAAAAGTGATCCACTGGATTGGTCAAGGTCCAAAAATATTTAGGGAAGTACACTTCCAAGTCTATAATATAGAACAAATTTCAATTATACTTGACATTAAACTGGGTGCAAACAGGGAAACCACAAAGTAGGTTACTTAATTTTGGGTTTTGCACATTTAGTGAAACTTAATAAATTGGAAGTGGAAAGGCTCTGGCAAAGTGGATAACTGGATTGGTGTGAATCTGAAAATATTTGGGAAGGTATGCTTCCAAGTTTGTAATGCAGGAGAAAACTCAATTCTTCAAAATCTTGAACTGGAGCACAACTTGCAGGACCTCAATGTAGGCTACTTGGTAATTCTGCATTTGACACTTTTGGAAATTAGAATTAATTGAAAATAGAATGGTTCTAGAAAAACATGTCATCGATTTCACAGGGATCTAAAAATAGCAATAGAGGTTAATTTTCATGCTTAAAACACCTAGGAACACACTATAGTGTCATTCCTATCCATCTAATCAAAGATGTAGACCTTCAAAGTAAGGCATTCAGAAATCTACATTCAAGAATTCTGGGAAACTTAACAAAATGCAAATAGAAACAAATTGGCAAACTTCTCTAATGGATTCATCACTATCTAAAAACCAAAACATATTAATTATTTGACCACTAAGACATAGTACAAAAGGAATTTTTTCAATTTAATTAACCGGTCAAAATTTATAATCAGTCAATCTGGGCTATTCAGATTTATGGGGAGAACATAGATACAAACAATTCTGGGCAACCGACTTTGGGGAAAATGGAAACTTATCAAATGGACTTGAAATTATTTGAGTTTTGATACATAGGCTCTCTGATATATATTCTAAACATTCCCAAAGTGGTGGCTTATGAAACTCAAAAGGGTGCAAGTTATTCAGAAGCAAACTAGGGCTGGTACAACAAAATGACACTTGGCAAAAAATATAGATTTATGTAACCACCTTCAACTGGCTACTCCCTAAACATGTCATAATTGAAATTTAGGAGCTGGAACCCACTACATATGTCAAATTAAAGGTACTAAACCCTCTTCCCTAGTGGTATATCATGAAAATCGTCAGGTTGCCTTTTACAAGCACTCCCATTAGGTCTCTTCAAAAAAAATTTCTATGTACTCATTTTGCCTTATAGAAAATTTTCAATTTTGTTACTCCACATTTGTCCCAAATTTTAGAGTACAAACAATGGTTATAACCATGGATGTGTTCCCCATGTGGGAATGCAGATAACTTCATAATCTCATGGTAGAAGTAGACCACCCCACAAACTAAATCAAACTTTCTCCTTTGTCTCTGTTCTTTTCACTTACACCTTCTCTTTTCAAAAAATGGGAACATCTTACTGAAAGCAAACACACAACTGAAATGGATAGAAATTGTACAATATCTTGATTATCTACAAGAGGCCCAAAGCCCCAAAATTGATATCATCTCTTACCTCTATCATACACCTGGTTTTCATCTTCATAAATTAGAGATAAACTGAAACTATCACTTTCATGCATCTAGTCTATCTTATTTCCACTCTCCATTAGCTCAAGACAAAAAATATCAGCATAATCCATTTTATAGATGAAGTGGAAATCATACCAATTCTGAGAAGGATGTGGAATATTCATGATGCATTCATTAGTTAGAAAAATTTGAGTTTAATGAATAATCAACAATACCTAGTTTCATGCCACATCTCTGATAATCACCACCTGGTTGAAAAATAAAATACTCAAAATCTGCCCTATTTTTTGGGTTAGCATTATTAAATCCCTCCACATCCATAGTTTTCATATCAATAGAGAAATTAGCATACTAAACCCTATACAAATACTGAAAACATTCACCGCTTGGGATATGATCTAGTTCATCCTTCAAAGGATAAGGAACAATAATCTGAGAAATATCACATTTAAACTCATCATGAACATCATGGATCTTATGTAAATGATTTTGAATTTTTGCAAGAGGCAATAAATTAGGAATATCAAAAGGGGAAGATTCAACATCTTCACTATGAAATAATGGAAGATCCATATGATAATCAATACTCATCTTTTCAAAAGGACTACCATCCTGCATCTAGTTAGTGACTTTTACACTCATATCAAAATCCTTTCAAGAAATTCCTGCAAATTATCATCATCATACAAATCCAAAAATTTCTTGTGGGTGGGAGGGAATACATTAACACATTCATCATAGACATGTGAATCTTGAGAAATTGAGATACTATCCCTTAATGGTTGATTACAAAATTCAGAATCTGAAAAATATTTAAAATCTAGACAATTATCCCAATCAATCCCCAAAATGATATCTAGAGTCTCTTCATTCTTTAAATCTAAAACAACATTGACGCTTGCATTATCTGACATGTCATTGTCAATCTGATTTTGGCTTAGTGAAATAGGAGTACAAGAAAAATAAAAAATATAAGTATCAAAACTTTGACCATCTGATGCATATTCCTTGTCAAACTCAATGTGTATGAAGTGTTGAGATTCAAATCTATCTTTCCCTAAAAATCAGAGATATTCATAAGACAATTACTCTAAAATTTGTTAACTATGAAGTGAAAAACTATCATAATTTATACTCATCTCTGATAAAATTTCACAATCAGTATCTTCATAAAGATTTTTCAAACCCTCAGCAATGTCATCAATATCAAAACTTATATCCATAGGGCATGAAATTTGAGGATCATTTTCTGATACATACCTGTGAAAAACAATATTTAAAAAATATGAGATTTTATCACTGTTGAGCAAGGATTGCCAATCTTCTTTACCCTCACTATTATCTTGCTTGATTCTGCAAATTTCTTCCTCATTTGAATCATGGAGTGAGATCTCTCGAACCATATCATCTTGTGCAAATAAATCACTATAAACACTCACATCCGCATCATAGTTATCATCTTGCTATTCGTATAAAACATTTTCACTGTCTTGCTACTCACAAAGTTCATCATTAGTATCAGAATAAGAAAAAATTTCAACATAAGTGGACTTATCATTATAATCATAATAACTATATTTAATATCACTAGACTCAGCCTCATCAGCATAACTAGATTCATATTCAGCATCTTGAATATTTTCAGATTCAATATCACTAGTTTCAACTTCAGATATGTCTTTAGAAGAGAAATTTTCTACATGCTCTATCCATTGCATAGTATTCCAAATAATGTCCACCCTCTGAGAGCTTGGAAAATTTATAGAATCAAGAAAACAAAGTTCGACAAACAAATTTTCCCAAACAAACTCCTGAGGACAAAAAGGGATATCATACTCTTCTATCTTATCAGTAAATATCATGTAGAAATCACTTTGACACTCACGCTTATTTTTGCTCATATTTTCTTGTAATGCTTTAAGCACCCTTTTTTGAATCTTTTGTCTTATTACTTTAGTTTCTGCACTAACAAGTTCAAGTTCTGGTGAAGGGCTTTCAGATTCAGACATATCATGATTATCACTATCCTCCCCATTACCATACTGCTCAACAAAACAATCTTCTAATGCATCCATAGATCCTATGAACCATGACGTAATTTCTTAAACAAATCTCTAGCATATTCAACTAGAGATATAGAATATAAATTAATTAATACATCCTCATGTGTAATGTCATGATCATCTATCAAATCAGCATACTTTCTTATATGTTCAATAGCTGATTGCTTATCTAGACCAATAAACTTTGGCAAACAATCTCTGACTACTGGTGGAATAGGATTTGGGTATCTAGGGATACCTTCAAATTTTATAGCATTACACAACCTAACCCAATATAGATGTGACATCTTAATAGACATGATAACTACAAACTACTTCTTTCTCTTCCCTCTTACTTAGTACTGACCACTTAATAGGGAAACATATGCATAACTGATTTTCATGGAACAAAAGGCTTATCCAATGAAAATAAAAATACCCGAAGTATAAAGAAGTTGCTACAAAATTTTTGATTTGAAGTCTCCTCCAAATCACCTTCAAGACTTTGTAGAGCCACCACCTCTTTGCAGAGGAAAATATTTGAATTCAACTGAGATCTCTTCACCCCACTTTGACCTTCTTCAAATCAGAAAGTTTCATACACCTCCAATATAGGGTCTCTTTTTTTTTATTCCTCTCTTGACTATATTCTTAGTTATAAAAGCCCAAATATCTGCCTCTATCATTGCAATTCCACCTTCTTAGTAGTCTTTTTAAAACTTGCACACTGGTGAACATCAGAGAACTTAGGTCGCCACTCACCACATGTGAGATAGTATAGGTATTTCTTTAAAAACATGGACTTTCAAAAAATTTACAATGACAAACAAAACAAGCTTGACTCTTTTTCAAAAATTTGAGGAATATATTTTCTTTGAAAATAATGACTCTATGACCAGACTCTGGGATGATTCAACATAGAAAGGAATTGAGCATCTTACACTTGTTGTCCTTTTACTTCCCCAGTAGAGTCGCCAATTTGTTAGGTCTTTTTCTTCCTGAATCAAAATTGATTAAAAGAATTATTCAACTCTATAACTCCCAAATCTTGATTTGAGCAAGACAAAGTCTAACTAACGAGGATTAATCCTCCTTCTTCAAGATCCACATCACTCAAGCGGGTATTGCCTAAATTGCACATATATGAATCCTTTGTGACAAAAACAAACTAGCAGTTATAATAACTATGGAATAGTCTTCAGACCTTTAGATAATGAATACCTCAATATTTTGTCAAACCTTATACTTTCATAAAGTATGTCTGAAAACCAGAGAAATCCTAACTTCTAACGGCATGAAAGGGAAATAATTTTTAGTTTATGTTTTAAATGAATGGATCTCTAAAACATCCCTAATCTTGCATAGACTAGTGCCTCATCCAAATGGGAAATAGATTCAAACATGACATTGCAAAGATGATCATGAACAAAGGAAAACAACATAGTTTGATATGTTTATATACCTTACATAAAACAGACCTCAACAATCAAGTTCTACTTATTGATCCACTTGTGTATTTCAAAGATGCAAATTTCAATTCAAAGAATTTAACCATTTCCTTGAAAGAGACCTTGGAGTAGATCATACATAACCAGCATTCACTGGAAAGACAAGATTGGCAATACCCTTGATATTCCAACTCATACAAATATGAATACACATCCTAAATTATAGTTATTCCTTGAATAAATCTATTGCAAGCATTCCTTAAATGATTAAGAACAGAAAAAACTAACACACCCTAGATGCCCTATTTTATATGATTCAGAAACATAAATGGAGACAACTTCATATCAGAATAACAGTACTGAGATTGATTCATAAACAAGAAAATAATTACCTTTTACAATAATGTTATTCTATGAGACAAAAAGGAAAAAGAACACTGTATATGCATAGAAGAGAAAATATTATAGCAGATCACTTGCAAACTTCTTTGAACATTTTGCAGAGAGACTGAACAGACTTAGCAAAACCTCTCTCCACAAAACAACATATAAGAACCCAAAAAATGAGAGAAGATGGAAATAAATAGGAACATAAAAAACCCTAAAATCTATGAGTAATTCACACATGTCCCTCTTCTCAAAACTGATTTGATTCTTTAAGGAAAACTGATCTCCATTGATGACATTTTAAAATCTAATTTATGCTTATCTTTTCCAAAATCTCTGACTTTATTTTCTGCAAAAAATTGATTTCACTTTGCCACTAAGAAGCCCTTCAAATTTGATTTCTTTCTAAAAATATCTAATTTCAAAATCTGATTACAAATTCCTCTCGAAATACCTCCCTGATAAGCTTTAACAATAAAATATGTTTGTATTTTGTCTCATCCTTCTATGCAAATCATTCTCATTCAAAAATTTGATCTTTATTCTCTAAAAATTCCCTCTGAATCTGATCATATCTTGCAAAAATATGATTTTCCACTATCTTAAAAAAATCTCTGGGAAAGCTCTTGTCAAAAGTTTGAAATAAAATATTTTGCATCAGACTATTAAAGAGATAATGCCAAATGTTTGCAATATTTTAATCTTTTACATTTTGTTCTATTTGAGCAAATCTGATTTTATTTCCTTTTAAAACTTTGCACAGTCAATAATTTTTAAATCCTTTTGTCCTTTTGAAACCCTCTGCATTTTTTTCCTTTGAAACTCTCATTTTCTGCATATTTTCCCCAAATTCTACCAGAAATTGACATGTGGCACCCTCTAACTGACTATCCTTAACTGGTTTCAAACTCACATTTTACTCCGAGTTCACTTTTACTCATTGTATCTAAGTCTCTTGAAAATTTCACTAACCTTGGTTTCTTATGGAGACTGGGCAACTACCCTATCTCTAAATCTCTTGATGTTTGGGACTTAGCATTTTTGATCCAGTGACTTTGCGACTGTAGTTAGTCTCCTAGTCTCATGATCTTGGCGGTTATCTCAAATTCTTCTCCCGACTATGTGACTACCTTCTATCTGAGTCTCCAAAGTTTTGGCGATTAACTTCAAAGACCTCGTGACTTCACAATTGGTTACCCTAGCGGTTAGTCTCCAAGTCTCATGATCCTTATGGTTATCTTCCTTTAATCTTCCGACTTCGCAATTGGTCTTCATGTGTCACTTGACCCATGTTTCTACCATGTCATCACCTCTAAAAAATTTGGACTCCCTTTGGTCGCCACTGGCATGAATATCGAGGTGCTACGCATACACACATGGATAGCCTCTAGCTCTTTCTTACAATAAATTATGAAAGCCTTTTTCCTTATAAACATTTAAAAATACAGTTGCAGGATGAATGTAAGATTAAGTTCCCATGTATTTTTAAAGTCTTTGCATTCTGGGCACCAAAATTGGGGGTCCCACTGCACATTTAAACTCTCTAGCCAAGAGGCCCACCAAATGGCTCTTAGTTCTTTCACTTATTTCATAAACTATGCGTTTTAGTATATAAATACTAAAAACTCCCTACCCATAAGCAATGTGGGATATATCATTTTGAGACTTTCAAACCTCCATGTCAGCATTCACCTACGTAGGATTTCTCTTTCATTTCAAATTGTATTTACTATTTTCTAACCTCCTCCTTTGTGTATTGCGCAGGGTTCCCTGGTTACCAAATTTCCCATTTGCATTCTTTTTTTATACATTCTGTGGCATATCTCCACACCAAACTCTACGCAACCATTCAACTTCTGTTTATGCATTTTTCTTATGGCTTCTACCATGTTACTTTTCCTTTTCAAATTGCACAAACTTCTGCTTCGGTTTATATGCTTGTCTATGTTTTCATTTTGTTTAGTGTGGGCTCATCCACTAAATGTTGCACTGGTCATTTGAGTAGGCCTCCATTCAATTTTTACACTGCCATATATATTGGCCATGTCCCCAATAGCCTAGGCGTTACCTTTCATGCCTACTACACTTTATATTTGTATTTGATTTAAAAATTTAAAACCCCCTTTTGTTGTCTACGCAGCCCATATGCAATGAAGGTTTCCTTTTTTACAATTTCAAACATTCAAAATAGTACTGGCATTCCTTCTGCTATGTGGGCATTGGTACTGGATGTCTTTTTTTTTTTTAAAATTTCTCAATGTCTCCCATGTGTTTCACACTGTATTTGGCAGACCTACCAGTTGCATAGTTTTTAAAACTTTAAAATCCCCCTTTATACTGTTGCGTGAGAAACCTTGGAAAGACTAATGGTCTCTTTATGCCTCTTGCGCAAGCTTAAAACACCTAGAAATTGCTATTTGTTAAAAATATTTAATAAAGCTCACCTTTTTTGCGTAATTTTCTCCAGCTTATTTCACAGACATCGCTTTCTGCTGGTCTTCCATGTGCTGCTCCATTCAGACCTAGCATTGTCCTCTATTTTGACATTTGTTACTTGTAAAATGTTTTTGGGAACTTTAAATGTCTTCTTCTAAACATCATTCCCTATGCTGCCTTTTGTATTTGTAATGAGATGTTTTAAAATACTTATCTTCTTTCAAATATCTGCACTCCATGTCTTTTTTCCATGCCTTGTGCAGGCATTTCATTGCTATTTCCTGCTCAATGTGTATTGCAAATTAGAGTTGTTTTAAAACCACATAATCTTATTCCTGCGAACCACATTTAAGGTTTGGCTACTGTTTACTTGTTGTTGGAGAATTTTTTAATTCATTTAAATAGTTCACCACCTTCTCTATGCTTTGGAAGATGTCCATGCTCTGTGAAATGTTTTGTTCAGCATGATTCCCATCATTTGGTTTTGAAACTTATATATTCTTTATGCCATGCACATCAAAATCCTGCCTATTCTTGCATATTAACAATGCATTGATTATTGGCTCACATACAAGTGTCTTGTATAGATATCACAACCTAAAAAGGAATGGTGGCCTTGTATGATTTCAAAAGCATCATGCCAAACTCTCCATCATGTTACTTGTCATTTTGTATTTAAGTGTTTAAACTTGGTTCAATCTGCAAAAAACATGTGTTTGATTTTTATTTCAAAAATTAGACAAAAGAAGCTCTTAGAGTCTGACCCTATCATCATAGATCCATTTTAATACAAGGAACATAAATATTTAATTTAATTTCTCCAATTATCAACTAATTAAATGGAATCAATCTACAAAGTTAGCACTTAAAAGACTCTTCTGAACTTTAACATAGTGAAAATACAGAAACTAGATTTGGAATTAGCATAGAAAAGTGATCCACTAGATTGGTCAAGATCAAAAAATATTCATGGAAGTACACTTCCAAGTCTACAATACAAAAAAAAATTCAATTATAATTGACCTAGAACCGGGTTCAAACAGGGAAACCACAAAGTAGGTCACTTAATTCTAGATTTTGCATATCCAGTGAAACTTAATAAATTAGAAATGGAAAGGCTCTGGCAAAGTGGATAACTGGATTGGTGTGAATCTGAAAATCTTTGGGAAGGTAAACTTCCAATTTTTTAATGCAGAGGAAAACTCAATTCTTCAAAATATTGAACTGGAGCACAACTTGCAGGACCTCAAAGTAGGCTACTTAGTAATTCTGCATTTGACACTTTTGGGAATCATAATTAATTGCAAATAGAGTGGTTCTAGAAAAACTTGTCATCAATTTCATAGGCATCTAAAAATAGGCATAGAGGTTCATTTTCATGCTTACACACCTGGTAACACACTATAGTGTCATTCCTAACCATCTGATCAAAGATGTAGACCTTCAAAGTAAGGCATTCAAAAATTTGCATTCAACAATTTTGGGAAACTTAACAAAATGCAAACGAAAACAGATTGGCAAACTGCTCTAATGGATTCATCACGATCTGAAAACCAAAAAATATGAATTATTTGACCACTTTGACACATTACAAAAGTATTTTTTCAATTTAATAAATCAATCAAAAGTTATAATCAGTCAAACTGGGCTATTCAGATTTCTGGGCAGAACAAAGATACAAACAATTCTGGGCAACCGACTTTGGGGAATATGGAAAATTATCAAATGGAATTGAAATGATTTGAGTTTTGATACATAGGAAAAATGATATATATTCTAAACATTCCCAAAGTGATGGATTATAAAACTCAATAGGGTACAAGTTATTCAGAAGCAAACTAGGCCTGGTACAGCAAAATGACACTTAGCAAAAAATGCAGATTTATATAACCACCTTCAACTGGCTACTCCCTAAACATGTCAGAATTGAAATTTAGGAGCTAGAAACCACTACATATGTCAAATGAAACGTATTGAACCCTCTTCCCAAGTTTTATATCATAAAAATCATCAGGGTGCCTTTTACAAGCACTCCCATTAGGTCTCTTCAAAAGTTTTTTCAGTGTACTCATTTTGCCTTATAGAAAATTTTCAATTTGTCACTCGAAATTTGTGCCAAATTTGAGAGTACCAATAGTGTCTCTGACTATGGATGCATTCCCCATGTAGGCATGCAGAGAAGTTCAGAATCTCATGGTAGAAGTAGACCACCCCACAAACTAAATCAAACTTTCTCCTTTCTGTCTCTTCTTTTCACTTACACCTTCTCATTTCAAAAAATGGGAACTGCTTACTGAAAGCAAACACACAACTAAAAGTGAAAGAAACTATACAATATGTTCATTATCTACAAGAGGCCCAAATCCCCAAAAATCATATCAGCTCTTACCTTTGTCATACACCTGGTTTTCATCTTCATAAATCAGAGATAAACTGAAACTATCACTTTCATGCATCTGGTCTATCTTATTTCCACTCTCTGTTAGCTCAAGACAAAAAATATTAGCATAATCTATTTTAGAGCTAAAGTGGAAATCATACCAATTCTTAGAAGGATGTGGCATATGCATGACGCATTCATTAGTTAAAAAACTCTGAGATTTGATGAATAATCAGCAAAAACCTAGTTTCATGCCACATCTCTGATAATCACCACCTGGCTGGAAAATAAAATACTCAAAATCTTCCCTATTTCTTGGGTTAGCATTATTAAATCCCTCCACATCAATAGTTTGCATATCAATAGAGAAATAAACATACTGAACCTTATACACATACTGAAAACATTCACCGCTTGGGATATGATCTAGTTCATCCTTGAAAGGATAGGGTACAACAATCTGAGAAATATCACATTTAAACTCATAATGAACATCATGGATCTCATGTTAATGATTTTGAATTTTTTTAAGAGGCAATAAACCAGGATTATAAAAAGAGGTAGATTCAACATCTTCACTGTGAAATAATGGAAGATCCATATCATAATCAATACTTAGTTTTTCAAAAGGACTACCATCCTATGTCTTGTCAGTGATTTGTACACCCATATCAGAATCCTCTTCAAGACATTCCTACAAATTATCATCATCATCATACAAATCCAAAACTTGCTGGTGGGTGGGAGGGAAAACATTAACACATTCTTCATAGACATGTGAATCTTGAGCAATTGAGATACTATCCCTTAATGGTTGATTGCAAAATTTAGAATCTGAAAAATATTTAAAATCTAGACAACTATCCCAATCAATACCCAAAATGATATCTGGAGTCTCTTCATTCTTTAAAGCTGAAACAACATTGAGGCTTTCATTATCTGACATGTCATACTCAATCTGATTGTGGCTTAGTGACATAGGAGTACAAGAAAAATTAGAAATATAAGTATCAGAACTTTGACCATTTGATGCATATTCCTTGTCAAAATCAATATGTATGAAGTGCTGAGATTCAAATCTATCTTTTCCTAAAAATCAGAGATATTCATAAGACAATTGTTCTTAAATTTGTTCACTATGAAGTGAACAACTGTCATCATTTATACTCATCTTTGATACACTTTCACAATCAACATCTTCATAAAGATTTTTCAAACCCTCAACAATGTCATAAATATCAAAACTTATATCCATAGGGCATGAAATTTGAGAATCATTTTTTGATACATACCTCTGAAAATCAGTATTTAAAAATATGAGATTTTATCACTGCTGAGCAAGGATTGACAATCTTGTTTGCGCTCACTATTTTCTTGCTTGATTCTGCAAATTTCTTCCTCATTTGGATCATGGGGTAAGATCTCTCAAACCATATCATCTTGTGCAAATAAATCACTACAAACACTCACATCTGCATCATAGTTATCATCTTGTTGTCCATATAAAACATTTTCATTGTCTTGCTACTCACAAAGTTCATCATTAGTATCAAAATTAGAAAAACTTTCAGCATAAGTGGAATTATCATTATAATGAAAATAACTAGATTGAATATCACTAGACTCAGCCTCATTAGCATAACTAGATTCATATTCAACATCTTGAACCTTTTTAGATTCAATATCACTAGTTTCAACTTCATATATGTCTTTAGAAGAGAAATTTTCTACATGCTCTATCCATTGCATAGTATTCCAAATAATGTCCACCCTCTGAGAGCTTCGCAAATTTATAGAATCAGGAAAACAAAGTTCAACAAACAAATTTTCCCAAATAGACTCCTGAGGACAGAAAGGGATATCATACTCTTTTATCTTATCAGTAAACCTCATATAGAAATCACTTTGAGACTTACCCTCATTTCTTCTCATATTTTCTTGTAATGCTTTAACCATAGTTTTTTGAATCTTTTGTCTTATTAATTTATTTTCTATACTAACAAGTTCAATTTCTAGTGAAGGGCTTTCAGATTCAGACATTTCATGATTATCACTATCCTCCCCATTACCATATTGCTCAACAAAACAATCTTCTAATGCAGCCATAGATCCTATTGAACCATGAGGTAATTGCTTAAACAAATATCTAGCATCTTCAACTAGAGATATAAAAAATAAATTCATTAATACATCCTCATGTGTAATGTCATGATCATCTATCAAATCAGAAAACTTTATTATATGTTCCTTAGTTGATTGCTTATCCAGATCAGTAAACTTTGGCAAACAATCTCTGACTATTGGAGGAATAGGATTTGGGTATCTAGGGATACATTCAAAGTTTATAGAATTACACAACCTAACCTAATATAGGTGTGACATCTTAACAGACAGGATAACTACAAACTACCTCTTTCTCTTCCCTCTTACTTAGAACTTACCACTTAATAGGGAAACATATGCATAACTAATTTTCATGGAACAAAATGCTTATCCAATGAAAATAAAAATACCTGAAGTACAAAAAAGTTGCTGCAAATTTTTTGACTTGAAGTCTCCTCCAAATAACCTTCAAGACTTTGTAGAGCTTCCACCTCTTTGCAGAGGAAAAGATTTGAATTTAGCTGAGATCTCTTCACCCCACTCTGACCTTTTTCAAATCAGCAACTTTCACACACCTCCAATATAGGGTCTCTTTTTTTTATTCCTCTCTTGACTGTATTCCTAGTTATAAAAGCCAAAATAGCTTCCTCTATCACTGCAAGTCCACCTTCTTAGTATTCTTTTTTCAAACTTTCACACGGGTGCAAATCAGAGAACTCAGAGTCCCCACTCACCACATGTGAGATAGTATAGGTATTTCTTCAAAAACATGGACTTTTAGAAACTTTAAAATGACAAATAGAACAAGCTTGACTCTTTTTTGAAAATTTGAGGAATATATTTTCTTTGCAAACAATGACTCTATGACTAGACTCTGGGATGATTTAGCAAAGAAAGGAATTGAGCATCTTAAACTTGGTGTCCATTTACTTCCCTAGTAGAGTTGGCAATTTGTTAGATCTTTTTCTAACTGAATCAAAATTGATTAAAAGACTTATTCAACTGTATAACACCCAAATCCTGATTTGAGCAAGAAAAATTCTAATTGATGAGGATTAATCCTCCTTCTTCTTCGAGCTCCACATCACTCAGGCGGGTATTGCCTAAACTGCAAATATATGACTCCTCTATGACAAAAACAAACTTGTAGATATAATAACTGTGGAATAGTCTTCAGACCTTTAGATAATGAATACCTTGATATTTTTTCAATCCTTATACTTTCAATCCTTATATTTTTATATGCCTTACATAAAACAGACTTCAACAATCAAGTTCTACTTATTAATCCACCTGTGTATTTCAAAGATGCAACTTTATACTCAAAGAATTTAACCTTTTCCTTGAAAGAGACCTTGGAGTAGATCATACATAACCAACATCCACTAGAAAGACAATATTGGCAATACCCTTGATATTCCAACTTATACAAATCTGAATAGTCTATTGCAATCATTCCTTAAATGATTAACAATAGACAAAACTAATACACCCTGGATGCCCTAGTTTATATGATTTAGAAACATAAATGGAGACAACTTGATATCAGAAAAATAGTGCTGAGACTGATTCATAAACAAGCAAGTAATTGTCTTTTATAATAAGGTTATTGTCTGAGACAGAAAGGAAAAAGAACACTGTATATGCATAGAAGAGAAAATATTATAGCAGATCACTTGGAAACTTCTCTGAACTTTTTGGAGAGAGACTCAATAGACTCAATGAATCCTCTCTCAATAGAAAAACATATAAGAACTAGGAGAAGATGGAAATAAATAGGAACATAAGAAACCCTAAAATATCTGAGTAATTACACGTGTCCCTCTTCTCAAAATTAATTTGATTCTCTAAGGAAAACTGATCTCTAGCGATGACATTTTAAAATCTGATTTCTGCTTATCTTTTCCAAAATCTCAGACTTTATTTTCTCCAAAAATTTGATTTCACTTTTCCACTAAGAAGCCCTTCAAATCTGATTGCTTTATGAGAATATCTGATTTCAAAATCTGATTACAAAAATCCTCGCAGAATACCTCCATGATAAGCTTTAGCAATAAAATATGTTTGTATTTTGTCTCATCCTTCTGTGAAAATCATTCTCATTCAAAAATCTAATCTTTATTCTTTGAAAATTCCCTCTGAATCTAATCATATCTTGCAAAAATCTGATTTTCCACTGTCTTCAAAAAATATCCGGGAAAGCTCTTGTCAAAAGTTTGAAATAAAATATTTTGCATCAGACTATTAAAGAGATGATGCCAAATGTTTGCAATATTGTAATCTTTTACATTTTTTCCTATTTGAGCAAATCTGATTTTATTTCCTTTTAAAACTTTGCATAGTCAATACTTTTTAAATCCTTTTGTCCTTTGGAAACCCTTTGCATTTTTTGCCTTTGAAACTCTCATTTTCAGCAAATTTTCCCTAGGTTCCAGCAGAAATTGACATGCGGCACCCTCTAGCTAGCTATCCTTAACTGGTTTCAAACTCACCTTTAACTTCAGGTTTACTATTACTCATTGTCTCTAAGTCTCTTGAAAATTTCACTAACCATGGTTTATTATGGAGACTGGGCGACTAGCTTGTCTCTAAATCTCTTGATGTTTGGGACTTATCTTTTTTGATCCAATGACTGTGTGACTATAGTTAGTCTTCTAGTCTCATGAGCTTGGTGGTTATCTCAAATTATTCTCTTGAATACACGACTACCTTGTCTCTGAGTCTCTGAATTTTTGGTGGTTAACTGCAAAGACCTCGCGACTTCGTGACCAGTTACCCTAGAGGTTAGTCTCCAGGTCTCATGATATTGGGGGTTATCTGCCTTTAATCTCCTAACTTCATGACTATTCACCATGTGTCAGCTGTGCCATGTGTTCGCCATGTCACTGCCTCTACAAAATTAGGTCGCCATTTGGTCACTGCTAGCATGAAAATTGAGGCGTTGCACCTGCATGCATGAATAGCCTCTAGCTCTTTCTTACAATACATGATGAAATCCTTTTTCCTTATAAAAATTTTGAAATACAGTTGCAGGATGAATGTAAGATTAAGTTCTCATGTAGTTTTGAAGTCTTTGCATTCTAGGAGCCAAAATTGAGGGTCCTACCGTGTATTTAAACTCTCCAGCCAAGAGGCCCACCAAATGGCTCTTGGTTCTATCACTTATTTCATAAATTGTGAATTTTATTATATAAATACTAAAAACTCCCTACCCATAAGCAATGTGGGATATATCATTTTGAGATTTTCAAACCTCCATGTCACCATTGACCTGCGCAGGTTTTCTCTTTAATTTCAAATTGTATTTACTATTTTCTAATCTACTCCTTGGTGTATTGCGCAGGGTTCCCTAGTTACCAACTTTCCCATTTGCATGTTTTTTGTTTATACATTTTGTGGCATATCTCCACACCAAACTCTAGGTAGCCATTCAACTTCTGTTTATGCATTTTTCTTGTGACTTCTAACATGTTGTTTTTCCTTTTCAAATTGCGCAGACTTCTGCTTCAGTTTATATGCTTGTCTATGTTTTCATTTTTTTTAGTGTGGGCTCATCCACCAAATGCTATGCTGGTCATATGAGTAGGCCTTTGAAATTTCCATATATATTGGCCATGTCCCCAACAGCCTAGGCGTTACCTTTCATGCCTCCTAGACTTTGTATTTGTATTTGATTTAAAACCTTAAAACCCCTTTCTGTTGTCTACGCAACCCATATGCAATGAACGTTTCCTTTTTTTACAATTTCAAACATTCAAAATAGTACTGGCATTCCTTTTGCTGCGTGGGCATTGGTATTGGATGTTTTTTAAAAAAGAGAATTTCTCAATGTCTACCATGTGTTTCGCAGTGTATTTGGTAGACCTGCCAGTTGCATAGTTTTTAAAACTTTAAAATCCCCCTTTATACTGCAGCGTGAGCAACCTTGGAAAGATTGATGGTCTCTTTATGCCTCTTGTGCAAGCTTAAAACACTTGGCAATTGCTATTTGTTAAAAAGTTTTAATAAAATCTCACCTTTATTGCATAAGTTTCTCCAGCTTATTGCACAGACATTGCTTTTCGTTGGTCTTCCATGTGTTGCTCCATTCAGACCTAGCGTTGTCCTCTATTTTGACATTTACTACTTGTAAAATGTTTTGGGGAACTTTAAATGTCTTGTTCTAAACATCATTCCCTATGCTGGCTTTTGTATCTGTAATGAATGTTTTAAAATACTTATCTTCTTTCAAATATCTTCACTTGATATCTTTTTTCCATGCCTTGTGTAGGCATTTCAATGCTATGTCCTGCTCAATGTGTATTGCAAATTGCAATTTTTTTAAAACCACATAATCTAATTCCTGCGAACCGTATTTATGGTTTAGCTACTATTTACTTGTTGTTCGAGAATTTTGTAATTCATTCAAATAGTTCACCACCTTCTCTATGCTTTGGAAGATGTCCATGCTCTGTGAAAATTCCTATTCAGCATGATACCTATAATTTGGTTTTGAAACTTTTATATTCTTTATGCCATGAACATCAAAATCCTTTCCATTCTTGCATATTAACAATGCATTGATTATTGGCTCCCATACAAGTGTCTTGTATAGATTTTGCAACCTGAACATGAATGGTGGCCTTGTATGCTTTCAAAAGCATCATGCCAAACTCTCCACCATGTTACTTGCCATTTTGTATTTAAGTGTTTAAACTTGGTTCAATCTGCAAAAAACATGTGTTTGATTCTGATTTTAAAAATTAGAAAAAAGAAGCTCTTAGAGTCTGACCCTCTGATCATAGATCCATTTTCATACAAGGAACATAAATCTTTAATTTACTTGACACAATTATTAACTGATTAAATGGAATCAATCTGCAAAGCCGGCACTTAAAAAACTCTTCTGAACTTTAACACAGTGAAAATGCAGAAACTGGATTTGGAATTAGCATAGAAAAGTGATCCACTTGATTGGTCAAGGTCTAAAAATATTTAGGGAATTACATTTCCAATTCTACAATACATAACAACTTTAAATTATACTTGACTTTGAATCGCGTTCAAATAGGCAAACCACAAAGTAGGTCACTTAATTCTAGATTCTGCACATTCTATGAAACTTAATAAATTGGAAATGGAAAGGCTCTGGCAAAGTGGATAACTAGATTGGTGTGAATCTGAAAATATTTGGGAAGGTACACTTCCAAGTTTGTAATACAGGGGAAAACTCAATTCTTCAAAATCTTGAACTAGACCACAACTTGCAGGACCTCAAAGTAGGCTACTTAGTAATTCTGCATTTGACACTTTTGGAAATCAGAATTCATTGCAAATAGAATGGTTCTAGAAAAACATGTCATTGATTTCAGAGGGTTCTAAAAATAGGCACAGAGGTTCATTTTCATGCTTACAACACCTAGGAACTCACTATAGTGTCATTCATATCCATCTGATCAAAGATGGAGGGGTAAAAGCACAATAATCTGTCACCCTTTTACAAAGGAAAAGGACGACAAAATCAAAGTTGTTCAGCTTCAATAATATAAAAGTGACATTTATGTTTAGAATTTGAAGATGATGTAAACTAATTAAATGTTTTAAAATGGATGAATTTTACGATTAATATTTTTAATATTTTTTTGAATAATTTTTGTTATTTTTTTTTAATGTTTAAAGATGATTTCTCGGTTCCAGAAACATGCTGAAAATTAGGGGTCTAGTTCCCACCAAAACATTATATGTAAATAAACATTTTTTCTCCTAATTTCAAAATATGTTATAGATGACATATATAGCTAGTGCATTAAGAAATATATTCAAATTCCAACTCACCTGAAATCGACAGTTTTCATCTCCCGCCATATTTTTCATAACAAATATATCCCAATAAAAAAAAGAAATATATATATTCTTGAAGAGGAATCTCTCTTCTAGTGCACCATATGTTTTTCAAATTTATTTAATATGTTTTACTATTTTTTTTCTTTCTCCGAATCAACATCTCCTTGACTGTTAAAATACCTACTTGCAATATTTTTTAATTATAATAGACTATGTATAATTAAAACACTATAAAATATATAAGTGATATTCTTGACTGTGATCTCTACAAAAGGGTATTTTTGTATTTAAAAAAAAAATATCATTATAAAATCTTAGATTTATTGAAACGTCACTTTTCTGAAATAATTTTATTTCTATGGTAATTGGCCTCAAAGTGGTATAAAACATGCATTTAATAGACATTTCCAATTGGAAAAGTTAAAAACATTATCTAACTTAACTATAATGAGTCTAGCTAGACCATATGTTTGGCCCAAATTAATTTTTATTTAGAAATACTAAAATTCAGCTGTGTTGATAAGTTGTCCTTAAAGGTGACACATTATTGTGCTTTTACCCGGAGACCTTCAAAGTAAGGCATTCAGAAATCTGCATTCAACAATTTTGGGAAACTTAACAGAATGCAAACAGGAACAGATTGGCAAACTGCTCTAATGGATTCATCATGATCTAAAAACCAAAATATATGAATTATTTGACCACTGGGACATAGTAGAAAAGGAATTTTTTCAATTTAATCAACCAGTCAAAAGTTATAATTAGTCAAACTGGGCTATTCAGATTTCTTTGCAGAACAAAGATACAAACAATTCTGGGCAACCGACTTTGGGGAATATGGAAAATTATCAAATGGACTTGAAATGATTTGAGTTTTCAGACATAGGCTCTCTGATATATATTCTAAACATTTTGAAAGTGGAGGCTTATGAAACTCAATAGGGCACAAGTTATTCAAAAGAAAATTAGGCCTGGTACAACAAAATGACACTTAGCAAAAAATGTAGATTTATGTAACCACCTTCAACTTGCTACTCCCTAAACATGTTAGAATTGAAATTTAGGAGCTTGAGCCAACTACATATTTCAAATGAAATGTACTAAACCCTCTTCCCAAGTGGTATATCATGAAAATCATCAGGGTGTCTTTTACTCCCATTAGGTCTCTTCAAAAGTTTTTCCAGGGTACTCATTTTGCCTTATAGAAAATTTTGAATTTTTTACTCCAAATTTGTGCCAAATTTGAGAGTAGCAACAGCTTCATCAAGCAAGTCAATCCATTGTTAGTCTTTAACAATTTTAGCAATGATCTAAATTTCTTTACAGAGTAGACATAACAGTCTTTTGTAAATCCTCTCACTAGGTGAAATTTCTACATTGAAGTGTTTCAATACCTCTAACAAGGCCACTCCTTATAGGGTGATTAAATCTTCTAATAAGGTCACACCTAATAGCATGTATTGTAACATTTAACAGGTTTGGCTCTTACTAGGGCTCACTTCAGAAGGGTCAAAAATAACAACTAGTTGCAATTGGTGGTTTCTCTCAAATTGGGTTTCCATGTTAAATCTTGGTGTCATCTATGTACATGTTATTTTCTTTATGCTTTATGTTTCTACCTTTAATCACTAAAGGATAATTATAGTTAATATCATAGAGTTTGACTCAAAAACTACACAGTTGAATCTTGATAGCAATATCACAATTTGACTTGCTATGGAAAAATATCTCCTACTTATCAATTGATGAGCTTAAGGGGCTTTCTAATGAATGGTTCATAAGGCACAACACTTGGTGAAGGTTTTTCAAATGAGGATGCAAGTAGAGTGGGTTTAACCATGGAGGAAATTCCGTAGTTAAGCGCGCTTGAGCTGGAGTAGTACTAGGATGGGTGACCTCCTGGGAAGTCCCGGTTCTTCACCTCTGTGAGCATCACCTAGATCCAATGAGTGCTAAGTGTTCCATTCATTCTCATGAGAGATTGGTTCATGTGAACCAATAATCATGAATTATGGTTCAATGAGTTTGACTTAAAAATTACATAGTTGAATCCTGATAGCAATATCACAATTTGACTTGCTGTGGAAAAATATCTCCTACTTATCAATTGATGAGCTTAAGGGGATTTCTAATGAATGGTTCATAAGGCACAAAACTTGGTGAAGTTTTTGCAAATGAGGATGCAAGTAGAGTGGGTTTAACCATGGAGAAAAATCTGTAGTTAAGCGCGCTCAAGATGGAGTAGTACTGGGATGGGTGACCTCCCGGAAAGTCCCGGTGCTTCACCTCTGTGAGCATCACCTAGATCCAATGAGTGTTAAGTGTTCCATTCATCCTCATGAGAGATGGGTTCATGTGAACCACTACTCATTAATTATGGGTCAATGAGTTTGAATCAAAAACTACACAGTTGAATCCTGATAGCAATATCACAATTTGACTTGTTGTGGAAAAATATCTTCTACTTATCAATTGATGAGCTTAAGGGGATTTATAATGAATGTTTCATAAGGCACAACACTTGGTGAAGGTTTTTCAAATGAGGATACAAGTAGAGTGGGTTTAATCATGGAGGAAACTCCGTAGTTAAGCGCGCTCGAGCTGGAGTAGTACTGGGATGGGTGACCTCCCGGGAAGTCCCAGTGCTTCACCTCTGTGGGCATCACCTAGATCCAATGAGTGCTAAGTGTTCCATTCATTCTCATGAGAGATGGGTTCATGTGAACCTCTACTCATGAATTATGGGTCAATGAGTTTGACTCAAAAACTACACAGTTGAATCCTGATAGCAATATCACAATTTGACTTGCTGTGGAAAAATATCTCCTACTTATCAATATCATAGAGGTTTTTTTTTTAACCGAGTGACAATAGAATATCTATGTTAAGCAAGTAACATTGATAAGTTTAATTAAGACATCTAAGGGACTTGGATTTTTTTTTTGGTAAATGATTCATCCCTCCCCTCTCAGTTACTAAACTCATATCCAACAATTTGTATCAAAGAATTTGGTGCTTTCAGGAATGTTTTAAGGCCCAAGCTTAATATTAGAGATGTGTTACAGAAGGGAGATCCCCAAGCTTAAAAAAAAAAACTTTTCTACATAGAAAGATTTGATGAGGCTACATCTATCTACTATTGGAGACACTAGTTTTCAATTCTTAGATCACAAGTATGTCATGCCCAAAATTAGGGCAAAACACACACACAATTATTTTTTTTTAAAACGCATAAGTACATACAACTAACAATGGTTGAGTTGGGAAGGTGATAGCATGGTAGAGTTAACCTTCAGGTTACAAGGTATATACGCATACTGAATTAGGGTCATGCCACAACCAGGTGAAGAACTGGAGCATTAACTTGTTCAACAGGTTATATGAATGCTTAACTCAGGTTGGTCTAACTCTGATTCCATGTTTAACTATGTTTAGTATCATGATGATAGTTAGTTGTTATGAACATATGTTGAATTAGGTTGACCTAATACTTACTTAACTCTTAACCTAAATTACAACTTAACCCATTCAAATCTAGTTCCAGTTTTCTTTTCAACATTAACTACTAGCTCAAACCTAGTCTAATAATATTCTACTCCCTTTTTAAACAAACATACATGAAACATTTATCAATTGACATGTTTAAAATTTAATAACAATTTCATTATACCAAACAACTATTAATTAAAAATCTAATAGCCAAAATCAAATCTGATTTCCTAACCTACCAATATCATTTCTAATTAAATTATTCCCCTTTTATGAAAAACACATACAATCCTAATATATCAACCCCCTAACAAAATAACTTTAAATTAACCTTTAATAAGATAATTAGATTATCCTCTAATAGAAAATTTAAATTAACTTCTAATTGAAATTTAACATAACCCCTAACCCCTTGAACACAAGAGAAACATATTCATTTTTATCATGATAAAATTTAAATTAACATTAACAATACGTTTGAATAAATTCAGTAAATCCACTTCTCTAATAGGCTAATCAAAACTTTAGGCCAAAATCCCTATTAAATTAATTCACAAATTTCACAATTTAAAATAACCTAACTAACTAGTATTAATGATCCATTTAAAATAATTAGTTACTATTTTACTAAGTTGATCCCATACGAATTAAATTTGAATATGTTAATAAGTCTATTAATCTTTCATAACACTAAAGTTATTAAGCTAATAATTAAAGCTGCATCATTGATTCAATTTATATATGTATAAAATGCTACATAATTAAGAATTAAAATAATAAAGAAATAGACCTTATTAACTAACTTAAACTATCTACTAACTACCTATAAATCTAATCTAACTACCTACTAATCCATTAGCTTATTAATCTACTAACTTATTAATCTATTATTTTCCCCACCACAAAGTCTAATATGCATAGGGGGGGGGGTCAAATTCCTATTGGGAGGAGTATTGACCTAAAATACTTGGTTTTGGGGCCCACCACCTAACTTACCCCATCCCAAAAAAAAGTCTCACATGCCTTAGACAAGATAGCAAGGAGGCCCCTTGGAGAAGGAAATCGCATGGTGAAGAGTGAGGAGGGAGTTGACCTTCGGAAAAGGTTATGACATGTCAGAAAAAGAGGATGTTGACAGCAAGGGAGGTGGCACATGAACCAAGTAGTGCAGCCCCTAAACAATTTGATTTACTATACAGACTTTACATAGTCCTATGCCCAACCAAGGAGGTAAAGAGGTGAGGAGTATGGTAAAGGTGGGGCCCACGAAAATGGGTAAAAGTGCAAGGTGAGATTAGTTAGAATTTAGGATTTAATTTTAAGGTTATGCTAGAGGGATTAGGAGACTAAATTAATTAAAAAGGGAGCACATTAGGAAAGGAATATTCTCTGTGGTAAGGGGAATATTTCCTTCCCCATACAAATTGTAGAGAGCATTTTTGCTCTAAATCTAGAAAGTGTCATGGGCCTAATTTGTTCTAAGCCTTTCCATGTTGATTTTCTTGGTTTAATTTTTGTAATAGATCATTATAAGCATTTGGTTTGATTTATTAGAGAAATAAACTAAGAGGACTAATGGTATTAATTGAGTTTTACATTTACATACTAACTAGTTTGATTTGTTATTGTTATCAAGGTTATTTCTTCTTCTCAAGAATTGAAATTGAAATGGAGATTTTAAGATTCACAAATCCTCAAGATTTTTATGATATGAAACTATTATATTGTCTTTCTCTTTCAATATTAGATATCCCTCTAACATGAAAGGTTAACTTCATTTTTTTTTTGAAATAGAATGCAATATGCATGAACTAAAGAATCCGTCATTAACATCATGGTAATCTTACAAAATACAATTACACATCTTCAAGATGGTAAATCTATGCAATACATGGATGGCATGCAACATTTCAACTATCAACAAGAATTAATTTCAATACAAAAAGGGTAACTATGCAACATTGAAGTTGCTTACACACAACTAGACCCAAATAGAGATTTATTTCAAGCTTCTTTCACCATCATCTTGACTTCAACCCTGCAAATTTCATGAGGAGAACCATGGAAATCTTACCTCCCAACCAAGGCCTCAAGGAGACCACCCCCGAGCTTGGAGAACCAAGGCTAAAAAAGATAACACATCCAAATTCTCACAAACATCTTACATGCACAAAACAAAAATAGACTCCCAACCAAGGCTTTACAAATGAGTTTTCCAAACCCATTAAAGTAGGGTGAAGGTGAGATTTTCCAAGGAGGAAAATGCCATTGAAATTTCAAATTTCTCAACAAGATTTTTTCCATGTCTCTCCAAGGCTACATTGACATTCCTTCCATATACACATTTGGTCATTTCTATACCAAAAAAAATATTTACAACATGGCTTCATGGAGCCCATACACCATGAAATTATACCTCTTCTCCAAAAGAAGAGAATCTCACTACAATGGAGAGCCCAACTAACCCCTTCACCCAGGGCCACTTCTTCCCTTCCCAAAGGGTGAGTAATGCCTTAACTCCCATGAACAACACTTCCAATCCAAAAGAACAAGAATTGATATAAAAATCCAAATGCATTCCAAACCCAACACATGACAACAAAAATCTACATACAACAATACTATACAAGATTACATACATGAACACCATACAAGATTTCATATTCATAAACAATAACATCCAAATCTACTTGCAACAAAATAAGAACTTCATGGCAATGGAGACCAACCTTCTGAATGTGTTATGGAAAAATGAAACTTGAGAAGAGCCCAAATTCTTATCCTTCCTCTATCCAAACCCTAATTGTCTCTAAAATTAGAGAGTGGATGAACGCCCACTAAGTCTCCCCAAACCCTCTAAAAAGACCCCGAAAAGTGTACTCAAGACCTAGCAATAATGACACATGACATCTAGCCTTTTGTCTTACCTCTTGTCACCCTTTTAATTGTGAGTTTAGTAAGGATTGTGGGACAAGTTAGATGCATGTGGCCATCTCTATTTTCGCCACTTTTGAAAAGTAGGTATTTTGGAGAGTCATAATGGTGACCTAGGTTTCTCTCATAGGTAAAAACTATCCCTAACCCAAGGTACCCCCTTAGGGTTAACTAATTTTGGCCAAAAATATACTCTAGGGTCACTTTTGACCCCTCCAAGGTACCCCTAAAGTTCAAATCTAAGTTTCAACTTGATGTGACCCCTACAAGACATCTATATGCAAGTGGGATTAATATAACATCCTATAAGGTTTGGTGATTCTTTCTTAAGGCCTAATTTGACATGTCACCATCCACATGGACAACACAAGTGTCAAGTGACACCCAAAAAAAATACACATCACATTCACAATGACATATCCAAACAACCACATAAATTTTAAACTATTAACACACATTCAGACTACATTTACAACAAAGATCATATTACAATGAGGTTTCAACCCCTTATTAGATTAAACCTTGGCTTACTCAATTCACATTTGTTTAGCCCTGATTCTTTAAATAATTCTATAGTTATCTTTTTGGCACACTAAACTCGAGCATTAGTAGTCCAAGATAACAAAATCACATGTAATATACATCTTCAGTTCATAATTAGCAACATTATCAATAAGAAAAATTAAATCCCTAATTGCAATTTTCATACAGAAATGTTTAAAATATAAAAATTCCATAATCACCAGGACATAACATGCATGAAATAGTCAAGTCTAATCATGATCCGATCTTCTCATTAATTCACTTATCTAAACATATATCATCAAAATCAACCACATGTTCTAGGTCTAATCCTTCAAAGAGTAATCTATGAAAATATAATCATCATCATAACACAATATCTTGAGTCTCTATCAGGATAATCAAAAAGTGTATCAATGTATGAAAACATAAAGTATCAAAGTGTGATTGAGTAGTAAAGCTATGATGGGTCAGGGTGAGGCCTCACATCCTCCCCCACTAGGCATGAACTTCCTCCTGGAGTTCATCAAAAAGGTATGGGTACTGAGATCTCATCTACACTGCATCATCCCATGAAGTCGTGACCTTATCATAATAATCTCACTGGGCTCTAACCTGGTCCAGCTCTCGGCCTCGGAGTGCAAGAGTCCATCAGGCTATAAAATAAATGGTCTCCTATGCTAGTTGTCTGTCTGACTCCACCTACAAGGCATCCCAATCTATAATGTGAGACTCATCATAAATATATTTTTGTAGCACAGATACATGAAACACATTGTGGATGCATGAAAGGCTGGGTGGCAGGGGTAGATGGTAGGCAACTGGTCCTATCCTCTCCAATGTCTCAAAAGGTCCAACAAAGCAAGGCGCTAACTTAGAGCCCTTACTAAAATGGATTGGACTCTTATGCGGGTGCACTCTCAAGAAAACCCTATCTCTAACCATATACTCACGGTCAACCCGCTTCGCGTATGCATACTTCTTCTGTCGATCCTGAGCCTCTCTAAGGTGTTGTCTAATCAAGACTACCTACTGCTCCATATCCTTGACCAACTAAGGTCCAATAGATACTCTATCCTTGATCCTGTCCCAACTCAGTGGTGTCCTGCATGGTCTACCATACAAGGCCTGATATGGTGGCATACCTATAGAAGAATGAT
>MU225293.1:4808350-4821297 GCA_018584345.1 Thuja plicata | reverse complement strand
CAACCTTCCAAATGTGTTATGGAAAAATGAAACTTGAGAAGAGCCCAAATCCTTATCCTTCCTCTATCCAAACCCTAATTGTCTCTAAAATTAGAGAGTGGGTGAACACCCACTAAGTCTCCCCAAAACCTCTAAAAATAACCTCAAAATTGTACTCAAGACCTATCAATAATGAGACATGACATCTATCATTTTGTCTTACCTGTTGTCCCCCCTTTTAATTGTGAGTTTAGTAAGGAGTGTGGGACAAGTTAGATGCATGTGGCCATCTCCATTTTTTTCACTTTTGAAAAGTAGGCATTTTGGAGAGTCATAATGGTGACCTAGGTTTCTTCCATAGGTAAAAAATATCCCTAAACCAAGGTAACCCCTTAGGGTTAACTAATTTTGGCCAAAAATACACTATACGGTCACTTTTGACCCCTCCAAGGTACCCCTAAAGTTCAAATCCGATTTCCAACTTGATGTGATCCCTACAAGACATCTATATGCAAGTGGGATTAATATAACATCCTATAAGATTTGGTGATTCTTTTCGAAGCCCTAATTTGACATGTCACCATCCACATGGACAACACAAGTGTCAAGTGACACCAAAACAAAATATACATCACATTCACAATGACATGTCCAAACAACCACATGAATTTTAAATGATTAATACAGATTTAGATTACATTTACAACAAGGATCACATTACAATAAGGTTTCAACCCCTTATTGGATTAAACCTTGGCTTACTCAATTCACATGTGTTTATCCCTGATTCTCTGAATAATTCCATGGTTTTCTTTCCTACACACTAAACTTGAGCATCAATAGTCCAAGATAACAAAAGCACATGCAATATACATCTTCAGTTCATAATTAGCAACATTAATCAATAATTATAATTCAATCCATAATTGCAATTTTCATACAGAAATGTTTAAAACATAAAAATTTCATAATCACCATGACATAACATGCATGAAATAGTCAAGTCTAATCATGATCTGATCTTCTCATTAATTCACTTATCTAAACATATATCATCAAAATCAACCACATGTTCTAGGTCTAATCCTTCAAAGAGTAATCCATGCAATATAATCATCATCATAACAAAATATCTCAAGTCTCTGTCAGGATAATCAAAAAGTGTATCAATGTATCAAAATATAAAGTATCAAAGTGTGATCAAGCAGTAAATCTATGATGGGTCGGGGTGAGGCCTCAGAAAATATGTGGAACCTCTGAGCCCTATGTATGTGGATCAGATGATGGACATGAAGAATCATAATATAATGATGATTGATATAGCTTCTTCACTCAAATATTCCTAGTTTTATGAAGTCAAGGATTGCCCTACTACCTATGATATGTGGAAGAAACTACATGATATACATTGAGGAGATGACAATGTAAAGAGAGCCAAAGTATAAAGAAGGAGAAGACATTAAAAAATACAGTGAAAGAATCAAGAAAAGTGTTAGTGCTATCAGAGCTGTCATTTGAACAGTTTAAGACAAAACAATAGTTTGTAAGGTATTGAGAACTTTACTTCCTATCTATGCTCATAGATTTTCAAGTATTCAAGAGATGAGGTGCAGTAACGATATAACTCTAGAAGTATTGATTGGAAGGCTAACAAATTTTGAGTTGGATAATTTTGACAATTATTCTCCTAATCCTAGTTATTTTGAGTCTACATTCAATGCTAAATTAAACATTGGTAAGATGGATAGAAATTCAAAAGGCAAACCAATTGATAGTGATAGTGATGATGATTGTGATGATGAAGATCTGGAAATCATTGAAGCATTACCTGCAAAGAGAGATTCCAAAGGAAAGTACAAAGAAAGAATACCATTGATTTTCTTTTCATGTAATGAGGTTGGTCACATTGCTCCTAAGTGTCCAAAAAAAGAAGACAAAGATGAGAATAATTTCAACAAGTACAAAGGAAAGAAATATTTCAAAATTTACATAAGCTACAAGTACAATGGTATGAAATCTTGTTATATAGAAAAAGATTTTGATAGTGATGAAGATGAAGATCAAATGGTTTACATTGCTATTAAGGATGAGTCAGACAATAAAAATAATGAAAATACTGCACTTTACTCTCATATTAGCAAGAATGACACTTGGATAATTGATAGTGGTTGTTCTCACCACGTGACTGGTGATAAAATTAAATTTGAACATCTTGAGCACTATGATGGTGGGAGTGTCAGTTTTGGAAATGATGAACCTTGCTATGTGAAAGGTAAAGGTTGTATTTCTCTAACTGATGGAATCAAATGTTATAATGCTTATTGGGTTGAAGGAATAAGGTGTAATCTACTAAGTGTGGCACAACTGAATAACATTTGTTTAAAGGTAGAATTAATGAATGGTAAGGCCAAGATCCTAGATGGTAAGGGAAATCTAGTTGGAACTAGCAAGCAAATAAAAGGTAATCTATTCTATCTTGATCTCACTGGAAGTTCACATTTTATTGCACAAGTAGAAGAAATATGGTTATGGCATAAACGGTTGTGTCATGTGAATTTTGATAACCTAGTCAACATAAGAAAGAAAAAAAGTAAGAGGTATTCCTATTCTTAAAAAACTAGAATTAGCAAAATGCAAACAATGTCAAATTGGGAAGATAGGCAAAACTAGTTTCAAGAGCAAGAATTACAATACTGAAGAAGTCTTGGAGTTAGTGCATACTGATTTGTGTGGACCAATCATAATAATAAGTTAAATATGAGAGAGGTATTTTATTATATTTGTTGATGACCATTCTAGGATGATGACTATTATGTTTCTCAAAGAAAAATCAGAAGCTTTTCAGAAGTTTAAGTGGTACCTTTCCAGAGTTGAGAAGGAAACAGGAAAGAAACTTAAATTCCTAAGATTTGATAGAGGAGGTGAATTTATTTCTAATGAATTCAATGAATTATGCAATGAAAGAGGGATCAAGAGAAAAGTATCTTTCGTAGGTACACTATAGAAAAATAGCATAATAGAAAGAAGAAACAAATCTATTATGGATTGTGCAAAAACCTTGATGATTGACAAGAATGTTGCAACCAAATACTGGAAGGAAGCCATCAACACTACAATTCACACCTTGAACAAAGTTCAACTGAAGAAATGTACTGAGAAGACACCTTTTGAATTATGGTATGGGTATAAACCCAATTTTTGTTATTTCAAACTATTTGGAAGTAAATGTTACATCTTGAAGGAAGCAAGAAACAGAAAATTTGATGAAGTTATATTTCTAGTTTACTCCTGCAAAACAAAAGATTATAAATGTTTGAATCTTACTACTCATAAATTCATAGAAAGTGTACATGTAAATATTGATTAGTTTGCAAATAGAAGTGAAGAAAAAAGGAGTAAAGAGCCTGAGGGCTATAGAAACTTTGTGTATTATGAACCTGATACTATACCTAAGACACATGAAATGGTGATTGGACAGAAACCATGTCAACCACTAAATTCATCAGCACAAACCTTGTTGCAACTTGTGCAACCTGAGCTACTAACTAAATAAATTGATTCATAGATAGAGGGAACTGAGTCACAGACAGAGGCATCTGAGTCTCAGATAGAGGTGCCAGAGTCTCAGACAGTGGAACCTGAGTATCAGTTGGAAGAGAAGAACATAATGTTTGAACATGGTGAACCAAGTGGCTTAAGCCTAGAATCAAAGAGGAAGGAACCTGTACTTGCAAAATATGTCAGAAGGCATCATGCAACTGAGAAAATAATTGGAGATTAGATAGAAGGTATAATGACAAGGAAAAAAATTAAAGGTACATGTTTTCTTAGTGAAAGTGAACCTAGATATATTAAAGATGCATTGAATGATGAAAGCTGGATATAAGTCATGAATGAAGAGATTGAGAAGATAGAAAAGAATAAAACTTGGACTCTTGTACCAAGATCAAAAGACAATAATGTGATTTGTAATAAGTGGGTTTTCAGAAACAAGATAAATAAAAAAGGTGAACTATCTAGAAACCAAGCAAGATTACTGTGTAAAGGATATGCTCAAGAATAGGGTATTGATTATGGAGAAAATTTTTCTCTTGTTGCAATACTTGAGAAGTTAGAACTCTTATAGCATATGCTGCACATAAAGGATTCAAGGTATACCAAATGGATGTAAAATTTGCATCCTTGAATGGAATTCTTGAAGAGGAAGTCTATATTGAGAAACCTGAATGTTTTGTTGATCCTACCAAAAGGAATATGGTTTGAAAATTACATAAAGCCTTTTATGGACTAAAGAAAGCTCCTAGAGCCTAGTACGAAAGATTCCATGGTTACTTGATAAATATTAGATTTCAGAGAACTAATGAAAATAGTAGCTTGTACATCAAAGAAAGACCTTAGAAGAAGATACTATAAGAAGAGATATTTTTTTATGACATGTTTACTAGATATGATGATTTATACAAAGCATTTTCTTAAGCTATAAGGAATTTGAGATGTCTATGTTTGGTGAAATAAAATTCTTTGTTGGTTTACAAGTTTATCAGATGAAGGATGGTATCTATGTTACTTAGTATAAATATATCACAAAAATTCTGAAGAAATTTGGAATGGAAGGTTCCAGACCAGTTGGGACACCTATGTCTATTGGACATAATTTGTCTAAGGATAATGACTCAAAGGAAGTAAATTAGACTACCTACAGATCCATGATTGGTAAACTTCAATATGTTGTTCACGCTAGACATGATATTGCATTAGCAATTGGTATTGTTGCAAGGTTTTCAGCTAGTCCTAGAGAGAATCATTTTATGGCTCAAAAGGATTATGAGATATCTTAAGGGCACTGAAGAGTATGGATTATGGTATAATAAAGGAGGAAACTTTGATTTGAAGAATTTTACTGATGTTGATTGGGAAGGAAGTGTTGATGATAGAAAGAGAACAAGTGGTGGAGAATTATTCATTGGTAAGAGGTTAGTCTCTTGGACTAAGAAGAAATAGAATTGCATCTTTCAACCTACAGTAGAGGCATAGTATGTTGCTGCAATAGTAAATTGTTCAAATATCATATGGTTCAAATAGTTGTTGTGAGGTATGAAGGAGGAAATCAAAGAACCGGTTATTATCTACAGTGACAACAGTAGTGCTATTAAAATTTCAAAGAACCCTATGATGCATACTAAGACTAAGCATATAGCAATAAAGTATCATTTCTTGAGAGAATTGGTTCAAGACAAGGATGTAAGGTTGGAATATGTGAGTACTGAAGAACAAATTGTAGACATATTAACAAAAACATTACCTAAGGATATATTCTTGTATCTTTGAGGAAAGCTATGGGTGATTCCCCTAACTGAGGCTCACTAGTGGTCAGATTAGTGGTGCATCAACTGGGCTACATAACAGATTTAACATGTTGATAAAGATTGTTAGAGATTATTGCATATGAATCAGTCATCAAGTATACTACAATTCATTGGATAGCATCTTAAGCATTGGTTGTCAAATAGGGAGAGATTATTGTGTTGGATGATATTAGTTTTGGTTACTAATCATGTTGTTGATATTCATGTTTTGTCACTAATGTCAACATATATTTCTATGGATAGAAAAGACTGGTTACTTGACTGGAAGAAGTGTACAGACACTATACAGATGATTCAGAATTATTGAAGTTGGATTTAGGAAGAAGGATGTGTGTTCACCTTATTCCTAAGTTTTCTTGGCTTTATGTTTCCTATTGCAAATGTTACACTTGATTTGGTGAAGAATGGTTTCTAGACTATAACTGTGATTCTGAATAGACCATGTCTCTGTATTTTGGGTATATCTTTTTATTGAAGATATTTTATATGAAGCAATCTTATTAGTGGATAGCCAACATATCTTGGAATAATAGGTTGAGTTTGATTGTTGTTTGGTTACTGGTGATGTCAGATGTGGCATGTATTCTGAAGAAGACCTATTTCATGGCCAACTTTAGACATGTAGTGTGTAAAATCAATTGTGAGCGTGGATTGTGGATCTGGAAGTATAAGTGATGGATTATATTTGATGTTTAATTTTTATAGGTACCGTGCATATCTTATCAAGGGGTTAAACAATTATTTGTATATTGGAAATCATTAATTGGCTGACCTAATTAATTATTTGTGTATTAGGAAAGCTTAATTGGCTGACCTAATGATTATTGTAAGAGGATATATATGAGTGATCTTTTATTTTGAAAATATGTGACAAAGATTAAAAGGAAGAGAAGTGAAAGGTGTGAAGCTTGTTTGACTTCTCGATGTAGAGCAGAGTTTATAAGAAGAGTACTTCATTGGAAATGACAAAGAAAAAATAGTTGCTATCAGGCAGTTCCCTGGATTGTGTATTTAATTTAAACACTTGTTCAGATTGTCAATCATTGAGGGTGGTTTTAACCTTCTTTCGGAAGTGTGCATTGTCAGTGAGCCTACTATTTGTCTTAAATCCTAATAGGGTATATGTCCTAACAGGGAGTATGTAATGTAATGTTGTAAAAATCTCCTAAAAGGGATAAATATTTTAACATAGATACTATACTCTCAGTATATTATTTGTGGGTGTTAATTCCCACTGGGGTTTTACCTTTAACAGGGCTTCCTTGACAATAAATATTGTGTTATGGTGTTGTCATTTATTGTGTTATCATTTACATTTGTAGATTTGGTTTATAAAGTATAAAGTTTAATAATCCATTTCATAGTTGATTCACCCCCCACCCCTCTTAGTTGTTTAGTGGACTGTTATTCCTAACAATTGGTATCAGAGCTTGTGGTCCTTAGAGAGAAGGTTTAATAGCTTGATGTGATCCTGAAAACCTTGACAGTTGGCAGAACAAGATGAGAACACATTTTCTATGTTTTGAAATTGATTACTGGATGATCAAAAAGAAGAATGAAAATATAGCGTCTGAGGATGAGTTATTGAAGGCTACAGAAGATGAAAAGATTTTTTTTCATGTAATATGATTGCAAGGGAATCTTTGATCAGTGCACTTTTAGAAGGAGACTTCACTAAAGTAAAGGACTTGGAATCTGCACATGAGATCTCGACAAGATTGGAAGCATTATATATTGGAGATAAGTTTACAAAAAATGAAAATCTACAAATATGGAAGACAAAGATGGAATCACTAAAGATGAGAGAAGATGAGAACATTAGGGCATATGGACAGAGAATTAATGAAGTGGTTACTGGTATTAGAAACTCTAGAGGTACTTACAGTGACGAAGAAGTTATTGTGAAGATACCCAGATCTTTGACACCTGCATATAGAACCAAAGTACAAGATATAAAGGAGATTATACCTTTGACACTGAAATTCACTAGAGAGGTGTTTATTGGAAAGTTAACTACATTTGAGGCTACAAAATTGGGAGATAATTTACCTAAAGTTGAGTCATCATTCAAGGAAACCATGCACAAGAACAAAAAGACCGTATCTTGAAATGCAAGCACCAAGAGTAATGACCTACGGGAAGAACTTGGAGCATATGCTGATGAATGGGAATAGATATAAGAAGAAGAAAGAAAGCTAGATAAAGTTGTGGCACTGATTTCTAGAAGAGAAAAGAGAGGTAAGGGAAAGTTTGAAGGAAAATTACCTTTTAAATGATTTTCATGTTACAAGATTGGTCATTTTACATCTAGATGTCCTACAAGAGTTCCAAAGCACAAACCTAAATTTTTCAAGTCTAAGTATTCAAAAGACAAGGAATGGTATTATGATAGTGAGGGTATATCTGATGATGATGATGCTCACTATGATGAAAATGGATTTATTGCTATTAAGGATGATGAACCTATACATAAAGAAAAAGCCTTAGTATCCCAAGTTGAAAATAAATCTAAATGGGTTATAGACAGTGGTTGTTCACATCATATGACTGGGGATAAAAACAAATTTGTGAGTTTGAAAAGACATGATGGTGGTTTTGTCAGATTTGGTGACAATACTCCTAAGCTTATTATTGGAGTTGGATCTATTTCTTTGGATGGAAAGACTAACACTGACAATGTATTATTTTTTGATGGACTTAAGCATAATCTGTTGACTGTTAGAAATTTAGTAGAAAAGGGCTATCAATTTAAAGTCATTGATGGGAAATTCTCTATCAGAAGTAAAGTAGGAGACTTGATCACATCTGGTAAAAAATCTAGAGGTAATTTATTTGAATTGAACACATCTGAAGCTTCTTGTTTTATTGTGAAGGTTGATGACAGTTGGTTATGGAATAGAAGATTTTTTCATGTTAATTTTGATAACATTGTGAAGGAAAGTAGGACAAAAGAAGTAAGAGATCTACCTAAAATTGTGAAGACATCTAACACCATGTGTAGAGAGTTTGTTATGGGGAAACAGACTAGAAGCACCTTCAAAAGAAAAGCTTATTCAGCAAAAGGGAAGTTGGATTTGGTGCATACAGATCTGTGTGGTCCTGCATGAACAAGATCATCCTATGGTGAAAGGTACTTTATACTATTTTTTGATGACTTTTCTAGAATGATGTGGGTTACATACTTAAGAGAGAAATCTGAAGCATTTGACAAATTCAAGTTATTCAAAGAAAAAGTTGAGAAAGAATATGGTTTGAAGATAAAGCATTTGAGATTAGATAGAGGATGATAGTTTACATCAGAGCTATTCAATACATACTATGAAGACCATGGAATATACATACAGACATCATCCCCTAGAGCTCCACAAAAGCATGTGATAGCAGAGCGAAGAAATGTGACTATATTAGATGCTGCAAGGACTATATTTCTAGAAGGAAATGTGTCACATGTTCACTGGAGATAAGAAATTGGGACTACTATGTACACCTTAAACTAATTCAGATAAGAGAAGGTACAAGTAAGACTCCTTATGAATTATGGTTTGATCATACACCTACTATAAGATATTTTAGAATATTTGGTAGTAAATGTTATATCAAGAGAGATGATGAGATAAGAAGCTTTGATACTAGAAGTGATGAAGGAATCTTTCTTGGTTATTCCACTAAGAGTAAAGCATATAAATTTTTCAATGTGAGATTGAGAGAGTTGATTGGAAGCGCCAATTTGAGGATAGATGAGAAGTTTTAGATTCAAGAAAGGATGTATGATTGTGGTTAGATTACAAAAATAAAAGAGGTTAATGTTTAACTTGAAAAATCTCTGATGATTGACAATGAAATTGAAGATGAACAGACAGAAGCTAATGAGACACTGAAGACACCAAGGTATGTTAAGAAGAACCATCCTAAAGATAAAATTATTGGGGATGGAAGTAAAGAAATGATGACTAGATCTAGAGATAGAGATGAGATTTGTTAGATTCCTCAACCTAAACCAAAGACTACTGATGTAGCATGTAGAGATGAATCTTGGACTAAACCTATGGAAGAAGAACTTGATCAGATAAAGAAAAACAATACTTGGGAATTGGTTCCAAGACCTAAGAACAAAAATGTGATTGGTACTAAATGGGTTTTCAAAAATAATATGGATGAGGAAGGAACACTGGTAAGAAACAAGGAAAGACTAGTATGTAAAGGCTATTCAAAAAAAGAAGGCATAGACTATAAAGAAATATTTTCTCTTGTTGCTAGATTGGAAGTTATGAGATTATTTATTGCTTATGTTGCACTTAAAGACTTTAAGGTCTATCAGATCAATGTGAAGTCAACATTCTTGAATGGTGATCTAGAAGAAGTTTACATTGAGAAACCTGATGGTTTTCCTTTCATAGATGATGAAAACATGGTTTTCAGAGTAAAGAAGGCATTTATGGATTGAAACAACCACCAAGGGCATGGTATGCAAGACTGGACAAATATCTACTTCATCTTGGTTTCATAGACAGTAATTTATATTTGAGAACTAACAAAGATGGAATCTTAATTATAGAAGTTTTTGTTGATAATATCATTTTTGGAGGAAATGATAAGATAAGTAAGAAGTTTGCTAAAGAAATGGAAAATGAATTCAGGATGTCAATGATTGGTGAGATGAAATTTTTTCTTGGTTTGTAAATTAATAAAAGTAAGAATGACATTTTTGTATCTCAGACCAAGTATCTCAAGGAAATGTTGAAAAAGTTTGGAATGGAAGATTGTAAACCTCTTGGGACACCTATGGTGACTGGACACAAACTAAATAATAATGATGAGACTCAAAGTTTTTTAAAGACTAAGTACACATCAATGATTGGAGGTCTACAATATGTAATCACATTGGACCAAATATTACCAATGTAGCTACAATTATGGCTATATATGAGGCAGATCCTAAAGAGACAAATTTTGTTGTTGTAAAAAGAATTTTTAGATATCTGAATGGGACAATAGATTATGGAAAATATTGGTTTCTTGGTTTATCAAGAAGCAAAACTGTATTGCTCAATCTACTACTGAGCCAGAGTATGTTGCTACTACAATAAAGTGTACACAAGTTGTTTGGATGAAACAAATGGTGAAGCACATTGGAATAATTTTAAAAGAAGCAGTGGTTATCCATTTTTATAATAATAGAATAGTGAATATGTCAAAGAATCTTGTAATGCATTCAAAGACTAAACATATTTCTATTAAGTATCATTTATTGAGGGAGAAGGTAGCATATAAAGAGATTAAACTAGAATATATCAGCACAAAGGAACAAATAAGATATATTTACTAAACCTTTGCCAAAAGATACTTTTGAATATCTCAGAGGTATGATCGGGGTGGTGGCCCCTCCCAGTGGTAATTAAATGATGCAAATGTGCATCAGTCTAGTGGATCTCATAGCTATATCATTCTCCTCAAGGGGAGTGATCCCAGGATAATACTATGGAGTACATTTGGGTGATCTTGCACCTGGTTGATGGATATGAATATTTTAAAAAGATACACCTTACAAAATACAACAGATGAGTTATGGCACCCTTTTCCATTGCTTCCAAAGGGGGAAGGAATCTATGTGAAAATCCCTACTATTTTGAGAGATTTGTGTTGAGGATATTGAGAAGATTGTATTGAAAGAGAGTACTTTTGGGTTGATGTATGTGGATTTTCCCATATGTTTCCATAAATGCCAAAGGGGGAGATTTTTGGATGATATTAGTTTTGGTTACTAATCATGTTGTTGACATTCATGTTTTGTCACTAAGTTCAACATATATTTCTATGGAGAAGACAGATTAGTTACTTGACTGGAAGAAGTGTACGGACACTGTACGAATGATTTAGAATGATCAAAGTCGGATTTATGTAGAAGGATAGGTGTTGAACTTATTCCTAAGGTCTCTTGGATTTATGTTGCATATTGTGGATGTTACAATTGATTTGGTGAAGACTGGTTTCTGGACTGTAACTGTGATTCTAGACAAAGTAGGTCTGTGTTTTGGGTATATCTTTTTGGTGAAGATATTTCAGATGAAGCGAGCTTACTGGTGTAAAACTGACATATGTTAGAATAATGGGTTGAGTTGGATTGTTTTTTGGTTACTGGTGATGTAAGCTATTGCGTGTATTCTGAAGAAGACCTATTTGGTGGCCAACTTCAGACATGTAGTGTGTAAAATGAATTATGAGCATGGATTGCAGACCTGGAAGTATAATTGATAGATTATATTTTATGTTTATTTGTTATAGGTATTGTCTGTATCTTAACAATGGGTTAAACAATTACTTGTATAATGGAAAGCCTTAATTGGCTGACCTACTTAATTATTTGTGTATTAGGAAAGCTTAACTAGCCAACCTAATGAATTATTGTAAGAGGGTATATATGAGTGATATTTTCTTTTGAAAATATGTGACAGAGATTAAAAGGAAGAGAAGTGAAAAATGTGAAGCTTGTTTGACTTCTAGATGTACAGAAGAGTTTATACAGAGAGTACTTCATTGGAACTCATCAATCAAAGATAGTTTCTATCAGACAGTTCACTGGATTATGTATTTAGTTTATACACTTGTTCATATTGTGAATCTTTGAGGGTGGCTTTAACCTTATTTGGGAAGTGTGCCTTTGCAGTGAGCCTACTATTTCTCCTAACTCCTAATAGGGTCTATATCCTAAAAGGGACTACGTACTGTAATGTTTTAACAAGCTCCTAACAGGGCTAAATATTTTAACATGGATACTATACTCTCAGTACATTATTTGTGGGTGTTAATTCCCACCGGGGTTTTACCTTTAACAGGGTTTCCTTGACAACAAATATTGTGTTATGGTGTTGGAATTTAATATTTTATCATTTACTTTTGTAGATTTGGTTTATTTGGTTTAATAATCCATATCACAACTGATTCACCCCACTCTGAGTTGTCTTGTGGATTATTATTCCTAACATGTTGATGTCATGCCAAAATAAATTATTAAAGGAAATATTATTAAGGGAGAGATGGATTACAGAGAAATAAATTTTATCAAAAACAAAGATTGATGTAAGAGGGAGAAATTTGTATTTCAGTGATTGTGAAGACATAGGGAGTTTTCTGGATGAGGATCAGAATGAAGCTAAGGACATTAATAAAATTTTATTCTTGTTACTGTTTCTCTATAATTATTTGTATTATGAAATGTTGTGTTGCCATCAATGCGAAAGAGGGAGATTATTGATAACAATTATTCAATTGTGTATTTTCATTGATGTTTACATAAATATAGTGATGATTACACAAATTTCTATACCTAAACTGAGCACAATCAGTATATGTCATGATCTATCAGGCATTGAAGAAGACCAAAGTTATTTTCATTTCTAACCGAGTTCACTCAGGTGTTACAGTAACGGTCGGGCATTGAAGGATTCTAATGTTAACTGAGTTATGCTTTTAGTGTCAGTCAACTAACAACAGTTTACATTTTATGGTTAATTGGTTATACGCAGCCGATAGACTTAAGTTTTATTATTTATTTGGAAGGTTATTCAAGCCAAATTGACAAGGCTTATCATATATATATATATA
>MU225293.1:4741745-4807971 GCA_018584345.1 Thuja plicata | reverse complement strand
GATTAAGGAAAGAAAATACATAGCTACAATAGAATATTTGATCAGTGAGGATCCAGTTTAAAGCTAGAGGAGAGATCTAAATCACAAAAGACAATTGATTCATCAAATAGGTCAATCAATTGTTACTCTCTAAAATTTGTAGTAGTGATCTAACTCTCTTTACAGAGTAGACTTAACAATCTTTTGTAAATATTCTCACAAGCTGATATTTCTACATTGAAATGTTTGAAGACCTCTAACAAGGCCACTCCTTAAAGGGTGATTAAATTCTCTAACAGGGTCACACCTAACAGGGTGTTTGTAACTTTTACTAAGGTTGGCTCCTAACAGGGTTCACTTTAGAAGAGCGAAAAATAGTAACTAGTTGCAATTGGTGGTTTTTCCCAAATTGGGTTTCCATGTTAAATCTTAGTGTCATCTATGTAAATTTTATTTTATTTATGCTTTATGTTTCTATATTTAATCACTAAAGGATAATTACAGTTAATATATTACAAGTTTTCTTTTTTAAATGAGTGACAATAGAATATCTATGTTAACCAAGTAACAGTGATAAGTTTAATTAAGACATCTAAGGGACTTGGATTTGTTTTTGTGGTAACTAGTTCACCCCTCCCCTCTCAGTGAATCAACTCATTTCCAACAGGAAATTTTCAAGGTCAAAGGAAGAATTTCAATTAGAATCCATTTCAATATTACAACCCATCACCTTCAACTCTGCAAATTTAGTCAGAGATATGGTTCCAAGTAAAAACAATCTTATATCAGATAATGAATAGTTATTTCCTTGAAATCAACAACATAATGAGGATACATGCTTGAATGGATTGGTGAATCAAGTAAACATTGGACAAGATGCCTCAAATACCAAATCAAAGGCATCTTATTTTGGGTCAGTACCCCAACAAGATACACAATCTAATGAGACTACTCTCTTCAATTAGCAGGAAGAAGATTTTAATGGATTAAATGGCGAATCCTCATTTCCAACCAATACCCTGTCCAAGAGAAGAGCTCAGGACATGGAACAAGAAAAAGAGAAAGGAAAGGATACTGAATTTGTAGGATCATCACATACAACCATTATTGGCATACTGAAAGGACCTCCTATCATGCAAGCCAAGGAGAGTCAATCTCCCAAGGAGGTTGAGCCCATAATGGTGAAAGCACATCAAAAGTTCCATGCAGCAGTACCAAACAATATTGTGGACAACATGAAGAAAATGAATGTGACTATGACCATGTGGGATTCCTTAGCTATTCCAAGGAAACCTAAAATATTGAAGAAGGCTATGGGTGAAGAGGAAATCCCTCAACAACCGACAATTGATGTAGCTAAGCTAGTGTTGTTCAACATTGATCAAGAGAAGAAAATTACAAGAAGAAATACCAAAGAAGATTCCATTCAAGGTAGGAACTTAAAACCACCTCCCTTTTATGTATCATAAATTATTGGAGATTTTCTAGTACATAATTGAATGCTAGATAGTGGAGCTACTAGTTCAGTCATGCCAAAAAAGATAGCTGACTAATTAGGACTCAAGTATGAACCATTCCAAAAGACAATAATGCAACTTGATGGCTCATCAGTGAACATAATAGGTTTGGCCAAGCATAAAATTTTGGTCCTTCATGAAAGCCCTAATTTATCTTTCCTCCTTGACATTTACATCATAGATCTTTGTTCTCTTTTTTCTCTATGTATGTCAAGAGAGTTCACAGTTGAGATAGAAGGATACCTTTCTTCTGACTAGTCTCATATGCTTTTCCATAATAGATATGGAACCAAGGTCACTATTAAATCTAAATTATTAGAAACACATCATGTAGAACCTTATGTGTTTAATGTATTCAATGCAAGTTGTCTTGCACTTGACAATAATGATTTTCCAATTATTAAGGAGACAAATACTCAAATAGAGAACATTCTGAATATCTATCTAGATGAGTGGAGATCAGGAAGAACTGTAGAGGCTCAGGATAATGTTATTTGGGATTCTGGTAAGGGGAGCTAGATGATATCATAGGATGATCACACAATGCCAAGTCTCTTTAAGTCAACCACTGAAGCATCAAAAGGAAAAATAAATGAATTTTGACAATTATTATTTGATGGTGCTAGAAGCAGACATGGATCTCGCGGTGGTACAATACTAGTCTCTCAAAAATGTGAGAAATACTATACAACTTTTAAATTTAGTTTTTCTTACACAAGCAATAATGCTAAATATGAGAGTTTTGTGAATGGATTGGATGTTGGCAAGTTGACTCCTAGAGGACATATGACTATTTTTGTGTTGCCGTCATGGCAACAAAGTCATATCAAGTTTCTGTCAAAGATAACTTAGAAGATAAAATGACTAAGTATGGAAACAAGGCAAACAAAGATATACAATGACCAACACATTAGCGCATGTGTGAGAGATCGAATTAGAGTATGTTTTTTTAAATATATATTCTATGTGATGTCTACATACTAAGTCCAGACACACATGGTACAACATGTTAGTACGGAGAAGTTACAGATAGATCAGTACACCAGCAGTCTAGAAGACAGAGCATGGAAGCCAACTAGTGTTTTGATCAGCGTGAATCATTTTGTTATGTAACAGCCAAGCACCTTTGATTATATGTTTGTAATGATGTAATTAGTATTTTTGTAAACACACTTAAGACGACTTGCTCGGAAGTGTTGTGTATTATTTTTTAAGGCCAACCATAAGTCTTATTTTGGGTCACGTTTATTCGGGTATGAACATATAAGTATGTAATGTAAAGTTATGTTACAAGTGTTGAATATTATGTAAGAGAAAGTTATAAAAGAGTAGTATGATGAAGTCAGTATGAGATAAAGCTCTATAAGAGAGTAAGAGCATTCACACATACATAGAATTGATCGCACAACAGTGTCATCACAGTAGTTCACTTTTGATATAGTGTATATCAACTATCAGAAGGTTGTAGCCTTCATATTATTGGGTAGTGAGCCTAGGAAGTGAGTCATATACCTTTAACAGGGCTTTGTAAAGACTCCTAACAAGGTCAGACCTTTAACCAGGTCATTGTACTTGCATTGTAAAGACTGCTTCTAACAGGGCAAATGAACTTTAACATGTTCATTAGACTAGTACAATATTTGTGGGTACTAATTCCCACTGAGGTTTTCCTCTGATCAAGGTTTCCCCGTAATCATATCATGTGTTATGAGTTCTTATGTTAAGCTTCAGTGAATGTATGTTTGATTTATGTTTAAGTTGTTGAAAAGTAATAAATAGAAAAACACTAATTCACCCCCCCCTCTCAGTGTTTCTAGCAATTGGTATCAGAGCTCTAGTCATCTGAAAGAAAGTTTAACCACTTGAGGAGATCATGGACTCAACAAAATAAAAACATTTGAAAAATAATCTTGAAGCAGCTCTTGAAGATCTAGACAGATCTGAAAAAGAAAATGAAGAACTTAGACTAAAAGTTGATGGCTCACAAATGCTTATGAAGAAATTGAGAAAAGATTTGAAAGATTGTTCTACAAGTGATTTAGGGAAAATGGTGAAAAATTTCAATGAAGAGAACATGTCTTTAAAAGATAAGATTGAAAATCTAGATGAACAGCTAACAAACAGTTAAATTGCTATTGAAGAAAAGATCAAAGAAAGAGAACAATTAGAAGATGAACTTTTGAAAGCAAACATGAAAGTCTTGGATTTGGAGAACATAAAGAAGAAGATGGAATCTGAATTAACAAAAGCAAAGGATAAGATTGATAAACTCCACACAAGCTCTGATTCACTTCTATCTTAGCTCAATGTACAAAAGCAAAAAGGTGACACTATTGGTCTTGGATACAATGTAGCAAAAATTGAAGACAATTCATTAGAAGAAAGAAAGAAAGTACATGAAGAATCTTTAGAAGCAAAGAAAGTTGAAAATGTTATAGAGATTAAAATAGATCCACCTAAAGGGGAAATCAAGAAAGTTAACAGAAATTGTTATGCATGTAACAAACATGGTCATTTGGAAAGAGATTGCAAAGAGGTAAGACCTTTCAATGGTTATTGTTTCTCCTATAATAAGTTTGGTCATAGGGCTATACATTGTAGAAAAAATCAAAGAAATCAGTCACAACAGAATCAAAGAAGAATGAATCAAAACAATCAGAGAAATCAACCTCAAATAAATTCGCAGAACACTACATGTCTGATATGTAACTATAATGGACACACAGCAAAGCAGTGCAACATGATAAACAAGAACATTAGACCTCCTATCATTTTTCACACATGTGGAAAGGCTGGAAACATCTCAAGGTTTCGTAGATCTAGAACTCAAAAGAAAGAGGATCCTAAGAAATCACTATTTGAAGAAGAAGGAGAAGTCAAGTTTGTTCAAACAAAAGAAGATTCAAGGAAAATTTGGGTTGAAGTAAAGAAGGACAATGATGTTGACAAAGTAGTTGATGCATCCACAGTGGACGCATCCTCTATTCTGCTTGAATAGACCTTCTTGGTCTTAGGGGAGCTATTCTAGCTCAAAACCCCTACACGACTTGTATACTCACCTTTGAGTATGCGAGTATGAAATTATGTTTATGATCATAGTTGTATGAAGTATGCATACACGCATTATCTATAATGCATTCTGAATGAAGTTTGAGATTCACTATGAAAGCTGTGTATAGTTGCAAACATTAAATGTAGTAACTTTTATAAAATAATGCAAGTCTTCGATCATCTTCACATTTGTATTTGAGATCATATAATTTGGAGAGCACAGGAGCACTGAGCATCAAAGCATGAAAGCATAACAGATTTGGTGGTTAAGAAGCATGGTTGAGAAGTTGAAATGAAACCCTAGTAGTCGCGTCATTTTGGATTTTTGTAAAACCCTATTTAAAGCAATCATCAAGTAAGTATGGTGACTCTAGTTGTATTTAAGAAACATCCATTCAAATCCATACTAGATGATGTGGAAGGAGCTTTCTCCAAAACCCTGTTAGGTGTTGTTCACGTAGAAGACATCCGTGCATACATTTACTATAAGAAGGAAATAGTAGGAGATATCAACATAGCCACTCATATGGGATCTATGATGAAACCTGACTACACATTCAACAATGAGTTCATGCACTTGATTGATAACCCTATCTTCGAATACTCTAATGCGCACGAGTTTGATGAGCCAAAATGGGTGAAGATTTTACTAAGCAGAATACATGATGACCTTTACTGGATTGGTGAGGTTCATTCTTGCATCAATATAGACCTAATCCATGAATTAACAAGACTTCCTAAAATTGGACCACTTCTTCCTACTAGCAAGGATACCAAGAAGAAAGTTGAACAAGTTTTCTTATCTAGAAGTGACAAGTGCGAGATGACAGTTGACCCTATCAAGGAAGATGACATAAAGCTTCTAACAATGATCCTTGGTTACAAGTTTCAGCAAGCAATCAGGTTAAATAGTGTCTCTGTAGCAACAATCCTAGCAACTATCAGAATGGTGAAGGATAACACTCAATACAATCTATGTGAGATATTGCACACTCAATTGATTGACAACATTCGAATCATCAAGCATGATAGGAGAAAGACATTTAGGTTTGGATCTTTGATCATCTACTTGTATTTCCATATTGTTGGAAAGGTTGCAAACCTTTACCTAGATAGGAGCAAACCCACAATGTCTTAGATTTCACTTAAAGCCACTTTTGAGAGCAGTGTGAGGGATGCCATGGGTATGGATATCAGAAATTTAGGATCAAGATGCAGAAAAGGTTCAGATTATCTGAGAAGATAGTTGATAAATATAAGGATACCATATGTTTTATGGTAGAAATAGATTGCACTTGCATGGAGGCGGTTGAACCTAGAACCAAATGGATTCATCCTCTTGGTTATGAAGTGGAGGAACATGTGTTAGAAGGATATGCACATGTTCTATTGTCTATGCCCAAAGATCCTAATGAGCCAAGGTGGGGCACTTATAGAGAGAAGACTAATGAAGTTGATACTATCTTACACAGTGCTGATAACAAAAGGAAGGCATCTAGGATTACATCCAACATTCTAAAAGTTTATGGAGTCACTCAAGAATATCTTGACAAAGCTAGAGAAGCCAAGATAGCCAAAGAACTTGAGAAGGATGAAGAGATCAAGAAGAAGAAGAAAGTAGAGATCACCTCTGCACCCTCTACCACCATTGACCTAGAATAATCTCAACCTTCTATACCAAGAAAGAAGTCTAGAGGAAGGAAGGAAGCACCCACAAATCACCCATCCTCAAGGAACACTCAGAGAAAAGCAAGGAATACTCAAGCTCCTCGTGAGGTAGGTTTCAGACCTAGTCTAAATGTCTTAAGGAACATGATTGTGAATGAAGGAAGACTAGATAAAATTTCTAAAGTGTATGACAAGTATCAAGAGATTGATAAAACTGAGATACACTCCATGATCATATCTCATATGATTAAGTTTTAGAAGTCAGTTCTTGAACTAAAAATAGTGATACCGGATAAGTTATGGAACATACTGGAGATCATGAAGAGACATGAAATTGAGGAAGACATGAGGATAAGAGAAGAAACATTGGATAATATTCTCCCTGTATGCTCACATGATGAGAAGGCAATTCTATTAGACCTAGTGAGGCCTTGTCTCAGAACCAAGACAAGGACTCTACAGATTATGAACAAAGAGTATGAGAAGATAGGTAAAGAAACTGAAAACACATTTGCACAAGTATTTATGGATAGACACATGTATCCATCAATGACACCTACTAAAAAGGTAACTCCAGATCCTCCCAAATAGGTTACAAAACCAGTGATTCAGATAGCACCTATAATAGGTCCACAAGTTTCAGTGCCCTTAGTGACAATAGCTTCTGATATAGCAAAAGACTCAGAAGATACTATAGTGGTTGATAACATCAAGATATCCATGAAAGCATCTGACAAAGACATGGACAAAGTTGACAAAGAATTTGTAAGCACTGAAGAGATGTGCACTAATGATACATCTGTACAACAAGATGAAGTTCCCTCCAATGACCCAATTGACTTGAATGAAGAGAAAGATACTCAGGATATTATGACACCAGTCAAAGAGATACCAGTAAAGAGTGAATGCATGGATACCAGTCAAAATACTATATTCTCAGCATCCACTCAACCATCTACTTCATTGTTGTCAAGGTTAACTCCTGATTCAGCAAGTCTTGTTGCATGGGCAGAAGAGGACTTAATGAAGATCAACGTTCTTGCTATGGAAAAAGCAAAAGAGAAACAAGTGATGAGGAACCCTCACTTTTTGGAATCAGTGAACATGTTGATTGAATTAGTGCCTACAGACAAGAAATTGGCCAAAGTTCAATCAGGTTAAGATGTGGACAGCATTCTAACAAACTTCAAATCACATTTTACAAGCCTAGTAGATTCAGCTACTAGAATTGTAGAAGATGAATACAAAAAGGAGAGACTGAATGAATTGGTAAAGAACTTTACCTTAGACTTAAACTGTTTAAAGATTGGGCAATCCATATTGAAATAATTGGTAGCTAAGGGAAAGAAAGTCATAGCAAACTACATGGACAGAGTGAAGTTCACCTCTGAACATATCAAGAAGATAGAAGAGGCAGAGATCATGGTGGACACTATCAGAAAATCAGTTGAGACATCTACCCAAGATATGAACATATGTAATAATTTTTATCAAGGTCAGTTAGAAAAAATTGAAAAGGATAAGTCAGAGATCAGCAAGATAAGAGTTAGAAAAAATTAGTTGAGAAATGCACTTGCGCCCTCTCTAGCAGTCCTAAATGAGAACATCAAACAGATTGATGCTACCATTGTGACACATGGTCAAGGTCCTTGCATGGATCTAATAAAAATGGAGAAGCTGACATATGCCTTATGCATGCATCTATAGACAGTTGATGCAATGAAAGTATTCTGGTAGAAAGAGATCCAATCTCTTCAGATTGTGTACCCTGAAGTCTACATGGAGTAAGTATCTTGGAACTTACAAGTTTTTGTACACCTTTGTCATTAATGTCAAAGGGGGAGTAATATAGAATGTGTATATATGGAGAGCAGTATATGTATATATTTAAAATATGTTATGATATACAGTTATTTTTTTATGTTAATTCATTTTGGGAAACTTGGCCACATTCCTTTGTTGCCATAAATGACAAAGGGGGAGATTGTTGGAAAGTTGACTCCTAGAGGAAATATGACTATTTTTTGTTGTCATCATGGAAACAAAGTCATATCAAGTTTTTGTCAAAGATAAGTTAGAAGATAAAATGACTAAGTATGGAAACAGGGCAGACAGAGATATACAACAATCAGCACATCAGCGCACATGCGAGAGATTGAATCAGAGTATGCACATTTAGATATATGTTCTATGTGATGTCTGCATACTAAGTCTAGACATGCATGGTATGACATGTTAGTATGGAGAAGTTACAGACAGATTAGTACACCAGCAGTCCAGAAGACAGAGCATAGAAGCCGACTAGTGTTTTGATCAGCGTGAATCATTTTGTTATGTAACAGCTAAGCACCTTTGATTATATGTTTGTAATGATGTAATTATAATTTTTTTAAACACACTTAAGCTGACTTTCTTGGAAGCATTGTCTATTATGTTTTAGGGCCAACCATAAGTCTTATTTTGGGTCGCATCTATTCAGGTATAAACATATAAGTATGTAATGTAAAGTTATGTTACAAGTGTCAAATATTATGTAAGAGAAATATATAAAAGAGAAGTATGATGAAGTCAGTATGAGATAAAGCTCTTTAAGAGATTAAGAGAATTCACGCATACACTACACTGATCAGACAACAATGTCATCACAGAAGTTCACTTTTGATATAGTGTATATCAACTATCAGAAGGTTGTAGCCTTCATCTTATTGGGTAGTGAGCCATATACCTTTAACAAGGTTTTGAAAAGACTCCTAACAGGATCAGATCTTTAACCAAGTCACTGTACTTGCATTGTAAAGACTACTTCTAACAGGGAAAAGGAACTTTAATAGGTTCATTGGACTAGTACAATATTTGTGGGTACTAATTCCCACCGGGGTTTTCCTCTAATCAAGGTTTCCCCTTAATCATATCATGTGTTATGAGTTCTTATGTTAAGATTCATTGAATGTATGTTTTATTTATGTTTAAGTTGTTGAAAAGTAATAAATAGACAAACACTGATTCACCCCCCCCCCCNATAGACAAACACTGATTCCCCCCCCCCCCCCTCTTAGTGTTTCTAACATTGGATTGGGATAGAAAGAGAGGTATTAAAGCCTTAAAGGTACATGGTGACAGTGAATTGGTTGTCAACCAATTGAAAGGGATGAGTCTGCCAAAAATAATACTATGAAGGCCTATACGCATAGGGTTATGGATGCAATAGAAGATTTCCATGCTTTCAATATCATTTCCATACCTAGGAAGTTAAATCATAATGAAGATAGGTTAGCTATTGTTGGATCTCAATTTGATATCCCTAATAAAATTTTAGTAGGAAAAGATCAACAATATGTCAAGATTATTGTTAGGTCTTCCATCCTTGATAATGATGTCAATTGGTAGGTGTTTGAAAATGATGATAAAATTATGCAATACTTGTTTGAAGAGGATGTTTTCTCAAAGCATAATCAAATGTAGAACTATGATGACCAAGTGGTGAAACTCAAGTCCAATAAGCTTCCTCGAGGTCTCATCACCTTAGATTCAATCTTCAATAAAGATGACCAAGCCAAGAATAAAAATGGCTTGGTAGTTCAATAAGAGCATTACACTAATTTAGAGCTTGAACCAGGTAAAAGCTTAAAGTTTGGAAAGGTAAGCACTAATTTGGAAAAGAAGGCTTACATACAATTTTTTCAAGAATTGATTGATGTCTTTACTTGGCAGTATGAAGATCTCAAAGGGTTTGATCTAGCACTTACTCAACACACTATAGAGATAGAACCTAATGCTAAATAAGTCAGGAAAAAGAAAAGGCCTGTCAATCCTAAACTAGAGCCACTCATATATAAGGAAGTTCTCAAAATAATAGAGAGTGGTATCATATATAACATTAAACATACTAGTTTGGTATCCAATCTTGTTCCTATAAGAAAAAAAAAGAATGGGGAACTAAGGTTATGTGTTTACTTTAGGGACCTGAATAGGGCATCCCTGAAAGATCGCCACCCTTTACAATCCATGGAGAATATTTTTTTGTGTATCTCTGGATCTAAAAAAAATTCATTGCTAGATGGATACTCAAGGTACATTCAGATCCTATTCAATAAGGGGGATAAATTTAAGACTTCATTTACAACCAAATGGGGAACCATGGCCTATCAAAAGTGATGTAAGAAAAGTCTTTCTCCCTAACCATACCTTCTCCTAGGGTCTTCTCTAGGAAACTTCTCTATCCTATTAGGGTTCCTCTAGACCATAATTCACAAGGATTATATTCTTTGAATCCTTCACCTATTCAACTTGTCTACACCATCAATGAAATAAAATCCACTATAAACATGCCCCATGGATTCTTTCCTGCATCTTCCACACTAATTGATCCAATATGACCATGAATAGTCACCAATGAAGAGGAAGGCATTCAAAAATTAAATTGAGTCCTATTAAATTCCTAATAACATTTATTTAAATGAAACCCTAATCGAGTCCAAGAACTTACTTCAAACTCATCAAAACAAGGCTACAAGGAATTAGTCTTAATTAGGCATCTTTTTGCACATAACTTCAAATTATTATTAACAATATGGAAATCCAGGTCCATATCCTAACACCCTTTTGGAAAACCTTAAGGATTTATTAGTTTTTACTTCCCCAAACTATCTATACAATGGGTTGCTACAATCGTGCCTAAAAATAAGGGTTTCACTGAATTCTAAGAACATTCATAGGGTTTGGTTTTTTTTTCCTTGAATAAATCTTCACCAAGTATTATCATTGGACATGGGCCCCCCTTACACACATATATTCCCCTCCATATTCTTATATTTAAGCAACCAATGCATTTAATCACTTATAATGCTTATCTAATTCATTGTATTCCCTAGCCATGCATCTCTGGCTTGCCTAGGGCACCACTGCATAAATAGGTCTCTTAATTTTTAGGGCCCAAGCTATTGCAAAAATAATGTACAAGGAGTAATATTTAAAACCCAAAGGAACCAAACAAAATCCATAGTTGGAAGAAGAGTTATGACTCCATTATAGAAATTTGTCTGGATCAAACAAGCAACATGATAGAACACAAAGTAATTTACAAAATGAAGAAGAAAAAAGCTAAACAATTATCTAACCACTCATAGAGTAATTAATTAAAAAAAAATTAAATGTTACAATAGCTATAGTACTACATTCAATCCATTAAAGGCTTCAAAATCCTGAAAATGCTTAAAACTATCAAAACAATTACTCACAAACTATACCAGTCTATTAATGAACTTTTCCATTACTTCAACCAACCCTTCAGAAGGGTTGAGGGAGGCCTTAAGTAGATCATCTCTCCATCCAAGAACTATTTCATATAAATACATAACTATATTCTCAAAAATGCACTTGAGCAACAAAATGTTGTCAATGACAACATTGACAATTTTGCAAAGTTGTCAACAACTTTTACAAATTTTGTATTCTTGCACTCCAACTTGGTCAAATCACTCTAGAACTTAACCAAATGAAAACTTAGTCTTATTAAGCCATGAAAAAGGTATCTTTAGACACCTAAAAATGATTCGAGCATGCTGGTCTACGTGTTTTAACATTTTTATCATACAATCAAAATGTTGTTTTGCAACCTAATTATTCCTCTATGTTGCACATATGATCTTTATTGTATGGAGACATTGTGTCTTTTGTCAATGATTGAATATTGAAAAATTGTTCATTTTTTTACTAAAAATTCTACTCTCTCTACCAAATCAATCATTTTTCAAATCATATCCAATCAACCCTAAACTGATCCTATACAATCCTATTCGATCCTATTCAATCCTAAACCAATCCTATTCGATCCTATTTGATCCTATTCAATCCTAAACCGGTCCTATTCAATCCTAAAGCATTCTAAACCTTCCTAAATCATCTCAAACTCATCCTTCTATATTCCTAATCACTTGTATAATTGTTCGGACTCATTTCGACCATTCTGGGGCATTGTCCAAGATCACCGATGCCTAATTAACCCAATTTCAAACCAATCGATCAAACCCTATTCCAAATTTGATTAATCTTGTCATCATTTCAGGAGCATTGTCCAAGTTCATTGATTCTTTGTATCCTCTTAATCAGCCATTTGATAACATTAGCAAAGATCATCGGTGTTATCACTATCAATCTATTAATATCAATTCAATAGTGTTATTCATATTTGTCAATACTATTTCTGATTATTATTTCAGGAACATTGTCAAAGATCATCGATGTTTCCCCATTTCAATTTAAATCTTACAATGCCATAAAATCTCATTGGCATTTTCAATCATTTCCAATCATCACTACGCGGGCACATTGTCAAAGCTCATCAATGCCTTGTGATTTCCTAAACTATTCTGGAACCCTCAAAATTTATCCTAAACATTATCAATATTATCAAAATCATTTCAATTCAACATCAACACCTTCAATTCAACATATAACCCCACTAACTTCCCCCTTTCGATGAATAACCCATAGTTTATCCTAAGTCCTAATTGAATAAATAAATAAAATTTATTTATTCCCTTTTCCCTAAGTCTCCAACAATTAATTGGCTAATTTTAATTTATGAGATTTTCATGATTTCATAAATCTAATTATTTATTTTGAGGAATATTTGAGAATATTTAATTATTAATTTGATTAATGATTCCTAATCCCACCTAAATATCATATCCCTTAAATGAGGATTTTCATCCCTATTAAGGTGCTTCACAAGTATTTGCAATATCTCCTCATTTGATCTCCCCCATATCATGCTTCCTAGAATCTCACCAACCAAATCTCTTCATTATTCATGGATTATTGCAATCCTCACCTAATTGATCCTCATTTCCTATAAATTGAGAGATATTCCTCTCATTCAAGGTTAACCACAAGATTTTTGAAAACCTCAAGAATTGTTAATCTTCTAGTACTCTCATTAGCAAACTTGGCTTCTTGTGCAAAGTGTGTGTGAAAAGAGTAACATCAATCTCATTATGGAGAAGAAAGAAGGACATTTGAGCATCATTTGAAGGGAGTTCTTGTGTCTTTGTTGCTTATTATTTGAATTCCTCTTTCAATGGCTCTAATGTTAGATTAGTTAGGGTAGCATATTGTTTAGGGTTTGTGGTTACCTAAATATGCTTTCTAGTCCCTTTTATGGTCTTCCATTTGGTGAACCCGATATGAACATGCTTAAATGTTTAATTTTTTTTTGTTTTTGTGTCTTTTTCAGGTTCTAGAAGAGAGTTGCGTAGGTGGTTACTGAAGTTGCGTAGGTGGTCACTGTTTCTACACAGGTGGTTAAGTCCTGCGCAGGTGGGACCCAGACCTACAGACTTGGAGCCCAGAGATGTGTAGATAGATGCTTAGCTACATAGTTGGTCATATGGCATCCTCATTTAGGGTTTAGGATCACTTCTTGTATGTTTAGGAAGCTATTCTACATTTTTGGCTTTCTCCTCTTCTTTTTCTCTATTTCAAGGCTACAATGAATCCTAAACTATTCAAATGAACCCTAAATTTGGTTAATGAACCATAATATGGTCAATGAACCTTAAACTGTGATTTTCAAGGCCTAAAATGAACATTTACATTTGTATTTGGGCTCTTAAAATGGATCTCATCTAGCCTAGGGTTTCATACTATCAAGCTTTTTCAAATTTCAAGAAAACGTGAAATCTAGCCTAACTAGGGGTGGAAATGGACTATTTCTTGCAAGGTCAAGTTGTCTATATTGATAAAGGACCTAAAATGAACATGCACATCTGATTTGGGTACCTAAAATGAACTCTAAACTAGTTTAGGATCAACTGTTGATTTTTCCCTTAAGGTGTTCCTAAACCATTTTGATGCACATGCAAGCTAGTTAGGGTTTCAAGTTCACTTAAATATTTTAAAATCAACTTAAATGACATAAATAATGAACCCTAGCTATGTTTCTAATGATATTGTTGTTGCAGATTTGCCTCTAAGAAAATAGTTGATTGTATGTTTGTCACTGATGACACCATATAATATACTACAATGTTCTATATACAATTATCAGTACAGATGTTTTGGAGCTATGCATATTTATTTCCATGGTGTATACATGTTATAGATGCTATGTGCATTCATGCCAAGTCAGATATGAAGTTTTAGTTGAGTTATGTTAATTAGTTATGGTAGTTACAGTGACTGAAGTGTTAGAATAGTCCAAAGGATAACTGAGAGGGGGGAGGAAAATTAGTTATCAGCTACTTCTATTATTTTCTTTGCTTAGATACAATTAACATAAAGTGAATGCACATTCAGATAACACAATAGAGAACACAACAATTTTGGTTACGGGGAAACCAAATAGGTAAAAACCCCAGTGGGAATTAGCACCCACAAAGAACTGTACTTGAGTATAATTATCCCTGTTAAGAGATCTTGGAACCCTGTTAGGAGTTGTTATTTACAATGAAATAAGTATAGAGACCTAGTTAAAGGTTAGACCCTATTATGATTCTTTTACAAGTTACCCTAGTAGGGGTGAGGACTCACTGTCCAAAAGCTCACAGCTAAAATGATGAAGGCTACAACCTTCAGTAGAACAGATATACACAATATCTAATAGATGAACTATTTGAGTAGACCTGCTATCTTGATCATTTAGATTGTGTTGTATACTTCCACTTCCTCTACACATAGATATTTTCTTGATGAATAAAATTTCTCTACTATCCCAAAACAACAGACATTCTTTCCTACGCTTCTTCTTTCTTTATTCTTCTCATTCACACTTGGCGTTCGTCAAATAAAATACTATAAGTATCTTATGCAAAGGATGTGATCTTCGTCATCTCTAGGAGTCCCTTCAATATTTCTTTATTTTTCCACATCATTCACGCAACCTGATTTGAAACACGCAACTCATATTGAATAGACACAACACTTCACAAATTTAGCTCCACCAAATTAACTCCAACTTCACGATTATGACTGAACATGTTTGGCACCTTTAGATAATTAATTTTAACTCATAAATAAACATGAATACAAACACACATATCCCAAAGATAGGGGCAACTCAAGAAATAAATTAATTACATCGGCTCTTTGCAGATAGTCTTTAATATCTGTAACTGTCATAACTGATTAACATAACTCAACTAAAACTTCATATCTAACTCAACGTGAATGCACATAGCATCTAGAACATGTATACACCATGGAAATGAACACGAATACCTCGAAAATTTTTTTACTGATAATTGTATATAGAAAACTATTGTATATTATATGTTGTCATCAATGACAAACACACAATCAATTATTTGCACAGAAGCAAATCTCCAACAATATCCCCCTTTGACATTGATGGAAACATATGATATCATCAACTCAAAGTGTCTTCCTTCTTTTTAAAATCTTCTCAATATCCTCATCAAAATTTCCTCGTCACTGATGCTGCTCTGTATACTCCCCCTTACCAATACTCCCCCTTTGACATACATAACAAAGGGTGTTAACCACCATTAAGCACAAGTACTACTCTAGAAGTAGAGTAGACAACCATTCATCAGTCACCAAGGATTGATGTACTTGCTACAAGTTCTAATCATACTCAGGAAATGGAATTACTCCCAACTTCTCCCTAAGATACTCAAAAGTATCTTTTGATAATGGCTTTGTAAAAATATATGCTAATTTTTCTTTAGTGCTCACATAATCCAACATTACTTCTCTGTCTGCAACTTTTTCTCTTAGAAAATGGTATTTGATCTCAATGTGTTTCATCTTTGCATGCATCATAGGGTTCTTTGACATATTGATAGTACTAGTGTTGTCACAGTGAATAATAATAGGATAATCAATCTGAATACCAAAGTCTTTAATCATATGTTTGATCCAAATCATTGTTGAACAATTCAATGCTACTGCAACATACTCAGCTTTTGTTGTTGATTGAGAGATGCAATTCTTCTTTTTACTTGTCCATGTGACCAATCTATCTCCAAGAAATACTGCTCCTCCTGATGTACTCTTTTTGTCATCAACACAACCTACCTAATCTGCATCTATCTACACATGAAGTTGTATATTCTCTAAGTTAGGATACCATAAACCATAGTCAATAGTCCCTTTTAGGTATCTAAATATTCTTTTTATTGCCATTAGGTCATTTTTCTTGGGTTCAGCTACAAATCTTCCAAAAATGCCAACTGCATTAGACATATCAGGTCTAGATTGAGTAAGATATATGAGTTTTCCGATCAGATACTTGTATAGGGTCTTCTCAACTGCTATAGAATCATCATCTTTAGAAAGCTTTCTTCCTATTATCATGGGGGTGCTTACTAGTTTGCAATCTTCCATCTTGAAATTATTCAATATCTCCTTCACATACTTAGACTGATTTATGCATATGCCTTTGTCTGTTTGTTTTACATTCAATCCAAGAAAGTATTTGATAGGTCAAATCATGCTCATTTCAAATTCACTTTTCATTTCTTTGGTGAATTCTACACTAAGTTTTTCATTACCTCCAATGATAATGTCATCAACAAAAATAGCAATGAGTAGTAGTCCATCTATCTCTCTTACGAATAAATTATAGTCTGCTGCTCCTTTTCTGAATCCTATCTTTGTTAAATAACCATCAAGTCTCTCATACCACACTCTTGGGGCATGTTTAAGTCCATAAAGTGCTTTCTTTAATCTGGATACCATGTCTGGTTTATCTGAAAGTTTGAATCCTTTAGGCTACTCTCTGAAGACTTCTTCCTTTAAGTCACCATTCAGGAAAGCTGACTGTACATCTATTTGGTATACCTTAAAGTTATTGAATGTTGCATAGGCCAAAAACAACTTGATAGCTTCAAGTCTTCTCAGAGGGGAAAATATATTAGTGTATTCTATTCCTTCTCTCTTTGCATATCCTTTACATACTAATCTTTCTTTGTTCCTTACCACTATGCCTTCTTCATTCATTTTGTTCCTGAATATCCACTTTGTTCCAATCACATTCTTGTCATGAGGTCTAGGGACCAGTTCCCATGTTTCATTCTTGATTATTTTATCTAATTCTTCTTGCATGGCACTTTTCCAATCTGAATCTTTGCATGCATCTTCAACACTTAAGGGTTCAATCTGTGAAATTAAGCATACCTCTTCATCAGCAGTTGAACCTTTTTCTCTAGATCTAGTCAAGACTTCTACACTCTGATCTCTAATGATATCTTCCTTAGAGTGGTATTTGGATTTGTATCTTGAGTTCTTAGGAGTGATACTTTCATCTATAATATGTGATTCTTCTTCACTTGGTTTAGGATTGTTACATGAAACATCAATACAGTCAAACATATCTTCAATAACTGTGTCCTGATTGATGGGTCTGGGCTCATCTTCAATCATGGGAGCATAGTCATAATATCTTTCTTGAATCATAAACTTCTCATCAATATTCACATGATTACTTTCAATGATCTTCTTAAATCTTAGATTAAAACATCTATAGGTTTTTCTTTTAGTAGAGTAACCAAGAAAAATACCTTCGTCGCCTCTAGCATCAAACTTGCCAATTCTATCATCTCTCTTGATGTAGCACTTGCTTCCAAAGATTCTGAAGTATTTTATAGTAGGTACATTACCAAACCAAAGTACATATGGTGTATTGTCTGTGCATAGCCTTAATTGTATTCTATTGATAGTATAGACTGATGTATTAATCACATCTCTCCAATAAGTATGAGCAACCTTTCCTTCAATCATGATAGTGCACTCTGTGTCAATTATTATTATATTCCTCCTTTCTACAATCCCATTCTACTAAGGGGTTCTAGGTGCTGCATAATTCTAGTAATTCTTCACATAGATCTTTTCTTGATGAATGAAATGTCTCTACTATCCCAAAACAACAGACATTCTATCATGCACTTCTTCTTTCTTTATTCTTCTCATTCACACTTGGCATTCATCAAATGAACTACTATAAGTATCTTATCCAAAGGATGTGATCTTTGTTGGCTCTAGGAGTCCTTTCAATACTTCTTTAGTTAGCCACATCATCCACGCAACCTGATTAGAAGCATGCAACTCATATTGAATAGACGTAACACTTCACAAAGTTGGCTCCACCAAATTAACTCCAGCTTCACGATTCTGATAGAACATGTTTGGTGCCTTTAGATAATTATCTTTAACTCATAACTAAAAATGAATACAAACACACATATCCCAAAGATAGGCGCTACATAAAGGTGTGACTTTACATTGGAATGAAAAATGTGAGCACTCATTCCAACAACTAAAATATTATCTATTGCATCCACCAATCTTGATGCCTCCCATTCCAGGAAATCCATTTCTCTTGTACATTTCTTCCACATAAATTTCATTGGGTTCTCTTCTTGAACAACATGATGAACAAGGATGAGTAAGAGCTATTTATTACATCAGTAGAACTCTGGTTGGATATGAATTAAACCACTCACTCATTGAACAAGCCTGTCTTGCTATGGTTTTTGCAACACAGAAGTTAAGACATTACATGGTACACCAGAAAACCATGCTCGTGTCTTAGATTGATCCATATAAGTATCTTCTAGGAAAATCATCTCTCATGGATCACCTAGCCAAATGATTCATGCTCCTTAGTGAGTTTGACATAGAGTATGTAGATAGAAAAGAAATAAAAGGCCAGGTGATAGCAGATTAGCTTGCAGAGGCACCAGTTCCTGATGATCACCCGTTATTTTTAGAATTTCCAGATGAGTCCATTTTTTCCTTCACTAAATCCAATGAATGGAAACTCTACTTTGATGGCTCACATACTAGGCATGGATCAGGGGCAGGCATCATGTTTGTCACCCCACAAGGTGATATCATACCAAAATCTTACAAAATCACCTTTGCATGTACCAACAACATCACCGAATATGAAGCACTAGTCACTAGAATAAAACTTGCTATTCAATGGAAAATCCAGCACCTCAAGGTGTATGGTGATTCTCAATTGGTCATGTACTAGGTCACTAATGACTATGAAACTAAGGATGAAAATCTAGTACCTTACAAATAGTTGGCCAACTTTCTCAAGGAGAAATTTGTCACAATCAGTTTCTGCCAACTTCCATGGGTACATAAAAAATAGGAAGATGCCATGGCCACTATTGCATCTATGATTGACATGCCAAATAATGAAGAGAGATGTGAATTTCTTGTTGAGCAGCTACTGCTTCCGGCATTCAACATTCCACAATCTAAGCTTGTGTGTGACATTATTGGTCCTAATTCCCCTTGGTATCAAGATGTTTACAATTACCTACATGCTCAGATATTACTCTCTTCCTTATCCTAGAAAAAGTGTTGAGCTCTTGTCCGTCAAGCCTCTTGTTATGTCATTGTTGGTGATACCCTTTATAGGAGAGCCTATGACCAAACCCTCCTCAGATGCCTCAATTTGCAAGAGGCTGACACTGCCTTACATGAGGTCCACAATGGTATTTGTGGTGGACATTTCAATGGTTTGAGTCTTGTCAAGAATTTGGTTCGAGCAGGATACTCCTAGCCCACCATGGAGCAAGATGCTCATAAATTTTCTAAGAAATGTTACAAGTGCTAGATCCATGGCAATTTGATTCATGCTCCGGCACAAGATCTACAACCAGTGGTTTCTCCATGGCCCTTTTCTCAATGGGAATTTTACCTTGTAGGGAAGATCAAACCCCTATCTTCTGACGGCCATAAGTATATAATCATGACCTTTAAGTACTTTACAAAATGGGTGGAAGCTATCCCCATGACATACATCACCGGCAAGAAAATTTCCAAATTCATCCTGAATTATATCATTTGCCATTATGGAGTTCCTCTAGCCAATATTACTAACCATGGTAGCCTGTTCCAAAAATGGGATGTTACAAAGCTTTTTGAGAAATTCAAAATCCATCATGGATTTTCTGGCATCTATTATCCGTAAGGTAACGGCCAAGCAGAGGCATCTAACAAAACCATCATTAAGATCCTACAAAAGACTATCAATGATGTTGGTCGTGATTGACACCTGCAACTTAATCTAGCTCTATGGACCTATAAGATGAGCATTCACACCCCCACTGGTGCTAGTCCATACTCTCTAGTCTATGGCGTTGAGGCCATATTACCCCTCGAGGTTGAAATTTTTTCATTATGGGTATCCTTACAAGGCATTGCTGATGATGAGTAGTATAAAGTTTCTAGATTGGATGATCTTGAAATGCTTGATGAGCAAAGAAAAACCACCTTGGTACACTTTCAAGCCTATCAGAACCGTCTAAAATGGAGTTACAACAAGAAATTATGAACTCGCCATTTTGAGATTGGAGACTTGGTTCTAAAGATGAATTAAAAAACCTAGCCACACAGAAAGAAGGCTATAAAATTTGAACCAAGTTGTGATGGCCCTTACATAGTCACAACATCATATAGGTCTAGAGTGTATCAAATTGCAACACCTGAGGGAGAACCATTGCCAGAGGCACTGAACAACATGCACCTCTGTAAGTATTATGCATGATTTCTGAAAAAAGTACAAAAAATTGCAAAAAATTCTGAGAAAATATCAAAAAAAGAGAAAAAAGAGAAAACAGAAACATGCAAAAATAGAAATCAAGAGAAAAATCCCATCCACAAGTGAAAACCTAGCAAACAGGTGCTTTGGTTAAGTACCGTGGTGAAAACCTGCCAAACAGGTGCCACACGTAGTAAATTGTCGTTCCATTGTCTATCATGGTTCCACCTGATATCTTGATGTCCTTTCCTGATTACATCTTTGGATTTGCATTGACCCTCATGCCCCTTTATGGCTTGTAACTAGTTGATCTTATTTTCCTTACCCTTGATATACCCAGTCTATCTATCCTTTTGGCCTCTGTACATAGCCTCTTTGTTGTTTGGGGGCAGATTCCTGGCACTGAGCATATTTGAATTTGAATTTGAACTGGGGGCAAGACCTTGAACATGGTTTACCCATGAGATTCCTCAATTATCATATTGGAGATAACACATTGTAAATATCTTAATGACCTCAAAAAATCCTAAAAATCCAAATAAGCAAAAATTCCAAAAAAATCAAATAATGTCCTAAAAACATTGCTAAAAATTCAAATATGATGCTGAAAAATCCTAAAAATTGTAAAAAGTCCTAAAAAAAGATCATCACAAAAAAATTCAAATATCTCAAAACTCCTAAAAATTGCAAAAATCTCTTCAAAAATATGCAATAAATTTATACATACTTGTCTTCTTTTTGCGAATCGAACATCATGTTTGTAGACATCAGTAGCAGAATCATCAATCTATGCTTAATGCAATCATATTCTCACAAATGTGATCTGGATCATTGTGACTCAAATTTGAATCCGGTTGGACTATTCAATTTTTAGACCTTTGCTATCAATCAATCTGTTCAAGCTTTCAATCAATTATCAAATCAAGCATTTTACAAATCTAAGCTATCAATAAATGAACATTTAATGCAAGTAAAAAAAGATCAGAATGGCTATTGGCTCACATTGTTTTAGTGAGTATTTTTTATTTTCCTTTTTTTGATCATGTTCCTATGCTACTCGATGATATTATCTGATCTTATGAGAGTAGTCAGGATGGTTCATGACCAGTTATTTTTGCTTTACTTTTTCTGCATGTTTGATGATCTCATAATATTCTGGGGCATCTTTGTACATGCTTTCAGGATGGAGAAGATCATCCTCTATCTACATCATTTTTGTTTATGCAAAAGGGTGACTTTTTTGCTCTGGCTTTTGTGCCACGATGCACCATATCTTCTTTTGCAATATCAAAATAAGCTCTTATCACAAATTGCACTTTTGAAAGCCAACATCTTTCTACTAACATTTCTTCATCTAATTTCCACTTTCTGCTAACACTTATTCAGTCAATCCTCACAGTCGCCTTGGTCTAGTACTTTGGTATATCAAAAACAAGTGCATCCTGCATACATGAATGCATAAAATAGGAAAAAAAACAAAAACATGTGCAATTTTGCATTCATTCATTTATACATGAGAACAATTTCAAACATACATTTACATTTTACATTCATACATTTCAAATGGCAAAAGACAAAAACACTTATTGCATCCATAACAATATTATTGCATAACAAAGGTAATACATTGCAATATACAAGCATCATCATATAACAAGAAAGTAAATCATGTACATAAGCATCCATCATGTGCATCATAAAGTAGCTACATATCATATATATGTGTGTCTCAAAAAAGTATCAGAGTACAAAAATCAAGGTGTCTGTATACATTGAGGCCCACAGGCTCATAATCTATCATATGTCTATCGAAATTGTCCCTCTACTAGAGAGACCCCTGTCAACCCCTACTGTCTTGGTCCTCTTGATCCCTATCTCATCTAGAAGATGAGGCTCCCCTTGTCTAATGCCATGTCTTTCCTGATCTAGGTGGCCCCCTCAGTCCTAGCACTCCCCCACTAATTTGTGTCATACGGTAATGTGATCTGCTGGACGATGCTTTGTACCTTGGTACCCACTACTCTTGCAACACATATCTCCTATACATATCCTTCAAATCCCACAACTCTGCTCAGGCATCCCCTAGCATCCCTACAATCTCACATGTACCTACATCCCTGATGGTACTGATAAACTAGCATGAATCCTCCTCGGCCCTCTATGCCCTAGACCTATCTGTATCTTGAGAGGCAGGCAATGTGTACCTCTCTACTATTAACCTGTCCATCTATGTTGTGAGTGATGATCGCTCTGCAATCCATGATGCGTGATCTACAGTTCATGAAGCATGATTTGCAGTCCATGATGTACACTCTATAGCCCATGTAGCTCTATCTGTATCTCTGTCCAATGCCAAGTGGTATATCTAGCTTGTAATCTCTATGATGCACTATCTCTAATCCTCAAACCAGTCATAAGGACCCTGCATGTCATCCCCATGTCGTGGCTCATCCCTGTCCTCATCCATATGCATTGGCATATTACCAAGATCCCTGTCATCATCATCATCCTCGTCCTCACCCTCCTCCTCCTCATCATCATCATCCTCATTTGACTCCTCATCCTCACCCTCCTCATCCTCATTCTCCTCCTCGATGCTCTCATCTCTAGGCATTTGCACTCTCCGTACTGCCACATTTGGATATGTTAGAAGAATCGGCCAGTGCTTAGAAAACCATCTATCATACTGCTCTATGGTCCTTGCATATGCAACATTTACACCTGCTCCCCATGGTCTAGGCTATAACTTCTCAAACTCTGCATATGCCACTTGAGGCCTAAGTGTTGCACCCCATGTCCTAGCCTCGGCCCTCGACCAAGCTAACAAAGTTGTACCTATTGGTGCTCCTTGTATCTCTTTAAACTGTCAGTAGACTTTCTCTAGAAGCTGAATCTCAATAACCATGTGGCCCATGATGAACCTCCCAATGAGGTATCTCTTGTGTCTGTAGTATGGTAGCTTCTCCATATCATCATACCATCCAGGGAAATCTCTATATGGATGCCAGGTAAAGTCTCTAAGCAGATCTATCTCATGATGGAAATGCAATGTATATCCTAGTGGCCCAAATGGTAGTGCCCCTCGATAGCAGTAGACATATGGCATATCTAGAATAAAATCTCTGAGAAATGGGTCAGAACACAACTATGTGCTCATAGGCCCACACCTATAGCCATTTTCTCCCACTACTAATCGATAATGCTACTCGGTATGCCCACTGGTGGAGCTGGTAGTATGTCATCGCTAGTATGCATGGTCCCCATGTGAACACTATCTCCTCCATAATCATCCACTCAAGGACCCTCCCCCATCCAATAGGGAATTTGTGGCCTCATCTATCAGGTACCAATACACATGCAATGACCCCACATATAATGAAAATCAATCTATCATGCTGCCTAGCAACTGTCTCCCATTAGATCTCAAAGTCACAGATGTCTAGATCATCATCATCACTCTTGAACATCCGATGTAGGAACAATCTCCCTATCATAGGGTCATACTCTACCATCTCTCTAGGTATCATAATCCTGAGGATGCGCCATACATCCTCCAAATTCACGGTTGCCTCCCCTGTCAGTAGGTGGAAGGAACTAGTCTACGAGTGCCACCGCTCGGCCAATGCTATGATCAATCCTTAGTTTTCCCTAATCTTCAGCATCTATGTAATGTAGTACAACCCTAGCAAGGCTAGGACCACTCTCTCATGACTTCTCATCCGATGATGTATATCCGGACATGCTAGTCTTCTCTCCCGTGTTTGTGGAACTAAAAGCTCCTCCTGCGATCACCATGCGACTTTGCTCAACTTTCTTTACTTTGTGTTTCTTTTTTACTAACCTAGGACCTTTTTTGACCTACTTTGACCTAATTTTGACCTTCTCATAGGGTTTTGACTAGTTTTTGGAAGTTTAGGGTGGTTTAGGAACCCCCGAACCTCATTTTTAGGCCTTTTTTACCACCTGCGCAGGTTATTTTACCACCTGTGCAGAATGGCCTCCCACCTACGTTGGCTACAAAGGTGGTCATCTCACCTACACTACTTGCATAGGTGGGCATGTGACCTACATAGGTGGGCACGTGACGTACATAGGTGACATGTGTGAGCTCCTACAGGCCCTGTTTGGCCCTATTTTGACCCCTAAAACTTCCTAGAAAAGTGTGTAAAGCTATAATCCACTGAGAGGCTCCGATGTACTCACCTTGGGTCTTGCATTGGTGGGCCATTGATAACTATGAACTCATTCTCCATGTTGATTCTACATTGGCACTTAATCCATCATCCTTGCTCCAGAGCACAATTCTTCCAAATGAGAGAGTGAAAATGAGCTCCAAAACCCTTTCCAAGCCCTTTTATAACATCTTGGTTGCCTAGATGGATGTGCAACCCTTGTGTTTTGTATTGGTCATAATTCTTTTGACACTCTGAACCCCATATATTTTGTTTTTGACCTCTGATTTTTTATCCGATCATTTTTGTGGATCCATCACAGCGTTGTCGACAAATTGACCTATCATTTACATTTATTGGATGATTTCATGAGGGGGAACCCATGTATCCCATTATCACTAGGGCATGTTTTAATGCTATTTTCTTCAGGATTCTTTGACACAATGCTCATAATCACATTGTAACAAAGAGGGGCAAAATGTAGACACGTAAAAATGGTTCGAGCCTGCTGGTCTATGTGTTTTAACATTTTTAGCATTACAATCAAAATGTTGTTTTGCAAACTAATTATTCCTCTATGTTGTGCATATGATCTTTATTGTATGGTGACATTGTGTCTTTCATCAATGATTGAATATTGCAAAATTATTCAATTGTTTACTAACAATTCTACCCTCTCTACCAAATCGATCATTTTTCAAATCATTTCTGATCAACCCTAAACTGATCCTATTCAAACCTAGACCATTCCAAACCTTCCTAAATCATCTCAAACCAATCCTATTCTATTCATAATCACTTGCAAAATTGTTTGGACTCATTCTGACCATTCTGGGGCATTGTCCAAGATCACCGATGCCTAATTAACCCAATTTCAAACCAATCGATCAAACCCTATTATGAATTTGATAAATATTGTCATCATTTCAAGATCATTGTCCAAGTTCATCAATGCTTTGTATCCTCTTAATCAGCCATTTGATAACATTGTCAAAGATCACCGGTGTTATCACTACCAATCTATCAATATCAATTCAATAGTGTTGTTCATATTTGTCAATACTATTTCTGATTATCATTTTGGGAACATTTTCAAAGATCATCAATGTTTCCCCATTTCAATTTAAATCTCATAGCGCCATCAAATCTCAGTAGCGGTTTTTAATCATCATTATGCGGGTGCATTGTCAAAGCTCATTGATGCCTCGTGATTTCGTAAACTATTCCAGAACCCTTAGAATTTATCCCAAACCTTATCAATATTATCAAAATCATTTCAATTTGACATCAACACCTTCAATTTGACCTATAACCCACTAACTTCCCCCTTTGGATGAATAACCCATAGTTTATCCTAAGTCCTAATTGAATAAATAAATAAACTTTATTTATTCCCTTTTTCCTAAGTCTCCAACAATTAATTAATTTTTATTAATTAATTGGCTAATTTCAATTTATGATATTTTCATAATTTCATAAGTCTAATTATTTATTTTGAGGAATATTTGAGAATATTGAATTATTAATTTGATTAATGATTCCTAATCCCATCTAAATATCATATCCCTTAATTGAGGATTCTCATCCCTATTAAGGTGCTTCACAAATATTTTCAATATCTCCTCATTTGATCTCCCCCATATCGTGCTTCCTAGCATCTCACCAACCAAATCTCTTCATTATTCATGGATTCTTGCAATCCTCACCTAATTGATCATCATTTCCTATAAATTGAGAGTTATTCCTCTCATTCAAGGTTAAACACAAAATTTTTGAAAACCTCAAGAATTGTTAATCTTCTAGTAATCTCATTAGAAAACTTGGCTTCTTATGCAACGTGTGTGTGCAAAGAGTAACATCAATCTCATTATGGAGAAGAAAGAAGGACATTTGAGCATCATTTGAAGGGAGTTCTTGTTTCTTTGTTTCATATTATTTGAATTCCTCTTCTTTCAATGGATCTAATGTTAGATTAGTTAGCGTAGCATATTGTTTAGGGTTTGTGGTTACCTAAATATCCTTTCTAGTCCCTTTTCTGGTCTTAAAGTATCCTACCCTATTCTTGTCCAATTTATCCCTTTTATGTATCAATGCACTGTTTTGACAACATTTGCACCAATTGGGCAACTTTCCCAAATTTTGACAAACTAAAACTTTAGGACTACAATATGATCTAGTCAGGCCTCCTAACCATAAAAACATACTCTAGGACTATCTATCCCTCTTATTTCACTAGTGTCTTGGCTAAGACTACTACAAGCCAAATTTTGACTAGGAACCCTAGGTTATCATGTAGACTTAACTAGGTGCTCCTGCACCATACTTCCCCACAAAGGAAAGTCATGTCACTCTTGTGAACAAGATATCATTTGAAAGTCCTAGCTTCTTGAAGTCTGTAGTTGCAACCCATGTTGCCTCTGACTCTAGCTTATGCTTCCATTTGATGAGGTGTTCCATGTACACCTTGTGTCTAGTAGTATTCTTGACCATTGAATCTAATACCTTATTTTCTTCTATCTGCATCTTGGGAGGTAAAGAATTAGGTTCTACATCTTTTCCAACCTCTTCTTTGTTCACATCTATCTTAGTTAAGGGTCCTTTAAAATTGATCAAATCTGCCACATTGAAAATAGATGAGATGCTCAATTCAGTAGGTAGATGCACCTTATAAGCATTAGCCCCATATTTGGCTAAGATCTTATAGGGTCCCACTCTCTTCATATGAACCTTGGTAGGAACTCCTTTCTACAATCTAGATTTTTTCAAATGTACCATGTCATAATCACCAACCTCAAATTCAACATCCTTTCTCTTCTCATCTACTTTATCCTTTAATTTTTGAGTAGACTCCAATATTGTCATCTTTACCTTCTCTTGAATATCTTTCATGGTTTGAGTGAATTCCTTAGGATGACCACTCCTATGCTCCATGGATCTAAGGTCTCTAAGCTTAAATGGAACCCTTGGGTGCATCCCATAAACAACTTCAAATGGGCTTCTACCTATTGTTCTATTTACACTATCATTGTATGCATATTCTTCTTGGGGAATAACCACATCCCATGTCTACCCATACTCCTTATTCAGGAACCTTAACAAGTTACCAAGAACTCTATTAACCACCTTAGTTTGGCCATCATTATGAGGGTCGTAAGTTGAACCAAATGCTAAGTTGGTACCAAATCTACTCTGTAGTGTTTTCCAAAAATGGTTCATGAACTTAACATCCCTATCTAATACAATATTCAAGGGTGGTCCATGGATTCATACAATCTCCTTAAAAAACAAATGTGCAATGTTACTAGCATCATGAGTAGTTCTACAAGGGATAAAGTAACCCATTTTACTAAATCTATCTACCACCACATAGATATTGTCATGTCCATGTTTATTCTTATGTATCCCTACAATAAAATCCATGCTAACACACTCCCATGGTCTATTAAGGATTGGAAAAGGTTGATACAAACCTGCATTGCTAGCTCCTCATTTTTCTTTCATGCACACTACACATTGTTCAACATACTTTTTTACATCTCTTACCAACTTTGGCCAATGGTAAAACCTTTGGACTAACTCTATGGTTTTGTTCACACCAAAATGGCCACTCAATCTACCATTATGCTTCTCTTGAATGAGATACTCGCTCATTGAGCCCTTAGGAACACACAATTGGTTCCACTTAAACAACAATCCACTCTGCAAAGTAAAATTAGTTAACTGACTGCAAAAGTGATTCTGAAAATCAGAACATACCTTATAGGCTTCTCCAAAGTCTTCATCTTCTCTATAGAGGTCCTTGAAACTCTCTATCCCAATACTCTTCAACTGAACTTCCTGAATGGTTAGAAACCTTAGGACATTTACAACCTTTCTCAATTATCCTTTCTTATCCTTTATTGTGAACATGAATGCTTTAAGGTATTCCATCCACTTCAAGTGTCTATTATTGAGATTTTCTTGTGTTTTTATACAACTGAGGGCCTGATTGTCAGTAAACACTACAAATGATTTTGGTAGCGAGTAATGTCTCCACTTCCTAAGAGACTAAACTAAGGCATACAACTCCAATTCATAAGAATAATATTTATTCTTAGATTCATTTAATTTCTCACTGAAGAAGGCTACCTTCCTACCTTCTTGGCTTAACACACCCCCTACTGTCATCCCACTTGAATCACACTCCAAAGTAAATAGTTGATCAAAACTAGGGAGTCTAAGGATAGGTTTTGTTTCTACTTGCTTCTTCAAATTTTCAAATGTTTTCCCTACTTCAGAGGTCCATCTAAACTTAGTCTTTAGACCACCCTTAATGGTGTCTTGCATTGGTGCACAAATACCACTAAAATCTCTTATAAACTTTCTGTAAAACTGAGCTAATCCATGAGATCTCCTTACCTCTATCCTTGTGGTTGGTGTAGGACAATTTAGCATAGCCCCCACCTTTCTTGGGTCCATCTTCAATGAACCTTGGGATACAACAAACCCCAAATACACAAGTTCTTGTTTGAAAAGCTAACACTTCTCTAGATTTATGGCCATTTCCACATGCTTCACATGTTCCTCTATTGTCTTACTGAATATAACTATGTCATAAAGATATAATACCACAAGCTAGGGGAATTTAAGAGGCTAAATGACATAACTCTCCACTCATACAACCTATCAGTAGTTTCAAAAGATGTCTTCCATTCATCCCCATCTTTAATTCTAATCTAATGGTACCCACTTTTTAAGTCCAATTAGTGAAAAAATTTCCCCCCTCCAAGACAGTCCATCAAATCATGTATCCTAGGAATTGGAAATCTGTATCTATTTGTGATTCTATTAGTATCCCTAGAATCAGTATAGAGTCTCCACTTACCACCTTTCTTGGATGCTAAGACCAAAGGTATGGCACATGGAATGATGCTCTTCTTTGTTAGTCCTTGGTCTAATAGCTCTTGTACTTGTCTAGCCACTTCTAGGTTATGATCTGGAGTAAGCTTATAAGCTGCCTTATTTGGCAATGATGCACTAGGTACAAAGTCAATTTGATGACTTATCACTCTTCTAGGAGGTAAATTTGTACGAGTACCATCACTGACTATATCTTTGTACTTCTCAAGTAACTCTTTGAGTTCTGATGGAAAAGAATCTTGTTTAGGTTTCTCTTCCTCCTTAGGCTTGAGTAGTTTGGCATACTCTTAACTTCCTTAATCCTTAAGGGTTTTGATGAACTCCTTAATACTACTCAACAAAACACAAGGGGTCTTGGACTATGACTCATCCTCTTCTATTTAGGGATGGATTTTGAAAGTCCTATTATCTTTCTTGAAACATATGGAATTCTCCTTTCCATCATACATTGCATCCCTATCATATTTCCATGGCCTGCCCAATAAAAGATGACATGTATCCATAGGTAACACATCACATAGTAACTTATCTCTATATCTTGCAATAGAAAACTCCACCCAAGTTTTCTCATTCACCAACACACTCTTCCCTTTGTTCAACTATTTCACCTTGTATGGATTGACATGAGGTATCTTTACCAATTTCAGTTTAGTTATTGCTTCTTCTGATATGATATTGCCTATGGAACCTGAATCCACAATCATTTTGCAAAATTTACCAAGGATTTTACATCTCACTCTAAACAATGCCCTCCTATGCTTGGGCTCATGCTTGACTGGTTTCTTGATCAAAACTCTTCTAAACATCAAGTTTTCTCCCATCTTCGATTCAATGTGGTCAACCTCTGGTGTCATCACACTTGTTGTGTCTTCTTGAGAATATGAAATCCTCTTATTATTGTTTGAAGAAGTGGGATTATCTAGGAACCTATATGTAGGGTGACCCAATTGGCCACAGTTATAACATTTCATACTTGAAAAGTATGAGTTTCTTCTTCCTGAACCCCTTCCTTTACTAGAGCCTCCTTGAGTACCTCTACTTCTGGTATAACCCCATCTGGGAGTAGTTTCACTATAATTCTTTGTCAACTTGGACTCTCCCTAGTTTCTTTGTTCATTTCCTTTGCCTTGGTAACCACCTCTATGACTCCCTTGGTCTCTTCCTCTGCCTCTACCTCTGAGATTAGATTCTCCTTTCTTCTTGTTCCTTTCTTCCACCTTAAGAGCCAATCAGTGGCACTTCTAAATAGTGGTTGGAGTCCACAATATTATCTCTTCTTGGATGTTCCATTTTAGACCACCCAAGTATCTTTCTACCTTAATAGGTTCCTCTTCTTGAATCTTGGACCTGAGACATAACTTCTAAAATTCCTCTGTATAAGAGGCCACATCCAAATCTTTTTGTTTTAGACCCTGTCTCTTCCTATGAATTTTTTTTTCATAGTCCTTTAGCAGATAGTTATCTTTTACTTTATTCACCATGGATTTATAGTTAGCTATAGCTTGTTTACCCATTGTAACTCTTTCATCTTGTAGTTACTTCCACCATGTCAATGTTGATCATCTTAGTCTTGACTTTGCAACCTTGACTTTTTGTGCCTCTATGGAACCTTCACACTGAAAATGGTTTTCCATCCCCTCAATCCACTCCATCACTGGCTCAATATCCATTTTACCACCAAATAGTGGTACTCCTTTTAATGCCTTCCCACCTAGTGCCTTGATGGCTTTCAAGAATGGTTCTTCATTCAATGGTGGGTCTGGTTCATGGATGATATCTTCTTCAACAATTTGTCTTTTACCTCTTTCACTAATTTCACCTTCTTTTCCTTGGTCTTTGGCTCCATCAAAAAATTATTGTAGTTTCACTCTCATCTCATCTAGGGCTTCTTCAAGGAGTCTAATTTTCTCCTTTTTCTCACCCACCTCCTTATCTAACTCTGCATTAGTCACCATACTGATCTCCCCTACTAATTCACCAGTATATAGAGACATACACCAACACCCAAATCTTTAACCTAGCTCTGATACCAAACTGATGTAAGACAAGTATTCCTCTCTAACCTTACCTTCTCCTAGGGTCTTCTCTATCCCAATTCTCTAGCCTATTAGTGTTCCTCTAAACCCTAATTCACAAGGATTCTATTCTCCAAATCCTTCACCTATTCCACTTGTCTACACCATCAATGAAATCAAATCCACTATAAACATGCCCCATGGATGATTTCTTGCATATTCCACACCAACTGATCCAATATGACCATGAATAGTCACCAATGAAGAGGAAGGAATTCAACAAGGAAATTTAGTCCTATTCAATTCCTAATAAGATATATTGCAATGAAACCCTAATCGAGTCAAAGAACTTGCTTCAAACTCATCAAAACACGGCTAGAAGCTATTAGGCCTGATTAGGCACCTTTTAGCACATAAATTAAAAATATTCTTAGCAATATGGAAATACAGGTCTAGATCCCAACACCCTTTTGGAAAACCTTTAGAATTTATTAGGTTTTACTTCCCGAAACTGTCTGTACGGTGGGTTGCTACAATCATTCCTCAAAACAAGGGTTTCACTAAATTCTGAGAACATTCACAGGGTTTGGTTCTTTTACCTCAAATAAATATTCACCAATTCCTCTCCTTGGAAAAGGGGTACACTCACACACATATCTTCCCCTCCATATTCTTAGATTAGAGCATCCACTGCATTCAATCACTTATGATGCTTCTATAGTTCACTGTATTCCCAAACCATCTGCCTCTGGCTCGCCTAGGGAATCACTGCATAAATATCTCTCTTTATTTCAAGGGCCCAAGATCTTTCACCAATAATGTACAAGGATTCATCTTCCAAATCCTGAGGAACCAGACATAAGTCAGAGTGGGAAGAGGAGTTATGACTCCATTATTGAAATTTGTCTGGATTAGACCAGCAACAGGATATAACACAAAGTAATTTACAAAATGAAAAAGAAAAAAAACTAAAATATTATCTAACCACTCACATAGTAATGAATTTACAACAATTACATTATAAAATATCTGTAGTACTACATTCAATCCATTAAAGGCTTCAAAAGCCCAAAAATGTTTAAAACTCTCAAAGAAATTACTCAAAAACTATACCAGTCTATTAATGAACTTTTCCAATACATCAAAAAATACTTCACAAGGGTTGAGGGGTGGCTTAAGTAGATCATCTCTCCATCCATGAAATTTTTTAGATAGTTACATAACTATATGCTCAAAAATGCACTTGAGCAAGAAAATGTTGTCAATGACAACATTGACAATTTTGCAAAGTTGTCAACAACTTTTACAACTTTTGTATTCTTGCACTCCAACTTGGTCAACTCACTCTAAATATTAAAAAAATGAAAGATTAGGCTTACTAATCCATGAAATAGATATCATACAATATTACTTTCCAATTTATCCCTCTAATGTTCAAATGCACTATTTTGACAACATTTGCACCAATTAGGCAACTTTCCCAAATTTGGACAAACTATAACTTTAGGACTAAAATATGATCTAGTTAGGCCTCCTAACCATGAAAAAATACTCTGGGACTATCTACCCCTCTTATTTCAGTAGTGGCTTGGCTAATATCACTACAAGCCAAACTTTGACTATGAATCCTAGGTTATCATCTAGCCTTACCTAGGTGCTCCTGCACCAAAAAGATGCCTTTTGGTTTCTTAAATGCAGGTGCCACTTTTCAAAAGGCTATGTATATGGACTTCTAAATCCTCATGTACAAGTTTGTGTTGGTCTACCTAGATAACATCGCTATGTATTCTAAGCATGCAAAAAATCATATCAAACATCTGAGGAAAATCTTTGAAAGATGTAGGGAGTTTGGGATCTCCCTCAATCCCAAGAAGTGTGTATTTGCAGTACATGAAGGTAAAATTTTGTGGTATATTGTGTCCAAGAAAGGTATCATAGTTGATCCTAAAATAATTGAATATATTCTAGAGCTACCCCTACCACCTCACTAGAAGAGTCTACAATCCTTCATAGGAAGGATTCTCTTTGTTAGGTGTTTCTTGCCTAATATTGCAGATCTTTTGCAACCTTTAACAATCATGTTGAAGAAGAATGAAATTTTCTATTTAGGTGAAGAAGGAAAAATTAGTTTTGAAGCCATTAAAGAGGCTCTTACAAAGGCTCATTCCTTACTAAATCCTGATTTTAGCAAAGACTTCATTATTTATGCTTATGGAGGCTTTGATGCTATTTCTTCAATTTTAACTCAGCAAAACTCAGAAGGATTGGAGCAGCCTATTTCTTTCTTGAGAAAAGGATACAAAGAGTATTTGTTGGTGTTTGAAATGTTTATTCTATCTAAAGCTACCAATATGACTTAAGACTGATGTTAGGAGTGGTTAGCTCCAATTATGGAAGCTTTGTAAGATAACTAGACCAACTATAGGGACAAAACTACCCTCTACACTTCTAGCTTTACAAAACCAAGGTGGGTGCACCTAATCCAAATAACATATAACTCTTTGTTAGTGAACAAATTTTTCCTTCAGAAAGAAATGTAAATAATGACTCAACATACCCGACTAGAAGAACAAAACACACTAACAGTTGGACGAGTTATCATTAATTGATAATCATCCTCTAAATTGAGAGGTACAACTCCCTCATTGAAAGATTTGCAATGAATTGAATAACGGGATGTATCTTTAACCTGAAGATAGTAAGGTTTTTGACATTCATCCATAGACATGGAATGAATGTGATTGCTAAATTTAAAAAATGGAAAGAAGAGAAAAGACAAATAAGCAGCCACAAGACTACCTAATCAATATTTCGCATTACAGAAGAGAGAGAGAGAGAGAGAGGAAGTTAAAAATATCTTTATGCAAAAATATGAGTACATAGAACACAAGACTACATACATCACATTCCAATGTAATAATGCAGGACTGCATCTAAAACATGAAATAAAGAACACAATATCCTTCTTAACCAGAAACACAAATGTCCAGACCACAGGATCAAGCACACATATATCCTTCTTTATTTCAGAGACATAACAAAACAATAACAATATTGTTCCATCCCTCCATTACAATCAATCTGCATAAAAAAAATCTCCTTCCCCTGTTACAAACTATGCTCCTTCCCTATAGCAGCAGCCTTAAGACCAGCCAACTGAAAAAGAAGAACCCCATTCCCTTATTCACTATGTCTTTTTATTACTTGACTATTCTCGTAACATTTTGGTTAAGTTGGTAACTGATTCTTGCACATAAATTGTCTCATCTTTTATGTTATGGAAAGCTCACGTAATAACTGACTGAGAAAGAAGATTAGAACTTCCCGGTTCTCTAATGTTTTATCAAACATAAAGAAAGATTATAATTCATGTCTATAGTCTTAATTGAGAATAATTCCTCTTTTAATTTCCCATGTGCATGACATTTGACTGTTCTGTGCTCTACCTTGTTTCTGTAGTTAGAATAAGAGGTTGCTGGCCTCTCTGAGATACCTATACACAGTTGCATGTATCTTTTTATTGCAAATGAATTCTTCTAATCACTCCAGTCAAATCCTATGCCATTCGTTTATCCACAACATATCCAAAACTTGGCCAAATCCAACGGTGGGCTAAAAAGTTATGGCCCCCGAACTGGGACTAATTTTTCTGACCGCAAAAATTCTATGATCAAATTTTAATCAGCAAAATCAGTTTTTGCTGCTCTATATTTATAAACTAATAGATGGTGACCAATTCATGTTGGTTGTTATCATTTGATTTATTCTCTTGGCATTTGGCAGGCCACAACTCATGACAACTTTGTTAAAGAGAATGCTGACACCTGATGGCATCTCCAAGATCAACCATGTAGCATTGTTAAAGGTCATTGGGTGATCAATGAGATTAAAAAGAGCATTTTGACATCATGGATACTTAGAAGGGTGGGGTCTCTGATTTTAGCATAGCAGGGCACTCTTAGTACATGAGGCCTCATCCCACTAAAATATTCCTCAGGCTGAGATGAGAAATCGTCATTACCTGTATCTTGGAATGTATTGATGATTTAATCCTTCAAACTCAGATCTTGAATCTAAAATAGAACCATGCACTTTAACTTTGATCCAGGGGTTTGGAGACACTTTTCTTTAAGTTCACTGACATGTTCTTTGGAGTTGAACTTTGATTTTGCATACATGGGCTTGAACTTGAAGTTGAACTTTGAAGCTTTTGGTTCAAGTTTGAGTTCAACTCCATCTCGAGACATTATCTCTTCACCAAAAAAACCTTGCAAAGGTACTATCAGCAACAAAAACTGACAACCAATCGGGACAATCAGAGAATCATTTTCAGTATGACTAGCTTTAAAAGCTTAAAATTTGGGTGCTAAAAGCAGGCTAACAACTGGCTCTGGCTGGGGAAGTAGACCGTGAGGGGCACAAAGAATCCAACAATCTCTGGTAAAAGACCAGTGCTTATCCATTGGGAGAGCAGAGTCTAGGGAACAAAGAAAGGGGGTTGCTTGCAGAGAGAGAGAGAGAGCATGGGACAACACGAAAACAACCAAAGCAACCAACAAATGGAACAACTGACCAGCTACACTAAACACCGCCAAAAACTCAGAGAGAAGAAATATTTACAAATGTACATAGGTGAGAAGAACTCAGCACAGGACCAAAGCTTAGGAAAAAATTACATGAAGCCATTCGCTGGCTATGAGAAGAAAAAGCCTTTTCTGAATAATGGGTCGCATCAACATGGCACAATCCAACACCCCTTCCATTTTGCAAACTCTCCATCTTGGCAACTTAAACTGATCATGCACAATAACTTTATCAACCAATCATCATGTCCAAAAATCCATATCTCATCATAAATTTTGAGTTTTTCTGAGCATCCTGCGAAGAATTTCCAAGTTCCTTCCCAACAATCCACTGAAACAAAACTTGTTCAAAAATTTCCAAAGCAGGGATCATGTCATTTTCAGCACATATACTCTTGAAATCAGCACAAGCAAGAGGTTTTTTAGAATTCAAAACACCCTCAAGATAGAAGTGAGCCTTTTCAAACATAGGGTCAATCTTGGCCAGGATAAATCCATCATCCTTTGTTGTTAATAAGTTTGGAAACTCTTTATCTAAAACAAAGGAATTTGTTCGGCTTATACCTGGAGTTTTTATGAGAGCATTTCCTTCCTCATTTTTTGGGAGAAAGTGAGACAACACTTCTTCACTGTGAGATAATGTGTTTTCTGAAACCTTCCATGGTCTTTGTGGCTTTCCTTGTAGTATACTTGTTTCAGCGTTCTCCATGCGAAAGAGAAATAAATAATCTTTCCCATCTGAAGGTGATCCTTGTATTTGGAAAAGAGGGTTTTCTCTAATAGTGACATTCTCATGGGACCCTATTGGTAGGTATAATGGGTTAGGCTCACTCCAAATCCACTTATCATTCATCCCTTCAAATTTTTTTTTGTCTCATCTACTGATCTGTCGGTTGCCTTGAGAATGTCTTCTTTACCTGAGCATGTGAGAGATTATTCCTTTTGGAAATCATTGCTATCATGGATGAACATGATTATCTCTGATATTTGAAGATTTCCCAGTTGGGGTCTAACCTTAGGCTACAAATCAGCATCCGAGCCTCTTGAGCAGCTCATATAAGTGTAGAAGTCTCCTTGTGTGTCAGGTTGTGACCATTCCTCTTGAGATGATTGGTAATGAAACAAAAAGGTTTCATATTCCACCTTTTCATCATCTTGAAAGATGCCCTTTGTTTCTTCCCCATGAATCCTTCCTTTGTCAGACTGATCTACCATGCTTTCCTGATTAAGGTTGATGGCTGAAACCCCATTAGGAGTTTCAAAAGAAAAAGGTTCAAATATTGGATAAGATGTAACAATGGGAAAGCTTGCATTTAACTCAATTTCAGCTGGCTCTTTCTCTATAGGAGACACACTTAGATTCATCATATCATCTGATTGGGAATGATCCTTATTATCCTCAATTTGTGGGCAGTAGCACCCTGTCATATCAAAAGGGTTATTTTCTCTGGGTGTGACTTCTTGAGAATCCTCATCATCATATTTGACATGCAGGTGATATAATCCCATTGTATCGTGAGGATTGCTTTCAAATAAAGGAGGCATTACCAAATATTTTGCACCAAAGAAAGTCATAATTTGACAATCAGAAATAGAGGATGTCAATCTTTCTATTTTGAGGACAAGCCTTTTCATTTTGGGTTTTACCTCCGAATGATACTGCTATTCATAGAGGCAAACTCTTTTCCATGAAGGTTTATCACTTGTAGGCTCATCTTTTAATTTCAAATCCAGACCTGAGACTTTTTCAATGTTGTCTTGTTGAAACCAACCGAATAAAAATAAATCATCTGCAATTATAACATCCTCTTGCTTAGAAATTTCAAGGTCACTTACCTTACTTCTTTTGGATTAAATCATACTTCTAGATGCAATGCTACAATAAAGATCGACAACAAGTTAGGTTGGTTGGGCTGGTCAACTTGTGGAATCTTTGTCAAGGTATGATTGAATTTATCGATGAAGCTTCTTATCTCTTCATCCTCTTCTTTCTAAATTTTGAAGAGTTGGCATAACAAGTAGCCCACATTGACTGCTGGTTTAAATCTCGCAAGGAATTTATTTTCTAGCACATGCCAGCTAGTGTTGCACCCATCTTCCAAATGTTGAAACCAAACAGTAGCATCACCAACAAGGGATTTAACAAATAGGTGAACATACACATCTTCTTCTAAAACACCAAGAGCCCCATAGGATGTATTGAATACTCAAATGTGGCTGTCTGAATCTTGATCATCCCCTCCGGCATACTTAGGAAAGTATTTTTTTTAATCCGGCGGGCATGATTGTGAAATGAGGCAGGCCAAAAGGACCAAAATGTAGCTTCCATGATTGAGTCACAGTCAAGGATATGATTATACTAGACTTATTTTACTAGATATATTAGATTCACCAACCTCTATCCTCGGGGATGTAACCTTCAGATGTCCAAGAAAAGAAAGCACTGAAACCTTGCTTTCGATCCCCAGTAGAGTCGCCAAAAATTTGTTAGTGAACAGATTTGTCCTTTGGAAAGAAACACAAACAATGAATCAACATGCACGACTAGAAGAACAAAACACACTAACTGTTGGATGAGTTATCATTGATTCATAACTGTCCTCTGAATTGAGAGGTACAACTCCCTCGTTGAAAGATTTGCAATGAATCGAATAAAGGGTTCTATCTTTAACCTGAAGATACTAAGGTTTTCAACATTCATTCATAGACATGGAATGAATGTGATTGCCAGATTTAAAAAATGGAAAGAAGAGAAAAGACAAATAAGCATCCACAAGACTACCTAATCAATCTTTCACATTATAGAAGAGAGAGAGGAAGTTAAAAATATCTTTATGCAAAAATATGAGTACATAGAACACAAGACTACATACATCACATTCCGATGTAATAATGCAGGACTGCATCTAAAACAGGAAATAAAGAACACAATATCCTTCTAAACTAGAAACACAAATGTGCAGACCACAGGATCAAGCACACATATATCCCTCTTTATTTTAGAGACATAAAAAAACAATAACAATATTGTTCCATCCCTCCATTACAATTAATTTGCATAAAAAAAATCTCCTTCCCCTGTTACAAACTATGCTCCTTCCCTGTAGCAGTAGCCTTAGGACCAGCCAACTAAAAAAGAAGAACCCCGTTCCCTTATTCACTATGCATTTTTATTACTTGACTATTCCTGTAACATTTTGGTTAAGTTGGTAACTGATTCTTGCACATAAATTGTCTCATCTTTTATGTTATGGAAACCTCACGTAATAACTGACTGAGAAAGAAGATTAGAACTTCCTGGTTCTCTAATGTTTTAGAAAACATCAAGAAAGATTATACTTCATGTCTGTAGTCTTAATTGAGAATAATTCCTCTTTTAATTTCCCATGTGCATGACATTTTACTATTTTGTGCTCTACCTTGTTTCTGCAGTTAGAATAAGAGGTTGATGGCCTCTCTGAGATACCTATACATAGTCACGTGTATCTTTTTATTGAAAATGAATTATGCTAATCACTCCTCTCAGATCCTGTGCCTTTCATTTATCCACAACATATCCAAAACTTGGCCAAATCCAAGGGTGGAGTAAAAAGTTATGGCCCCCGAACTGGGACTAATTTTTCTAATCGCAAAAAATCTGTGATCAAATTTTAATTAGCAAAATCAGTTTTTTCTGGTCCATCTTTATAAACTAATAGATGGTGACCAATTCATGCTGGCTGTTATCATTTTCTTTATGCTCTTGACATTTTGCAGGCCATAGCTCATGATAACTTTGTTAAAGAGAATGTTGACACCTGATGGCATCTCTAGGATCAACCATGTAGCATTGTTAAAGGTCATTGGGTGATCAATGAGATTAAAAAGAGCATTTTGACATCATGGATACTTAGAAGGGTGGGGTCTCTAATTTTATCATAGCAGGGAACTCTTAGTACATGAGGCCTCATCCCACTAAAATATTTCTCAGGCTAAGATGAGAAATCATCATTACATGTATCTTGCAATGTATTGATGATTTAATCCTTCAAACTCGGATCTCGAATCTGAATTGGAACCATGCACTTGAACTTTGATCTAGGGGTTTGGAGATGCTTTTCTCTGAATTCATTGACATGTTCTTTGGAGCTGAACTTTGATTCTGCATACATGGGCTTGAACTTGAAATTGAACTTTGAAGCTTTTGGTTCAAGTTCAAGTTCAACTCCATCTCGGGACATTATCTCTTCACCAGACAAACCTTGCAAAGGTACTATCAGCTACAAAAAATGACAAGCAACCGGGACAATCAGAGAAACATTTTCAATATGACTAGATTTAAAAGCTTAAAATTTGGGTGCTAAAAGCAGGCTAACACTCTTTACAACTCTTCAACAGTCTAGATTATAACAACATATAATGGTAAGAAAGTGCTAAATACTATCAGAACATACATTGACTCTCTATTACCAAGTAAGACATACAACCAAAAACTATAGGATATGAAAATGACTAAGTAATGGTTTTGATGTAAACTTGTAGGACATAACCAAACAATATCAGACATGCATCAATAAGGAATAGGAAATCCTTTGTTCAGTGCTTTATCCATCAGGAAACTTCTTCAATCCAAATATTGAAATAGATAGAAAACCTATTGGGAAGGATTTACATCCATAAACACATGTATCTCAAATCACACACTTTTTTTTAAGATCCCTATGCATATACATAAAATGAATCTATATTTCCCACAAAGTATCTTTAATCTGATCCTAAATCAGAACTATGGAATGAAACATACACCTAGATAACTCTATGTATTGTGCAAGAAAACACAAAACTCACACAAAAAAATCCAAGGAGAGACTCAAAGCTAAGATAGTGTATTAAGTATAATGAATCCAAATCTATAACAATAAGACTAAATAACTACACCACTCAATAATCTGCAAAAAGATTAAAAGCATCTATCTAAGAATGAAAAATAGTCTGATACCAAATCTACTATATCCATGGGAGTCAAAACTCTGGAAACAACACTTAGGATCAGAAAATTTAGAACCACAATATGGAGAAAGAAAAGCCTTAAATACAAGGATGAAACCCTACGAGAGGGTTCCAACAACTACCTATCAAATCATAAATGCAATCTTATCTCTCCAATCTGATCTCTTTACAAAAGATCACCTAAAAGATCTATCTTGATGATCCACTTGCCAAAATACAATTAAAGGTCCAACCACATAAATGCAAAATGTTCAAAGCACGGTAGAAGAAATCCCAAAATAGGAAGAAATCAGAGATCCAAGAGACCACCATACTGCAATAAATGCATTCAGACCCATAGAAAATAACCCTAGACAAACAAATGGTGCCATTAAGATAGTCATGGACCAAAAGAAACCTCGTACCACTCACTTGCAAGTCTGAGAACACACCACCATGAAAATACACCCAAAAAGATTTAAAATTTTAAATTATTAACCAGAATGACTAACTCTTTTGGAGTGAAACACATCGATGGCCAAGATTAAGATCCTTTTGCAAATTTAAAACCTGATCGTCGATGCACTTTACGTAACGCGAGAAGAAAATAAAAGAAAAGTTAACTTTGTCATGTCAAACTATGCTGACATCCACATGGGAACATCCCACTAGGCCTAGGAACCATCTATTTACCTTATACGATGTAGGCCCCACACCTTTTACCATATCACCGATCTTAACACACGTCAAGCATTTCGTGATTGCGCGGTGCTTAACTTCCCTGCAACTTTCCTTCATGCAGTAGCACATTACTGTCAGATCTCAATCTACCTTCATCATTTTTTTTCCATCCATCACCACACATCACGATCTAATTTGATCCACCCTCGATCCCATTCCTAAAAGAAAATCATCTTCATCTAAAGATGTAGGACCCATGGGGCCAATTGATGCTTACAGAGCTGATGCCAATTTTGATCCGTTCAAGCACTAGTACATTTGACCCTATTTTTTGACCAAAAATTCTGACCAACTTGAAAAATGTTTTTGCTTGGTTGGAATGTACAAGAAAAACTTTTTTTTTAAAAATCTATCCCCACGTTGGTCAAAATTTCAACCAATATCATGTTGGTTGATATTTTGACGAACACGGGCATAAATTAAAAAAAAAAGGTGGCATTTGCTTTAAAAGAAAAGGATTCATTTTCTTTAAAAGAAATAAAGAAATGGACGGTAACCTAAAAGGCCTATGTTAAATCTAAAACAAAAGTTATTTGTTTTGTGTTTCATTTGGTCATTTGATTGGACTTTTTCATTGGAGAAAACATGAGCTATGGAGAGGGTTTGGAAACCCTAGCAGCCGCCATGGAAGAAGGAAGAAAGATCTGCCGCTATGAAAGGATTTGTCTGGAGTTTGTAGTTGCCATGAAAGGATACTGCCTCTATGACTTCTTTGTGGCTTCTTTGCTAGAAACGTTGCTTCATTTGGAAGAATTTCTGATTTTTCTATGGCTGCAAATGAAGAACCTCTGATTTTTCTTTGAAAAACTGTGACTTCTTGTACAAAATGTGGATTCCATGGAAGGATTTTTTTTTTTTTACATGGCTAAAAGGTATTTTTTTTTGTATTTCCATCTTTCTATTCTGAAACTCCTTTGAAATATACTGGGTTTTTAAAGAAAAAACATCTGATTTTTATGCAAATTTTGATAAAAAAATAGTATCTTTCTTTCATGAAGTTGTAAATCTCTGAGCATTTTTGCCTTTTGCTAAAAAAACATGACTATTATTTCATTTATGTTGGCATTTTTGGAAACAAATCATGGCTACTATTTGCAAAACAATCTAAAAATCTATATCTTTTCACCTCCATGCTTTACTATTCATACTGTTTTTGCTTTGAAAAAGACTAGTTTTTTTCAAAACATTGTATCTAGGTATGAAGAAAAACAACCCAGAATTACTTGCTAGTCATATCTGTTGACATTTTCTTCAGAAAAAATGAATTTCTTTCAAAATCAACATTCTTTGTTAAAAAAATCTAAAAGTGCCCATAACATTAGCTACTGAAACTTAACTAGTTGTTCCTTTACACTTTTTGGCTTCATTGTTGAAAGAAGAAAGTAATATTTTTTCCATTTGCAATATGCTTGATTTTTTGGAAAAAAATGTGACTGGTTTTGAAACATCTCTAAAAATCTGGAACTTTCACCATGCTTTTAGTTAAGTTCTTATAACTGTAACCTGCTTAATCAAATTTTTTTTTTTAAACTAAAACATCTCGTCGAAATTTTGACCAATACAAACTCATTTCGACGTACATTTCGACGCGACCGCTGTACACACAATGAAGCCAACATTGACTAAAAGGTCAAAATTTGGACCAATATAAAGGTCAAAATTTTGACCAACATGTGTTGAAATATCGACAACGATTTAGTGTGACGTAATATCGATGAAAAAATACCGATGACAATTTTGGTCATTTTGTCGACCAATTGGTGTCTAAATTTTGACAAATACTCATCGAAAATAGGGTTAAAATTTACTAGTGAAGGATGGAGAAAATACTGATATAGGTTTCTTTCCTCCAGAAGGAAAGCTTGCTCCACTAGAAGAGACCTTTGCTACTAAAACAACTTCATATGAATCTGGTAAATTGCAAGGTGAAATTATGGCTTTAAGAAGAAAAAAGAAAGAACAAGAAAAGGAAATAGCTGAAGCAGAAAAGAAATGTGGAAAAAATATATATGACTTTGTAGTGGAAAGAGAAGAGCTCTTAGCTAAGACTAGAAGAAATGATCTTAAGGCTAAAAGCCGGAGTCAAGAGGTTAATGGTTTCAATCCATAATTGTTTGGTAACCTTCATGATTTAAGGAACAAAGCCCCAAATAAAATCTCAAATCCTGACAAGGATGAATTTGAGAAGGAAGGGCATGTCATCACACAAATGTTCCCATGTGAGATTGAGCATGATGCAAAGCTTAAGAAAAACATGAAAGAGGTTCCCAATGAAAGGAAAAAAAAAGGCTGTTGGTGTGACTATAGAGGAGCCTAAGAAAAAATTGACCATCCGTATAGGAGCATCCCAAGTTGATCTTGAATTGGAGCAGGATTGAATTGCCAAAGATGACTTGGCCAAGCAACTGGAGAAGTTAGAATTATAATCTACTGCAGCAGACATGAGAATGAAAATAGCTTTTCTACATGCTACCAATAACACTTCTGCAAGAACCTCTATGTCAGTTAATCATGTAACACAACCACAAAAGCCATCTGTTGGCTCAATCCCAATTAATCAAGGGGGTGATCCTAAGGTGCAATTGTATGGTTTGAATTCAAATGTTAAGAACTCTAGCCCAAATGCAAGTGCTCATCCCAGTGGTCCTGGACCAAGCATTCAAGTTACCAACACTAAGAAAAGTGTTCCCCCACCCGTTCAAAACCAAGGAGGAGCTACTGGACCAAGTGGTGATAATGTGCATGGAAATTTCCAAAGAAGGCCTATCCATATGAATAGATATAGAGCTCTCTTTTTTGAAGGCATTCCTGGTCACCCTAATGTGATCCCCAATGAGGTAAGAGATAAAATCCCCAAGCTCACTAGAAATAATGTGGTTACTTTTGAAGACCATCTAAAAGCTTTTAGTGATAAGCTAACTGACTTTGAGATTGAAAATGAAGATGAGATTGAAAATGAAGATGTTAATATGAAGCTTTTTGTTCAGTCATTAACTGAAGATGCTAGGGATTGGTTAAAAAATTTACCTGATGATAGTATTGCCTCTTGGGATGAATTTGTAAAGTATTTTAGGGAACAATATAGAGAGAATGTTAATTCTAGATACATGTTAAATGAATTCAATAATATTAAGAAGTTCCAGAATGAGAGTATGACTGATTTTAACAGTAATTTTCAAAAGGCCATGAACAAATTGTTCCAAGTATTAAGATTAGATGAGGAAGTATGTCTTACCACTTATATTAATGTTGTTGATGGAAAAATGTCTTATCTGCTCAGAGATAAGAACCCAACTACCTTGAGCGATGCTTATAAAATAGCCATTAACATTGAGAGTAATCAGAGAGCATCAAGGAAATTGGGGAAGAGGGAAGACAATAAACTGTGGAAAGAGAAGGGACCAGCCAATAAAAGTGTCAAAGAAGATGATATAGTAGATAAACTGGTGAGTGCAGTAAAAGACCTTGCTGCCAAAATGGATAAAAATGATAGAGGAGGATACCATGATAATAAATACACTAGCCAAATATTTGACAAACAACCTAACCTGAGAGATTACCCTTACAAGAAAAATTGGAATAATGGAAAACCAATCCCTGATGGACAAGATAACCCAAAGGACAAGTAAACCTCATATCCCCTAAAAAGGAATAGTTCCAACTATGTTGAGAACACTCCCTGGTGCGATGCTTGCAATATGCCACATTATTCCTATCAATGTGTAGTAGCCGAGGCCCTTTTTGATGAAACAGAAGAGAGAGAAAAAGAAGGCCCTGGTATCAATATGTTTATAGTGAAGAAACCATACCCATGGTTCTCTAATACTGGATCATTTTTTGATATTTTTTGTTATAGAGGATAAGTCTTGTTTTGAACATCAATTACAAAATCTACCCTATCAAAGTGATCAGGATGAAAATGTTTCACATGCAACTATAAATACAGTGGGGAATGATAACTCACAATCTCATTTTAGAATTCCCACTGATGAAGAAAATAGGTCCTTGAATTTTGCAAAAATTAACCAAGCAAGAAATGCATACAACTTGAGAAATTGAACAGTGCCACCAGTTCAAGGCAAGACCGCCCCTATCTATGTCAAAAAGGGTTCCCCTCGAGTGAGGACTTCAATGTCAACCAAAATAAAGATGAAAACCATGAAAAACAAGTAGGGAATTCTTTTGATCATGTTGGAGGGGAAGAAGCAACAGAGGAATTAACACCCAATAATAAATCCAAGAAAGTGAAAAGGGTGAATGATATGTCCTTTGAATTGACCCTTTTTGACATGAAACATGCTCTAACCCAAATGAAAGTCTCAGTCCCCCTCGTGGAAATTCTGAAAATAAGGGAGCACAAGGAAGTTTCTCTGGCACTTTTAAAAGGGATAGATGATGTATATGCTCCCAACCAAGAGAAAATACCTCTGACAGCAAGTGATTGTACAATAGATTGTCAACAAGAGAAAAGAAAAGAAAAGGGCAAAGAATTTTCTAATATCTGCATTGGAAACATTATCACACAAGAACCATTATCTGTTGACCCATTCTATGTTTCCTTAATGGTAAATTGTTTCTTAGTGAAAAATTGCATGATTGATTCTAGAGCTACATAAAATGTGATGTCTTATCATGTCATGAAGGAATTGGGCCACTAGGTCACTACATCTATTGGAAGTTGGTATGCCATGGATAATAGGGAGGTTCTTGTAATAGGAACATTGAAAGATATTGAGGTGAAAATTGGTGCTTTCCCTGAGTCAACTTACATAATGCATAGAGTGGTAGTGGACACTAAACCATATTATGGCATGCTTCTGTCAAGGCAGTGGGTAGCAGCAGTAGGTGGAAAAATGCAGTTAGATTTTTCCTATGCAACTATCCCTGTAAAAAGGCATGAGGTCAAGTTGTACAGAGAACCCCAATCATCTTTCATGGTGGAGGTGGTTCTACCTGATCAATTGAATTGTTGTGTAAATGTTGATATGGATAATTTTATTGTGGAATAAATTAAGCCCCAATTAAAAAACACTGACCCAATTGTGGATGAATTTTTGTTGCAAAAAAATGGACTATGGAAAATGTACTTTGATGGAGGATGCTCGAAGGAAGGATCTGGAGGAGTTTTTTTTATTTCCCCATCAGGTACTACTTTCAAGTATTCTTTTATCTTAGCCTTTCATTGTAAAAACAATACTGTTGAATATGGGGCTCTAATATATCGAATAGATATTGCTATTAAACATGTTATAAAGTGTCTAAAAATAAATGAAGATTCTGAGCTAATCATAGCTCAGATAAGAGGACAATATGCTGCCAAAGATGAAAGGTTAAAATTGTATAAATATGTAGTCTAGGACAAGATAGAGTTTTTTGATGCTTTCAACATCCTTTGGGTAGAAAGGTCTAACAATATAATGGCATATTTTCTTGCAAATGTTGCCCTTAAGAATGATGATTTTACTTTTACTGATATATCTCAGGTAGAAGTAAAAACTAGGCCTGCAGTCCCTAACAATGTTCATAATTGGCAAGTATTTGAGGATGATGATGATATCCTTAGGTTTATTCAATGTGTGGATCAGTATGATGGTCAAGAAATTAACTGTGAGTCTTCAATAGCAGTTGTTGATGGTAAAGAGTATAGTTTTGATTAGGAGGTCATTTAGTTGTCAACTAAGCACATTCCTAAAGGGTTAGTTGAATTGGAAGGCCTGTTTAATATAAATGACAATTACTTGGCACAGAAATCTAATGTTGCCTTGGAAGATTTGGAAGAGGTCAATTTGGGATCTAAAACTTCCCCTCAGCTAGTGTACATTGGAAAAAAGTTTGACAAAAATGTCAGACTAAATTTGATCAAGCTGCTAAAAAAGTACAAACATGTTTTTGCCTAGTCTTATGAAGACCTTAAAGCCTATAGAACAGATCTTTTCCAGCATGAAATCCCTCTCAAAGAAGATATAAAACCATTTAGGAAAAAATAGAGGCCAATCAATCCATTGTTGGCTACCAAAATGTAGGTAGAATTGATGAAGTGAGAGATGCAGACATAATCAAGCCTATCACACACTCATCTTGGGTTTCTAACTTGGTCCCAGTCAGGAAAAAGAATGGGGATATAAGGTTGTGTGTTGACTTTAGAAACCTAAATGTAGCCTCATTAAAGGATAATTATGGACTGCCAAACATGGAAGCTATGTTGCATAAAGTCACTGGATGTGACTTGTTGTCTATGATGGATTCTTTTTCAGGGTACACTCAAGTGTTGGTTAAAGAATCTGAACAATTCAAAACAACATTTGCTACTCCCTGGGGCACTTATGTATATGCTCGCATGCCTTTCAGCTTGAAAAATGTTGGTGCATACTTTCAAAGAGCTATGGAGGTGGCTTTCAAAGACCTTATAGATGTTCTAATGGTAGTATATCGGGATGATCTAACAACCTTCTCAAAAAGGGAAAAAGATCATTGCAATGACCTGGAGAAGGTCATGATAAAAGCTTTGGAATATGGGGTCTCTTTAAACCCCCATTTTGTTTTTACTGAAGGAAATCTTCTAAGACATAGTGTCAAAAGGAGTCAAAATAGACTCTGAAAGGGTAGAACCTATTTAGAAGGTACTTCCCCCTAAGAATTTGAAAAGTAAACAGTCATTTTTAGGGTAAATTAATTTTCTAGGAAGGTTCATTGCTAATTTTGCAGAATTGGTTAAATCCATTATCAAATTGTTGAAGAAGGATGTGAAGTTTGAATGGGACCAAGAGGCATAGTCAGCCTTTGAAAAAATAAAACAAGTCATTCAAGAAGCTCCTATTTTAGTATCCCCTAATTACACCAAGCCCTTTTCTGTTTTCACATTTGCTTCTTTCCACACAATTGTTGCAGTCCTATTACAGAAAGATGTTGAGGGATTTGAACATACAATAGCCTTCTTCAACAAGTCTTTATAGGCTGCTAATTTGAATTACCAGTTGATGGAGAAGTAGGCTTATGCCTTGATGAAGGCAGTGAAGGCCTTCAGGCCTTATCTGGTATTTGCAAAGGTAAGAGCTTATGTTCCTCATGCTGCTATCAAATATATTTTTGTTCAAAATGAAGTGATAGGAAACAGGTGCAAGTGGATAAACAAAGTTTAGGAGTTTGATCTAGAAATCCACATAACAAAACTTGTAATAGGACTGGGGTTGGCAAAGTTAATGACACAAGAGAATTTAGACTTAGTTCAGGTCAACAATGTCAGTGCACATGAATTTTTTTTTACAATTATTGAAAAGAAACCTTGGTATTCCAACATTGTGTATGTTTTGAAAAATGCCAAATGTCCAAAGGATTTGATTGATAACCAAAAGAGAAGTTTGAAATTATAGGCACAGAAGTATTTTTTGATGCATGGTGATCTTTTTTGGAAAAATAGAGATGGAATTTTGTTGCTATGTCTTGACAAGGGGAAATCTTAAAAAACTTTGAAGGAGATGCATGCAGGAATGTGTGGAGGTCACTACTCTACCAAATCAATAGCTCATAAAATTCTGAGAGCTGGATACTATTGGCCCTGTTTATTCTAGGAGTCTTATACTTTTGTTAGAAAATGTGAACCATGTCAAAGATTCTCAAACAAAATGAAGTTTTCAGGAGCTTTATTATTAAATCCTATAGTGGCAGAAGCCCCTTTTTCCATGTGGGGAATGGACTTCATTGGAGAGTTTTTTGAGAAATCTAGTGGGGGGCATAGTTGGATTCTACTAATAACTGATAATTTTACAAAGTGGGTAGAGGAAATTCCCACCAAAAGAGCAACAAGAACAGTAGTTATAGATCTCTTGATGAATAATGTAATCACAAGGTTTGGTGTCCCAATGAAGTTGATAATGGACAATGCCATGTGTTTCAAATCTGAATAATTCAGAGATTTTTGCTACAATATGGGAATTGTCATGTCCTATTCATCCCCATACCACCCATAGGCCAATGGTTAGGTTGAATCCAGCAATAAGAATCTATTGCAGATTTTAAAGAAACCCTTGGAAACTAACAAAAGAGCTTGGCATTCCAAGCTAAAAATTGCTTTATGGGTAGACAAGATTACTGTTAAAAGGGCTATTGGAAAGTCTCCCTTTGAACTGGTATATGGTCTTCAATCAAGAATGCCAATTAATAACTTACTCCCAATATATAAATTCTTCTAGGAGGAAGAAATAGAGATACCTAAACCCATAGAAGAAAGAATGGTTCAATTAGTTGAATTGGATGATGTGAGAAGGGAAAGTCAAAGAGAGGATGTTAAAATGCAATAAAAAATGAAATAACTCTTTGACAAGAGGGCTGATGAAAGAAAATTTCAGCCTGGTGATCTGGAATTGCAATGGAATGCCAGAGGTGAAGACAAAGGAAAACATAAAAAGTTTGAGTCATTGTGGTTGGGACCTTTTGTCATTCATCAAATTTTTGGAAAGGATTCATATCTCCTAAAGAGTATGAATGATGAGGAATAGGAACTGCTAGTGCATGGACAGTTTTTGAAAAATTTCTTCAATTGATCTAAAATTTTCCATGCACAATAAGGTTGTATCATATGTATAGGTGTGTTTCCTTCATTTGTGTGTTTGTTTCCAGTTTTATCTTTGTGCAGTTTTGGTCTACTTGTTCCAGAGATCTATTTTCTTGCTATAATCTTGCATTTAAGCATCCTTAGAGAGAGCCACTATTGGGTATATATCTGGTTTTTAGTATGTCTTATTCTTGTATGAAGTCATATTTGTCATTTCTTTATAATATTGTCAAGTCTTGCTAAAGAATGGCCCGAAAATTTGACCTGTAAAGGGTCATGTCCCTGAGAAAATGGTGAAAAGTGTCTAAACCCCCAAGTCTATGTTATAAACCTATTCAAATTTTAATCTAAAAACCCCAAGTGTCTTGGCGGGTTCTATTTCCACGTTTCTTTTTCTAGTCACTTAAGTTATCCTAAGTCATGTGTTTATCTTTAAAAGGGTCATGTTTTAAAGTTGTGTTATCCTAACCACTTTAATATTTCCTAAGTCATGCCACCGAGAAGAGCCTTTTATTTTAATGTTTCATGTGGTGAACAAATTTCTTTTGATCCAATGGCCCATTTAATTTCTCATGTCCAGAGATGTGAAAGATCTATTGTATAAGAGATTAAGCCATGAGGACACATGTCCTGGCAGGCCCGATACTTTTGGAAGTTGTTTAAAGAAACATACAAGTTGGACTTGATCCAATGGTCCGATTGATGGCTTAGCGGTGAACATGCTTGAGATCTATACCTTAAGTCATTAAACTATGATGCCGCATATCCTTAGTGGGTCCGGTGGTCAAAAATATTCTAAGTTAACAATTAGGCAGGTTTTGTTTCATCGAACAGTCGACTTAATGGCTTGGCCCCTAAGATGCATGACATCTATTGCATAAGTGATTAAGTCTAAGTGATGTGTGTCCTTGGAAGTAATGTGGGTCCTGTCATAGACAACATAAAGGTGATTAAAGTTTGAAAAGATCTAACAGTTGACTTATTTTCTTATCTCCAAGATGCTTTACATCTATCAGTTAAGCCATTAAGTGGTGTCAACATCTGGCAGTCAGTGGACCTAGATATTTAGAGCTGGCGATAATTAAAGTATAGTTAACTTGTTTATCATATGACGGTCAGCTTAATGGCTAAACTTCAAAGTAATTAAGATCTAATGCTTAATCCATTAAGCGGTGCTGACACATGTCAGGATGATGATGTGTAGTCCACTAAAAGTGAAGTCGGTCGCAGGATAAAGTTTGGAGAAGTTTGAAAAGATCTAACGGCTCAATTGATGACTTAAGGAAAAGTTGATTGATATCTATCACTTAAGCAATTGAGCCATGATGCCACATGGTATATGTGATGATGTGCAGCCACAGTCAGTAAACTCAAGTTGAGATAACTTCCAGACAAGTTAGGATTAATTGGACAGTGGACTTAATCACTTGAGGAGAAGAAGCATGACATTTATCACATAAGTGATTAAGTTGTGCTGACATGTGTCCCAAATAAATAGTTATTTTCAGGAAAAGAAGATAGTCGTCAGATGAAGAAGATGTTGTTTGAAATCTACGACCCATGTTCAAAGCTATCAAAGTAAGCTTTAGTGAGCCGTTACAGCCATGAATTTCAACTCAGGTGAATTAATTGTAGAGTGTATGGCTACTTCATTAAAATTCAATGCAATAGACTAATTTCATAGAAGTGTATAATTCAGTGTTTGAAAGCTCAAAACTCCCATTATTGTCAAAGTGATTTAGGTGAATATCAAAGTTGTAGAATTATTGTGCTCTATGTTGCCAAAATTATAGAACAGGTAAGTCTCTTGATCAAATCAGTGAATTTCAAGCTTACAGTAGAGTTCTAAATTCTTAAGGATAAACAAAGGTATTTCCATAAGTTTGACACCATTACTGTTAAAACCCTGAGCTAAAAGATGGCCCCTAGGATTGAAATCTCTAGAGAAGTAGATTACTAGAAGAGAAATGTTAGGGAGGATCTATTGCAACAATTAAAATGATCCATGGGTGATGCAACCTAGACCAAGAGAATAGTTCCATCACATCCCTATTTCAAAATAGGAGAAGGTTTGTATGACTCAGGTAGGTGGGCTAAAGATGTTAAAACTAGTCTGAATGGTTTAACTTTGTTCAGAACTGCATATAGCCAAAGAAATGCTCCTACCCCAGATTGTAACATATGGGACTTGGATGTAGGAAAGTTGATAGTACCCAGGGTATTCATGGATATAGATTTGTTTACTCTAATTTCCAACACTTATGACAAAGTATCTAGGGTTTTCAGGGATACAAAGGGAAATATGCTATTAACTGTCTCAACTAATGAAATTAGAAGAATTCTCAAGTTGAGTGATACTTCAATAAAAATGGATGATATTGACTTTGAATACTTTAAGGAAGTATACCAGACCTAGAGGGAGTATTACAGAAATGAGTCCTTGAAGGGATACTTTAACAAGATAGGGGACCTGATTGTAGTAGGGTCTAACACACCAGAACCGTTTAAATTGGATTATTTCAATGGAAAGGCAAAGAAAATGTATAGTGCCCTATACCAAGCTGTAGGAGAAGATGAAGAAGTAATAATGCATGTCCATATAATGCTCATGGTGGTTTAGATTCTATATCCCCACTTATCAGTAGTCTTTGACTATGCCTCTTACATTGCCCAACAAATGCATGAGGGTTTGGTAGGTATCCAAGATAGTAATATACTTAAGCCAATGGGATGGTATTCCCTTATGATGCATATGTTTTTGTTCAATATTTTTGAATTCTTTGAGGAAGAGATGGACCTAACTAAGTTCCAAGGTGATAAGGACTTGCCTATTCAGATGTGGAGTGTTGATCTGTCATGGGACAGAAAAGAAGTTAGTTATGTACACTTTGACAGGGTTTTTGCCACTAGACTTAGGTCATTGTTGTGCAATCAAAATGCCAAGATCCATACAGACATGATGAGGTTGCTAAGACCCATGGAGTTTTCCCTAGAGCTAAAAATTGCCCATAATTAGGGATTTTTGATTTTATACCCTGTTTCTATAGTGATTAGGGTTTATGGATTCAGGGGAACCCCCAATGTTCTTCCCTATAGAGTGCCTTTAAAAATTGGAATTGCAGAGGTTTTGAGATAGTTGGGTGGACTACAGGAGGAAGCCCTAATAGGAAAAATGAAGGGAAGAATTTTCCCTACTCTCACAAGAGCCCATCATTTCATCATAGTAAAGGGTGGGTGAGCACAGTTTGATAAGTATTTTGAACCTTACCACTTAGCAATATATGTGTCCTGGTGTGTAGACAATGAGGATTTTATGATGGGTATGTTTAGGAAAAGAACCAAGTGCTTAACTTTAGAACAACAATTTAATTTCCCTGAGGATATTGTCAGAAATTTTTTTGATCTAGATGATCAAGAGGTCAGGAAAGAGAAATGGCTGGTGTACAAGAAGTCTTTGGACATTGTGCACAATTTTGATAGATCTTATGATCCTTTGATGGAATTTTTCCCTTGGTCAAAGAAAATTGAGTCCCTAATGACTTTATTCCAGGGAATGATGCAGACCCTTAGTGAGAAGAAGAAGAGGATAATAGAAGTTGAGCTAGAAAAGGCTCAAGCCATCCTGAGAAAACTTTCACAAGGAAGAGTAGTCCCACTAGGGAGTTATGTGGTGTACAAGAGAAGAGGGTACATCACTATATTTCCTAGGATTGAGAAAATAGTTGATCAGAAAGGAAAGAGACCACTAGATGCTGGTACCCAATCAATGCCATCCCCTAAAAGGTAAAGATAGAAGGAAAATAACAATCACAGAGTGAATTATACTCCCCTTCTTAGTCTCCCCTACACATGGATGATAAAAGTGTGGCAAAAAAATTAGTTAAATTGGGAGATACAGGGCATATCTTTATCACAGCCCAAGAATTGCAAGAAGGAGTACCTGAGGCTCCTAAACAACCAACATTGGATTTGATTGTGGCTGAGTTTGCAGGAAAAGAACTGGATCCTATCACGAAGCAAGCCATTCATGAATTTTTGGCTGATGACAAATTTGTAAAAATTAGATCTTTTATTCAATTTCTGTGGAGAATTCATATTAATGAATTCAAGGAAGCATGTAAAAAGATGTAGGATGCTCATCCAGATAAGAGTAGAGATGCAATTGAAATAGAAATAAAATAGAATATGATATCCAAGTTTGTAGAGATTACTCCTGATGAGGGCAGAACACTGGTGCAAAAGGAAGGGGTCATTATTTTACCTCAGTGGGATCTTGCTGATGCAAGAAAAGAAGCTAAGCCAAGGCAAGCTAGAGAGGCATCAATGGGTGTCAAATTCAGTGAAGATCATGCAACACTTGTGATGTGGTTTATAGAAAACAAGGCAAGTAAAAGAGCTAGCAAAGAGGATCACTCAAAATATTCAGGTAATCTCTTTGTAAGAAGAGTTACAAAAACAAGGGCTTTGGAAGCAGCAAATATGACTTTGGAAACTGCCAAGTTTTTAGTCAATGTAGCCAAAAAATTAGAAGATGAGCTCAGTAATTTGAAAGAGAGGTTTGAAACAGTTTTGGGGGCTTATAACTAGGAAAAGGTGAAATCTTTAGAAAATGATAAAAGAATTGCTTTCATGGAAAGCAAACAATTTTTTCAATTCATTCCCCAAAGAATCTTAACCCAAGACCCATATCAACCTTCTTCATCTAGCTCATTTGTGACTTACCCCCATCCCCGGCACCAGTAAGCCCTACTACCCAAGAAATCATTGATGCTAAGAAAGAAGAGTTAAAGGCTGAAAAGAATAGGTTGATCACTAAAAGATCAAGGTTGGAAGAAGAGGAAAAAAAGGATCTTGAGAAATCCCCTGCATATAAAGAAGTTATAGAATTGGTGAAGCAGAGGCATTTTGATAACATATAATTTAACCTCAAGAGGTGTGCTGGTGAAATCAATCTCGCAAATCTCTATTTGATGGGAAAGAATATTATCAACATAATAAACAAACATGTTGAAGATAAAGAGCATTGGGGCTTAATAATCAATAGCTGGAAAGGGAAGAAATCCCATATAAAGTCATTCTATTCCACCTCAAAGGAGAAAAATAATATTGACATCATCTTGACAAGGACTTACAAATGTCTTAAACTAATGATTGACCTGGACACCAAGAAAAATATGGTTATCAAAAAGATAGAGACCTTGAGAGGAGAATTATCTAGAGATAGGTATGACATGTTCCCTAACATGTTCAAGAAAGACAGGTATGGCTAATGCAGTTGAATGAAACACTAACCAATAGGATAAATAGTATTGTTACATTGGATAACACAGGTTGGTTTGTGTTAACCATTGACATTCTCAACAAGGCCAGGGCATTTTTTGAATCTTGGGAATCAAAGATTGACAAGGCCAGTGTTGATTGGGAGGAGTTCAATAGCCAAAAGGATGAGGTTCTCATCTTTAGTTTGATGAATGATGAGGTGTTTTCCACCTGGGTAAGAAAATATGGTATAGTCACCCCAATAACAGAAAGTAGTAATGTAGGAGTGACAACAAGCACCATTGATGCCTAGCAGTCTGAACAAAGGAAAGTATAGCTTTCTACATCAATGAAGATAAAAAATTCCCAGATGATAAGGACCTAACAACCTCAAGGCAGTTACAAGCATTCAGGCGGTCATGAGACAAAGGACTATATAACTCGTAACAAAGAACTGTTATTCTCTCTACCTGATTTTTGTCTTATCTATGAAGTGTAAATTTTTTCCTATATCCTAGTCATCCAAAGCTTGTTGCATCCTTATTTTCTAAAGGATTCCAAGATGACTAAGGCTATCTACAATTAGCAAGTTGTATTATACTGTAAAGGATGGTAAAATCAAACCTGCAAAGCAAGGTTTTGAATGGTGTCTAGTTTTTCAAGTTTACAGTCAGTCTGAATGTATTGAAATTAGAAGGTTATTAATAAAATACAATGGAATTTCTAGTCTCAAATTGTTGATGTCTTCTTTCATTTTATTTAGATTTTGTATTTTTAATGTGTAAGGCATGTTAAATGTATCAGTTTCAAGGTAACTATGTTTCTATTAGTAATTTGTTATCAAGGATGGTTTAAATCTTACTAATAGTTCCAGGGGGTCAGGGTTTGTGCAAGAATTTGATACAGGGATATGAGAGTGAGAGGATAGTCTGAAAGGCATATTATCTAAGATATTGTTGTGTTAAATTAATTATCTTTGATGAGTGTATCTTTTCATTGTGACTCTATTGCCTGGAGTTAGGCACTGGTCAAGTTCTAATTAGTAGTATTATCATCAAATAATCAAATATTGGAAATATTTACTTTCTATTTTCAAGATATGTGGATGCTTAACTAATTGTATTGAGAAGTGAAATTCATTTTGATGATTCGTTAGAGAGAGAATCAATAGGTTATCCTTTCTAGTTCTAAGAACTTAAAAAGAAGAAGGATCATGAATCCTTGATCCACTGCTAGATTCTAAGTCACTTACTGAATCTGAAAATAGGTACACCCACCTAAGTTTGTGGAGCTCAAAGTGAAGAAGGATTATATCCTTGTTAATTAGCCTTGTTCATGTATGAATCTGAATTGGGAATTAAGGGTCTGGCATTTATTGCTATTTTAATTGATTCTACAAGAAAAAAGTGCTAAGAAATTGGCGACTCCACTGGGGATTCTTGTAATGTTCTAAGAGTCATGTTCATGAAAGAGTTTGTCCTTGCAATATTGAGAATTAGTTTATTTTTCCTCATAATCATTAAAGCAAGTTTTTTCTACTTATCTGCCATGGCACATTATTTGAACATAACTGGTAATTGTAAAGCCTCTAATCTAGTCCCTTGTTTTTCTTCAAGAGAAAATCCATTTGGTGGAAAAGCTTTGTAGTAATACGGGCAGTGAAGAATCATTTTTTAGAGATTACCAGGTGAGGAATTATCAAGAAACTTTGTTTTTAAGTTTCATTTTGACGTATTTCTATAAAAGGAAACCTAAGTTATGACAAGGCACTTGATCTTTATATATATTTATCCTCTGAAAAGAGGTGGTGACTCTAACCTCTATGTAATCCAATGTTACACATTAAACATTTTGAAAATATTTGTCTGTTCTGAAAGATGAGTTGACAAAGGAATACTAGATCATATTTCAGAGAAAATTCTAAAATGGATGTTGGAGAGGAGCTCCATACACCTCAAAGGAAACAATGGTCTAGGAGAGGTACCTCCAAGCATGAATCCCAACATACCTCTAAGGGAAGGATGGAGACTCCCATTCCTAAAAGAAAATCATCTTCATCTGAAGATGTCGGACCCATGGGGCCAATTGATTCTTACAAAGCTGATGCCAATTTTGATCCCTTCGGGGATGGAGAAAATACTGATATAAGTTTCTTTCCTGCAGAAGAAAATCTTGCTCCACCAGAAGAGACCTCTACTGCTGAAACAACTTCATATGAATCTGATAAATTGCAAGATAAAATTATCGCTTTAAGAAGAAAAAATAAAAAAACAAGAAAATGAAATAGCTGAAGCATAAAATAAAAATGGACAAAAGATATATGACTTGCTAGTGGAAAGAGAAGAGCTCTTAGTTGAGACTAGAAGGAATGATCTTAAGGATAAAATTCTGAGTCAAGAGGTTAATGGTTTGAATCTAGAATTATTTGGTAACCTTGATGATTTAAGGAACAAAGCCCCAATTAAAATATCAAATCCTTAGAAGGATGAATTTGAGAAGGAAGGGCCTATCATCACACAACTGTTCCCATATGAGATTGAGCATGATGCAAAGCTTAAGAAAAATATGAAAGAGGTTCCCAACAAAGGAAAAAAAAAGGCTATTGGTGTGACTATAGAGGAGCCTATGAAAAACTTGGCCATCCCTATAGGAGCATCCCAAGTTGATCTTGAATTGGAGCAGGCTAGAAAAGCCAAATATGACTTGGCCAAGAAACTAGAGAAGTTAGAATTTGAAGCTGTTGCAGCAGATATGAGAATGAAAATAGATTTTATACATTCTACTACTAACACTTCTGCAAGAAGCTCTATGCCAGTTAATCATGTAACACAGCCACAAAAGCCATCTATTGGCTCAATCCCAATTAATCAAGGGGGTGATCCTGAGGTGTAATTTTATGGTTTGAATTCAAATGTTAAGAACTTTGGCCCAAATGCAAGTGCTCATCCCAGTTGTCCTGGCCCAAGCATTCAAGTTACCAACCCTAAGCAAAGTGTTTCCCCACCCATTCAAAACAAAGGAGGAGCTACTGGACCAAGTGGTGATAATGTGCATGGAAATTTGTAAAGAAGGTATGTCCATATGAATCTATATAGAGCTCTCTTCTTTGAAGGCATTCCTGGTCACCCTAATGTGATCCCCAATGAGGTAAGAGAGAAAATCCCCAAGTTCATTGTTAATAATGTGTTTACTTGTGAAGAGCATCCAAAATCTTTTAGTGATAAGATAACTAAATTTTAGATTGAAAATGAAGATGTTATTATGAAGCTTTTTTCAATCATTAACAGAAGATGCTAGGGATTGGTTCAGAAATTTGCCTAATGATAGTATTGCCTCTTGGGATGAATTTGTAAAGTCTTTTAGGGAACAATATATAGAGCATGTTAATTTTGGATACATGTTAAATGAATTCAATAATATTAAGAAGTTCCCAAATGAGAGTATGGCTGATTTTAACATTAGATTTCAAAAGGCCATGAACAAACTATTCCAAGTCTTAAGATTAGATGAGGAAGTATGTCTTACCACTTATATTAATACTGCTGATGGAAAAATGTCTTATCTGATTAGAGATAAGAACCCAACTACCTTGAGGGATGCTTATAAAATAGCCATTGACATTGAGAGTAATGGAAGAGCATCAGGGAAATTGGGGAAGAGGGAAGACAATAAACTATGGAAAGAGAAGGGACCAGGAAATAAAAGTGTCAAAGAAGATGATACAATAGATAAACTGGTGAATGCAATAAAAGACCTTGCTGCCAAAATGGATAAAAATGATAGAGGAAGATACCGACATAATAAATACACTAACCAAAGATTTGACAAAAAACCTAACCTGAGAGATTACCCTTACAAGACAAATTGGAATAATGGAAAACCAGTCCTTGATGGACAAATTAACTCAAAGGCCAAGGAAACCCCAGATCCCCTAAAAGGGAATAGTGCCAACTATGTTGACAACACTCCCTGGTGTGATGCTTAGAATATGCCACACTCTTCCTATCAATGTGTAGTAGCCCAAGCCCTATTTGACCAAACAGAAGAGAGAGAACAAGAAGGCCCTACTATCAATATGTTTACAGTGAAGAAACCATACCCATGGTTCTCTAATACTGGATCATTTTCTGATAGTTTGTTTACAGAGGATAAGTCTTGTTCTGAACATCAATTACAAAATCCACCCTATCAAAGTGATCAAGATGAAAATTTTTCACATGCAACTATAAATACAGTGGAGAATGATAACTCACAGTCTCATTTCAAAATTACCACTGATGAAGAAAAGAGGTCCTTGAATTTTGCAGCAATTAACCAAGAAAGAAATGCATACAACCTAAGAAATAGAACAATGCCACTAGTTCAAGGCAAGACCGCCCTTGTCTAAGTCAAAAAGGGTTCCCCTTGAGTTACTGAGGACTTTAATGTCAAGTAAAATAAAGATGAAATCCATAAAAAACAAGTAGGGCCTTCTTTTGATCATGCTGGAGGGGAAGAAGCAACAATGGAATTAACAACCAATAATAAATCCAAGAAATTTAAAAGGATGAATGATATGTCCTCTGAATTGCCCCTCTTTGACATGAAACATGCTCTGACCCAAATGAAAGTCTCAGTCCCCCTCATGGAAATGTTTAAAATAAGGTAGCACAAGGAAGTTGCTTTGGCACTTTTAAAAGGGATAGGTGATGTATATTCTCCCAACCAAGAGAAAATACCTCTGACAAAAAGTGATGGTAGAATAGATTGTCCACAAGAGAAATGAAAAGAAAAGGGAAAATAATTCTCTAATATCTGCATTGGAAACATTATCACACAAGAACCATTATCTATTTACCCATTCTATGCTACCTTAATGGTAAATAGTTTATTGGTGAAAAATGCATGATTGATTCTGGAGCTACAAAAAATGTGATGTCTTATCATGTCATGAAGGAATTGGGCCTCTAGGTCACTACATCTACTGGAAGTTGTTATGCCATGGATAATAGGGAGGTTCTTGTAATAGGAATATTGAAAGATATTGAGGTGAAAATTTCTTCTTTCCCTAAGGTAACTTACTTAATGGATATAGTGGTAGTGGACACTAAATCATATTATGGCATGCTTCTATCAAGGAAGTGGGAAACAAAAATAGGTGGAAAAATGCAGTTAGATTTGTCCTATGCAACTATCCCTTTAAAAGGGCATGAGGTCAAGTTGTACAGACAATCCTGGTCATCTGTCATGGTGGAGGTGGTTCTACCTGATTGATTGAATTGTTTTTTAAATGTTGATATGGAGAATTTTATTATGGAATAAATTAAGCCCTAATTAAAAACACTGACCCAATTGTGGATGAATTTGTGTTGCAATAAAATGGACTACAGAAAATGTACTTTGATGGAGGATGCTCAAAGGAAGGATCTAGAGTAGGAGTTTTGTTTATTTCCCCATCAGGTACTACTTTCAAGTACTCTTTTCTCTTAGCCTTTCATTAAACAAACAATACTACTAAATATGAGGCTCTAATATTGGGAATAGATATTTCTATTAAACATGGTATTAAGTGTCTAAAAATACATGGAGATTCTGAGCTAATCATAGCTTAGATAAGAGGGCAATATGCTGCCAAAGATGAAAGGTTAAAATTGTATAAATATGCAGTCTGGGATAGGATAGAGTTTTTTTATGCTTTCAACATACTTTGGGTAGAAAGGTCTAACAATATAATGGCAGATTTTATTGCAAATATTTCCCTTAAAAATGATGATGTTACTCTTACTGGCATATCTCTGGTAGAAGTAAAAACTAGGCCTGCAGTCCCTGCCAATGTTCATAATTGGCAAGTATTTCAGGATGATGATGATATCCTTAGGTTTATTCAATGTGTGGATCAATATGATGGTCTAGAAATTGACTATGAGTCTCTCATAGCAGTTGTTGATGGTAAAGAGTATGTTTTTTATTAGGAGGTCATTCAGTTGTCAACTAATCATATTCCTAAATGGTTAGTTGAATTGGAAGGCCTGTTTAATATAAATGACAATTACATGGCACAAAAATCTAATGTTTCCTTGGAAGATTAGGAAGAGGTCAATTTGGGATCTGAAACTTCCCCTCAGCTAGTCTACATTGGAAAAAAGTTGGACAAAAATGTCAGACTAAATTTGATCAAGGTGCTAAAAAAGTACAAACATGTTTTTGCCTATTCTTATGAAGACCTTAAATCCTATAGAACAGATCTTTTCCAGCATGACATCCCTCTCAAAGAAGATATAAAACTATTTAGGAAAAAATAGAGGCCAATCAATCCATTGCTGGCTGCCAAAATGAAGGCATAATTGATGAAGCTGAGAGATGCAGGCATAATCAAGCCTATCAGACACTCATCTTGGGTTTCTAACTTGGTCCCTATGAGGAAAAATAATGGGGATATAAGTTTGTGTGTTAACTTTAGAAACCTAAATGCAGCCTCATTAAAGGATAATTATGGACTACCAAACATGGAAGCTATGCTACATAAAGTCACTGGATGTGACTTATTGTCTATGATGGATGGTTTTTCAGGGTACAATCAAGTGTTGGTTAAAGAATCTGAATAATTCAAAACAACATTTACTACTCCCTAGGGCACTTATGTATATGCTCGCATGCCTTTCAGCTTGAAAAGTGCTATTGCAACCTTTCAAAGAGCTATGGATTTGGCTTTCAAAGACCTTATAGATGTTCTAATGGTATTATATCAGGATGATCTAACAAAATTCTCAAACACATGTTGGTTTGTGTTAACCATTGACATTCGCAACAAGGCCAAGGCATTTTTTGAATCTTGGGAATCAGAGATTGAGAAGGATAGTGTTGATTGGGAGGAGTTGAATAGCCAAAAAGATGAGGTTCTCAGCTTCATTTTCCTGAATGATGAGGTTTTTACCACCAAGGTAAGAAAATATGGTATAGTCACCCCAATAACAGAAAGTAGTATTATAGGAGTGACAGCAAGCACCAGTGATGACTAGGAGACTTAACAAAGGCAAGTACAAGTTTCTGAATCAATGAAGATAACAAATCCCAGATGATAAGGGCCTAACAACCTCAAGGTAGTTACAACCATTCAAGTGGTCATGAGACAAAGGACTATATGACTCGTAACAAAGAACTATTATTCTCTCCGCCTGATTTTTGTCTTATCTGTGAAGTGTAAATTTTGTCCTATAGCCTAGTCATCTGAAGCTTGTTTCATCCTTATTTTCTAAAGGATTCCAATATTACTAAGGCTATCTATAAGTATCAAGTTGTATTATATTGTAAAGGATGGTAAAATCAAAACTGCAAAGCAGGCTTTTGAATGGTGTCTAGTTTTTCAAGTTTACAGTCAGTCTAAATGTATTGAAATTAGAAGGTTATTAATAAAATACAATGGAATTTCCAGTCTCAAATTGTTGATGTCTTCTTGCATTTTATTCATATTTCGTATGTTTAATGTGTAAGGCATGTTAAATGTATCAGTTGCAAGGTAACTTTGTTTCTATTAGTAAGTTGTTACCAAGGATAGTTTAAATCTTAGTAATAGTTCTAGGGAGTCAGGGTTTGTGCAAGAATTTGATACAAGGATATGAGAGTGAGAGTATAGTCTGCAAGGCATATCATCTGAGATCTTGTTGTGTTAAATTAATTATCTTTGATGAGTGTATAATTTCATTGTGACTCTATGGCTCGGAGTTAGGCACTGGTCAAGCTCTGAATAGTAGTATTATCATCAACCAATCAAATATTGGAAATATTTACTTTCTGTTGTCAAGATATGTGGATGCTTAGCTAATTGTATTGAGAAATGCAATTCCTTTTGATGATTCCTTAGAGAGAGAATCACTAGGTTATCCTTCCTAGTTCTAAGAACTTAAAAAGAAGAAGGATCATGAATCCTTGATCCACTTCTAGATTCTAAGTCACTTACTAAATCTGAAAATAGGTACACCCGCCTGAGTTTGTGGAGCTCAAGGTGAAGAAGGATTATATCCTTGTTAATTATCCTTATTCATGTATGAATCTGAATTGGGAATTAAGGGTCAGACATTTATTGCTATTTTAATTGATTCTACAAGAAAAAGTGCTAATAGTTCTGACTGGGGATATATATCTCTTATATGCATAATAAGGAAGGGTAAACCAACCTAAATCAGAAAGTAGGAAACAAAAGAAGGAAAACCTACTCCTAAAACTACAAAGACCTACTTACAACTACTGTTCATGGATTTGAGACTTCAAGAGAAGTACAATTTTAGGAATTGTCCATGAATAAGCAATCCCAAAACATTTCTGAGCAAGTTCTTAAGGATGTAATAATTTGCACCCCATTTACCATTAATAACATACGGTCCAAGCCAAATAGGGGAAAATTTAGCATATTTTCCTTTGTATTCAAGTCTGGAATTCCACATTAGGACTAGGTCATCAATTTCAAAGCTCCTGACAGTTTTTCTTTTATCAAATAGGTTCTTATACTGCAATTGTAACTAAACATTCTTTTCATGTGCATCCGTCCTTTATTCATCAAGTTGTATCAAGTTATCCATCCTAAGTCTCATATCATCATCCATCTCTTCATCATATTCCTAGACAAAATTGTACATCTATAATAGATTGTTTTGAGATAACCTAACATGAATTCCATACACCAAGTCAAAGGGTGCACAACCAATTTCTTTCTTGATTGTTACTCTGTCAGCCCATAGTGCTAACTACAACTTAGAATCCCACACTTTCTTGATTTTTCCCAACATCCTCTAAAGTATCTTGATCAAATTGTTATTACTAGACTCAGACTGGTCATTCCCTTATGGGTGATATGGAGATAAATAAGAAATTTGGATCCCATATTGCTAGTAAAAATAAATAATCTCTTTTAATCTAAAACACATTGCATTACCCACCATAATACTCTCACGACAACCAAATCTAGTCAAGAAATTTTGCAACATGAAATCAATGACAGTCTTACTAGTATCCTTTCTAGTGGGGAGTGCTTCAACCCATTTAGTAAAATAATCAGTTGCTACTAAAATCCATGAATGACCTCCACTTGACTTTTTTTCAATCTCACCAATGAAGTCCATTCCCCATTTCTAAAAAGGTGCCTCCTTTACAATACGTTTCAAGGGAGGACTTCCCCAAACTTGATCTTACTTACAAATCCTTGGTAGCCATCACATTTCTTAACATAATCATGGGCATCCTTCAAGATAGTTTTTCCACCAAAATTGAGACCTAATAATCTTGTGTGTAGTAGTCTTAGTTATGTATTGGACTCCACATGCACCATTATGCATTTTCTCCATCAAACTTTTGGATCTATCAAAGTCAACACATTTGAGAAGTACAACATCATTTCTCCTCCACCATAACTATCCCTTAATTATTGCATACTTAACAACATGCAACTTGACTATTCTTTTCTTGTTTTCATCCATGTCAGGGGGCAACACTATCTTCTGTAAATACCCAACAATGTCTCTATACCACTCACAACAGTCCATATCACAAATGTAGGGCCTTCGGTCTTCCTCCAATATGTTTATATGATTGGCATCCAAATTTCTTTGAGCCATGAGCTTTGAAAGTCCCATACCCCTAACCAATTTTTTAATATGTATATCAATGTTAAACTCATGAATTTTTTTTATACATCTACATCTCCTTCCTGACACCTCTTGTTGGACTAAAATGTCTTTCATAGCAGCACTAGGTATATTAGCAATCAGAACTGCTCCTACCAATTAACACCTAAAAGCCTTGACAAATTTAACTAATGCATAATCTTGTTTCTCTATGATGCCATACTTTAATTCTGATGCTTGTAAGGATTTCCTGGAAAAGGAAATGGGTTGTTCAAAACCCTCTGCATTCTTTTGTAGTAGTACTACAACAATGGTATTATATGAATCAAAGGACAAGATTTGTAAAGGCTTACCATAATATGGTTTTCTAAGGATTGGATCATCCTTAATAGCTTATTTGATACTTGAAAAATCCTTGCATGCCCCTAGATTCCACTTTACCTTGGTTCCCTTCTTCATATCCTCGAGATTGGAATACTAGCTTCAAAAAATATAGTAATAAATCTCCTCAATAAATTTACTTGTCCAAAGAAAGATTGAATGTCCTTGACATTCTTGGGTTGAGGGCATTAGAATGAATTTATAATAACTGAGAGGGGGGGTGAATCAGTTATCCTCGGGTCAAGATGTACTCATTAAAACTTTATACCAATTAGAACAACTTAGATTTTCTCGGCAGCAATAAAAACAACATATATATATATATATA
>MU225293.1:4701138-4734657 GCA_018584345.1 Thuja plicata | reverse complement strand
GGCTAATGTCATGGAAGGTACGCTCACTTGACAAGAGTGGATGCGCCTAAGGCATATGCATCATAATCCCCCCATGGCACTTTATAACATAGTGCAGGTACAAAAACCGAACCAGGTGTGCAAGATCCCAAAAAAGCAGAAGAAGGCACTTTATCTCAGTGTGTTTATAGAATAAAGATACATCAGAAAGAGCATGCAAGCTCAGAAGTCAGAAAGAAGAGTGAACTATGAACTCAGAGGAAGAGATCCCTGGACCTGTAGAACCAAGCACACCACCAGAGGGAATAAACTGCATAACTCAGAGGAGTGAAAACCCAGAGCAGAATCTGGAAGAAATACCTCTGCCACTGAATAGTACACAGAATCAGCTTTCCAACGATATCTTGTTTGCCGAAAAAGGAGTCCGGATGAGCCAGATATGACTCCCGGAAGGCAAAATAGGACATCAAACTTCAGCAGAAAAAATCACTATTGAAACAGTGGAACCAAAAATCCTAACCTCTACCATCGAAAATTTCTCAGAAAGAGCTTTCTGACGATATATAGAAGTCAGAAAAATACCCCCGTATGCTCCCTATAGAGAAAAAAATGCCCAGAACCCCCAAAAAGCACTAAAAGGCTTACAAATGGCCCCCAGGGGCTAAACAAATAAGCCCCTGGGTGCATGGCGCACCCAGGGGGCCAAAACATGGAGCCCGTGGTCGCTGATAGGACCGGCCACATACAAGTAAAGCCCGCGGGGGCTATGCAAGCGCGCCACCCGCGGATGAGCAGTGGTCGGGCAGTGTTGAATGGGCGGAGCGGCGCAGTGTGGTTGCGCAAGGGGCGGCGGCATCGGTGGGGCAGCGCGGGCCGCAGACCAGGCGGGCGGCGCAGTGAATAAGGGGCGCCACTGCAGAGCGGCGGCGGGGGCCGCAGAAAACAAGGGCGGCGGGGCCGCAAGGCGGCAGGGGCCGCTGTAAAGGAGGTCGGCGTGGGCCGCTCGGGTGGCCGCTCAGTGGCGCTTTGAAAATAGCAAAGGCTGCATTTTTTAAACAACAAAAAACCATAGAAAATGTGGTTTTTTTAATTTTTTTTTTAAATTTCTCATCCGTACGGCCCATGGGAGGGCAATAAAATTTTCCCAGAGGCCCCGATGTCTAAAATGGACAAACCTTATATGGTTTCTGGGGTTTTTGGGCCTTCTGGACGCAATGGTGGTGTCTGTTTGAGCCCAAAGTGCCTCCAAAAATAGAGACCCCTAGAATCACTAAGAGAAGCCGAAAAAGCTTCTAAAACCCTCAAACCCTCGAAGCTTCAATAAACTACGAATAGCCGGCAGCAAGATGGCTCTGATACCATGTTAGAATTGATGAACATCAATACAACCAAGATCACCTGCATGCAAAGACTATTACGAGACAAAAGCAAAAGACAGAGAGGCAGAAGAATCTATGGAGGCCGATAGGCCAGAGACTACAAATGCATGTTGACAGAAATTATGTTCTATATTCAACAATGAAATGATTTACAATCTCGATACTGAAAAGTAAAGCGGTGAATCCTTATAAAGGATACCGAAGCTCTAAAAGGGAAACTCTCAAAAATAGAAAGTTCCTAAGTCTAACTTAAGCACAAAAGAGTAATTACTAAATTACTCTAACAAAAAGAATCTTTAGATATTTGAAAGGAACTATGGAATATGGATTGTGGTATGAAAAATTTGATGATTTTACTTTGCAGCCTTTTACTGATGCAGATTGGACAAGTAATGTGGATGAAAGAAAGAGCACAAGTGGTGGTGCATTTTTCCTTGGGAGGAGATTGGTTTCCTGGTTAAGAAAGAAGCAGAACTATATTGCTCAATCTACTGCTGAATCAGAATATGTAGCTGCTGTAATAAATTGCAAACAAGTTGTTTGGATAAAAAAAATGCTGGAAGATATTGGAATAATTTTCAAGGAGCCAGTGGTTATTCATTATGATAATACAAGTACAATAAACATGTCAAATAATCCTTTAATGCAGTCAAAGACTAAACATATTTCTATCAAGTATTATTTCTTGAGGGAGAAGGTAGTTGCTCAGGAGATTAAACTAGAGTACATAAGCACAAAGGAACAGATAGCAGATATATTTACTAAACCTTTGCCAAAAGATGCTTTTTAATACCCTAGAGGCAAGCTTGGGGTGATGGCCCCTCCCAGTGGTAATTAAAAGATGCAAATATGCATCAATCTAGTGGATCTCAGAGCTATATTATTCTTTGGACTTGATGTATGGATCTACTCCTTAGGGGGAGTGATCATAGGAGAACACTATGGATCACATTTGGGTGATCTTGCACCTGATTGTACATGAATATTTGACAAAGCTACACCTTACCGAAGAATATAGATGAGTTATGGCACCCTTTTCCATTATTTCCAAAGGGGGAAGGAATCTATTTGGAAATCCCTACTATTTTGGGGAGATTTGTTGAGGATATTGAGAAGATTGTAGAGAGAGAGAGAGAGAGAGAGAGTATTTTTTGGGGAGATTTGTTGAGGATATTGAGAAGATTGTAAAGAGAGAGAGTACTATTCTGGGGAGATTTATTGAGGATATTGAGAAGATTGTAAAGAGAGAATACTTTTGGGTTGATGCATATGGATTTTCCCATATGGTGCCATTAATGCCAAAGGGGAGATTGTTGGATGATATCATTTTTTGGTACTAATCATGTTGTTGATACTCATGTTTTGTCACTGATGTCAACATATATTTCTATGAAAGAAGACAAAATAGTTACTTGATTGGCAGGCATGTATGGACACTGTATGGATGAACCAGAATGAGTGAAGTTGGATTTAAGTAGAAGACTGAGTTTTGACCTTACATCTCAGGCCGCTTGACTTTATGTTTCATATCATGGATGTTACAAATGTTTTAGTAAAGACTATTTTTCTGGACTGTGACTATGATTTTGGACAGAGAACGTCTTTGTGTTTTGGGCATATCTTGCTGAGGAAGATGATTCAAAATTTGTGAGCTTACTGATGAAGAGCTGACATATGATGGTGAAATGGGTTGAGTTCAATTTCTATTTGGGTATTGATGATGTCACCTGTGGCGTGTGTTCTAGAGAAGACTTATTTCTTGGCCAACTTTAGACTTGTAACATGTGGAAATTAATTCTGAGCATGGATTGTAGATCTGGAAGTATTTTTAATGAATTATAAATATTGTGTATTTGTTATAGGTACTGTGAGTATCTTAGCAAGGGCTTATGTAATTATTTGTATGGTGGGAAGCCTTAATTGGCCGACCTAGTCAATTGTGTATTAGGAAAGCTTAACTGGCCGACCTAATGGGTTATTGTAAGAGGGTATATATGAGTGATCTTTTCATTTGTGAAAAGTGTTGTAGAGAAAGAAAAGAGAAGAGATTTCTGAAGATGCAAAGCTTGACTACTAGATAGAGAGAAGAGTTGGTACTTTATTGGAAATAACCAAGCAAAGACAGTTGCTATTAGATAGTTCACTGGATTGTGTATTTTTTGTATATACTTGATGTGGATTTTGAATCGTTGAGGGTGGATTTAACCTTCTTTGGGTAGTGAGCCTTGGTAGTGAGCCTACTACTTTCACTGACTCCTAACAGGGTCTGTCTCCTAACAGGGATAGTGTACTGTAATATAATAACAAGCTCCTAACAGGGCTAATATCTTTTAATAGGGATACTATACTCTTAGTACATTATTCTTTGGGTGTTAATTCCCACCAGGGTTTTACCTTTAATAGGATTTCCTCGACAAAAAAATTGTGTTATGGTGATTGGCAGTTACTGTGTTATTTACTTTTGATGTTATGGTTCGTAAAGTTTAAATTTTAATAATCTATTGCACAACTGATTCACCCCCCCCTCTCAGTTGTCTTATGGATTGTTATTCCTAACACAGTAATCTCTCCTCTTTATCTTCTTTTCTATAATCTCTCCTCTTTATCTTCTTTTCTATAATCTCTCCCTCTTTGACAACAATGCCAAAGATGTTGACATCTTCATCATGCAGATTCTTCTATTCTAAACTTTGTATCATTCTTTTCATGTCATCTTGCCTATGACTGATCCTCTTTTCTATCTTTGTCTATCTTTCACATCATAAGGCAGCATCCTAAAGTGCGACTGCCTATGCATAAATGTGTCCAATATTCTAAATATAACATTTGATGCAATAGTGTCATTCTCATCTAATTAGCCTCAGTTAGGGGAATCACCCCTAATTTACCTCACAGAACTCATGAGCATCCTTGGGTAGTGCCTTTGTAAATATGTCTTCTAACTGTTCCTCAGTGTTCACATATTCTAGTCTCACTTCCTTCTTCTGAACTAGCTCCCTCAAGTAATGATACTTGATAGCTATATGCTTTGTCTTAAAGTGCATTACAGGTTTTTTAGAAATATTAATGGCACTCATGTTATCACAATATATGAAAAATGGTTCTGTGATCTCTTATTTCATACCTTTCAATAGTATCTTCAACCACACATTATTAGCACAATTAACTGTTGCTGCTACATACTCAGCTTCAGCTGTATATTGTGAGGTGCAATTCTATTTCTTTCTTTTCCATGAAACTAATATTTTTCCCAGAAGAAATGCTCCTCCTGTGGTGCTTTTTCTATCATCCACATTTCCATCCCAATCATAATTAATATAAACTCTGAGCTCAAACTTATCATTCCTTTTGTAATATAGACCATATTCATCTCTTCCTTTCAAATATCTTAGAATCCCTTTTACTGCCATCATATGTGTCTCCTTGGGATTGGCATAAAATCTTGCAACAATACCAATAGCTAGTGCAATATCAGGTCTACTATGTACAACATATTACAGCTTTCCAATCATTGATATGTAAAGGGTTTGATTCACTTCTTTTGTGTCATCATTCTTAGTCAGCATCTGTCTTGTAGCCATGGTTGTACTCACTGGTTTTGAATCTTCCATTCAAAACATCTTTACTATCTCTTTGATATATTTTGATTGAGTAATATAGATACCATTCTTCATCTGATATAATTGTAAGCCAACAATTTTTTTATCTCACCAAATATATAAATCTCGAATTTAGTTTGCATCTCCTTTGCAAATGCTTGGCATAACACATCTTGTCCACAAAAGATAATGTCATCAACAAATATTTCAGCCAATAAAGTACCTTTACTTTTCTTAGTCTTTAAATACAGGTTTCTATTGTAATTTTTTCTTGTAAATCCAATCTTCATCAGATAATTGTGAAATCTCTCATACCATGTTCTTGGTGCTTGATTCAATCCATATAGCACTTTGTGTAATCTGCAGACCATATTCCTCTTTCTTGGATCTACAAATCCATCGGCTTTCTCAATGTAAACTTCTTCTTTTAATATTCTATTTAGATATGCTAACTTCACATCCATCTGATAGACTTTAAAACCTTTCTAGGCTGCATATGCAAGTAAGGTTCTTACTCCTTCCAATATTTCAACTGGGGCGAATGTTTCTCCATAATCAATTCCTTCCTTTTGTGCATAACCCTTGCATACCAGTCTAGCTTTATTTCTTTTTGCCTCTCCATGTTCATTCAACTTATTTCAGAATACCCACTTAGTACCAATTACATTTTTATCACTCAGTCTAAGTACAAGTGTCCAAGTCTTATTCTTCTCAATCTGTTCAATTTCTTCATTCATGGCTTGTATCTAGTCTTCATTGTCTAAAGCATATTTTACTATTTTAGGCTCAAAATCACATAATAAGCATGTATCTTCTCTCAACTTACTTCTTGTCATAACTACAAAATCCTTTGATCCTATGATTTGATCAATTTTATGGTTCATCCTTACATACTTTTCTAGAGTAGGTTCCTTTTCTTCTTTAGGTTGATCATTCATGTCCATTTTAGGTTGATTCTATGACTCGACATCTCCATCAGATAGGTTGATAATTACCTCATGCTACCCGGCAACCTCGTTCTATAACTTGGAAGGTGCTAGTTGTTTCTCAGCAACCACATTCTCAATTTCAGGTAATGTATTAGAATCTTCCTCATCCATATAGACAAATGATTTGTAACTCTTAGGTTCCTGTGTGCTCTTAGCTTCTTTTCTTTTTGCATACTCATCAATTCTAACATTTGCACTTTCCACAATTTTTTTAGTGTTAGAATTCAAACACTTATATGCCTTACTCTTCGTTGAATAACCAATAAATATGCCTTCCTCACCTTTAGCATCAAGTTTCCCATTTTTGTTATCCTTTAGTATGAAACATTTTCTTCCAAAAACTTTGAAATATTTTACATTAGGTGCATATCCATACCATAGCTCATAAGGTGTAGCATTAGTATCTTTTTTTACTTTTACTCTGTTCAGGGTATAGACTGTTGTACTTATGGATTTTCTCTAATATTTATGTGCAACATTTTTATCCATCATTAATGTTCTAGCACAATCCATGATAGATTCATTTCTTCTCATGGAAATACCATTTTGTGGTGGTGTCCTAGGTGTAGACATCTGTCTTTTTATCCCTCGGTCATTGCAAAACCTGTTAAACTCATTAGAAATAAACTCACCTCCTCTGCCAGATCTTAGAAATTTTAGATTTTTACCTGTCTCCTTTTCAACTTTTTGCAAGTACCATTTAAATAACTGGAATAGATCAAATTTTTCTTTAAGAAACATAACAGTCATCATTCTTGAGTAATCATCAAAAAATAGAATAAAATATTTGTCTCCATAGTAACTTTTCTCTCCAATGGGTCCACAGAGGTTAGTATGAACCAATTCCATAATTTCCTCAGACGTATGATTTTTTCTCTTGAAACTGGACTTAGTCATCTTTCTTAATTGACATTGCTTACACATTGCATTTTTAGGTTTCTTTAACTTAGGCATCCCTCTAACCTTTTTCAATTAACTTATGCCTACCAAGTTGTCAAAGTTTACATGACACAACCTTTTATCCCATAGCCAAACATCATTGTATTGTGCAAACAAGCCTATCTCATCAGCTAAATCCAGATAGAACAAGTTACCTTTAGTCTTCTCACCACCTCCAACTAGTTCTCCATTGGCATCATAGATCTTTTCTTTCCTATGATGGAGCTCAACCCTATAAACAGAAGTATTTAAGTTTGAAAAACTCAATAAATTATATTTAAGATCATTAACCCAATATACATTGTCAAATCTGATCTTGTCAATCAAATTAATTGATCCTTTCCCTTTAACAAGACATGGTGCATCATTTCCAAATTTTACATAACCTCCATTACACTGATCTAGTGTCTCAAATTTATCTTTATCATCAGTCATGTGATGTGAGCAACCACTATCAATAATCCAATAGTCACCTTTACTTATATAAGAAATTAGTGCATTTTTCTCATCATCATGAGAATCATCTTTCATAGCAACATACACAACTTCTATATCATTTTCATCAAAAAATTTAGAATCATTGTCAGAAGCTTCTTCAGCTATATAACAGGATTTCTTACCTTTGTCTTTGTAATCCTTATACCTTCTGAAGTCTCAGTCATCCTTTATATCTTTGTATTTATTGTCCCTTCCTTCATCTTTGTCATTCTTATCAGGAAATATAGTAGCAATATGACCAACTTTGTTACATGAAAAACATATGATAGGAAGTTTAACTTTGAATTTTCCTTTTCCTCTAGATAGCCTTTTTTACATGAGTGCTTCAAGTTCTTCTAGATCATCATCTATGGTGTCACTATCACTGTTCACACATTTCTTTCTTTTCTTTGATTTGTTAAGGACCAACTGGGATCTGAATGCAGATTCAATAGCTTGTGGAGTGTAGTTATCAAAATTTGATATCTCAAATGCAGTAAGTCTGCCTACCAGACTTTCCAAAGTCAAATTGTTGTTAGGATTACATCTTAATTCTTGAATTACAGAGACTCTAATAGCATATATAGGAAGAAGATTCCTCAATACCTTTCTCATAATGGTGTTATCATCAATGGTTCCCTTAGCTCCTCTAGTAGAATTTACTGCTTCCTTTATCCTACCATAATATTGAGCTATATTTTCTCCTTATTGCATTTTCATTTCATCAAACTTACCTCTCAAGCTTCCAAATTTGGCTCTTAGCATATTTGTATCTCCTCCATAGATGGTTTCTAGGGTATCCCACATTTTCTTTGCAGTGTTGCAATCCTTTATGTCTTCAAACTCATTATAGTTCAGCAATGATGCAATCTCCAACATTGCTTGATTGTGTTCCTACTTTTCTTTTAACTATGCAGCTGTGGTAGGTGCAGTGGGGGCTACATAATAATTTTCAACATAGTGCTTAGCTGAATCACCAATACTAGCCAGATGCAATTTCATCAAACTCTGTCATGCAGGGAAGTTATCTTTGTTCAGCTTTGGTACCTCCTTCTTATACATCTTGATCTTTTTCTCCAAGTACCTTTAAAATATTCTCAAGAGACTTAAGCTTTGATACCAATTGTTAGAGTGAATTTAGAATAACTGAGAGGGGGGGTGAATCAGTTATCCTTAGGTCTAGATGTGCCCATTAAAAATTTATACCAATTTGAACAACTCAGATCTTCTCGGCAGTAATAACAACAACATATATATCTAGTCTATTGTTTAGATGTAATTAGCATGTAGAAACTTAATAGTAAAACTCAACATAAACATTCACATAAGTTGACACCAGAATTTTAACGTGGAAACCCAATATGGGAAAAAACATGAATAATAGGCTATCAACTTTTCACTCTTCTAAAGTGAGCTTTGTTAGGAGCCAACCCTGTTAAAGGTTACAAAACACACTGCTAAATGTGACATGGTTAAATGATTTAATCACCTTGTCAGGAGTGGCCTTGTTAGAGGACTTAGAACATTCCACCTAAATGTTACCTTGCTAAAGGATTTATACAATGATTGTTAGGTCAACCTGGTTAAAGGATTTTGACTAATACAATGGTTATAAAGTAATCACCCGGTGTGATATAATACATACAACTTACTTTACAAATCTAGATCCAATACAACTCTAATGCTAATTCACTAAGTGACCTCCATTCTCATTTCAATCTTCAGATCTTCTTGGAAATCCTTCAATAAATCACTCTTGCAGTTCTCTTCTTCTCTGTTCAACCTTCTTTGCTAGATCATTCCCATTATTCAATTAACTATGCAATCCTCTTACATACTCTTAATACAATTTGAATAACCTCCTGAGGTTATCTTATACCTCTTCATCTCGGTTAGATACATCTTTTTCTGCTTAATCAAGATCATAGATCTTAGGTAGGGTCAGATCCAACATATCTTTCCATCTTTACATTTAATTTACTTCTCCAATGCAATCACTAATTAAATCTTTGATCCATGTATTAATTATGGTTACCCGTGCATTTACATAGTGTGGATCAAATGTGCTTATCCTTAATTAAATTTACATATATCAATAAAATCAATTATGTCGGCCAGAGATCTCAAATCTCAACAATTACAAAAATACTACTACTTGGCAAACACTGTATTCCTCAGCAATTTATTGGTGCTCGGTCATCATTGACTTCGCTCGGCCTATACTGGTGCTCAACACAAACTGTTCTCAGTAAACTGTCATCGAAAGATAAATAACTCATTACTTTGCCAATGTGCCAACTGATCAAGTACCCTTGTAATTTCTCATAAATCAACCATTCCACTTGGTCTTATTTTTATATCTCCTTCATCAATCAATAGATATAGTACTCAAATAGATGGTAATATTCTCACCAGTTAAGGTTTGACATCAATGAAAAAACAACAATTGTTTCCATTGTAGCTTTCCAACAATATTTCCAATAGAGGGATCTTGTAAATTTCATCTATCCTTTTAGGGTCAATTCTCACTCCATCTCTAGATATATTATTGCCTAAAATATTTACCTTAGTTACCCCAAAAACACACTTCTTTGGGTTAAAAGAAACCCCATATTCCAATTCTCTTACAAAACATTTTTCAAGATGACCACATTGTTGTTCCTCTTTTGATAAATAGGGAGTAAGATTATCTTTCTATACTGCTAGAAAAACATTTATGAAATCTGCAAATGCTACATCCATGGCTCATTGAAATGTTACTCTAGTATTTTTCAATCCAAAGGGCATTGTGACATACACATAATTGCCCCATAGTGTGGTGATTGCAGTCTTGAACTACTCTAATTCCTTGACCATGGCCTGATTGTACCCTGAAAATCTATCCAACATAGACATCAATTCTAATCCAATAACTCTTTGTACCATAGCTTCCATCTTAGGAAACCCATAGTTACCCTTTAATGAATTTATGTTCAAATTCCTAAATTATACACAAAGTCTAATATCTCCATTCTTATTTCTTACTAGCACTAAATTTGATACCCATGTTGAATGTCTTATTGGTTTTATAATTCCAGCATCTCTCATCTTCTTCAATTCTTCTTGCATCTTGGGAGCTAGGGTGGGATTGATAGGTCTTAATTTCTATTTAAAAGGCTTTGTGCCTTATTTTAAAGGAATCTCATGTTGGAAAAGGTCCTCTCTATATGCCTTTAAGTCATCATAAGACCATGCATAGACATGTTAATATTTGTTAAGAAGATTAAACAACATTTCTCTGATTTTCAAGGATAATTTTTTACCAATGTATAACTTCTTATGAGCTTCATCTGTCCCCAAATTTACCTCTTCCAAGTTCTCTGGCTTGTTCACAGTCCTTGTAGAATAGGACTTGTCCTTATTGTGAAAATCCTTGTCAAGAACAACCAATCCTTTAGGAACTCTATTTGACTTTAGTTGTAGGACCTCTTTTCCAAAAATAGTATCCTTACCATCCACAATCTCTACAAATCTGCTGATGTCCATCTCTTTATTTTCAAAGTCTGATTCACAATGAAAAAATCTTGAAACATCCAAATCATCTTCAAAAACATGCCAACATATTTTCTGGGATAGAAGGACTAGATTGGACTTCAATTTTAGAAATTCCTACAAAGGTAACATCTCCTAGCCATAAAGAAATGTTGGCCATTAAGTCTGCCATTTTGTTCTGATTCCTGTCCATCTAGTCAATACCAAAAGCATCAAAATTTTCCATCTCATCCCATACAACATTCCTATCCTACCTTAGTCTCTAATTTTTTGAAGCATATTTAGACCTTATTTGAGAGATCACTAATTCAAAGTCTCCAATAACTCTGAGATTCTTTATGTTGTTTCTTGAAGCCAATCATATCCCAATCAACAAGGCCTCATACTCTACAATATTATTAGTACATGCAAACAACATGGAGAATGATAAATTGTAGGTCTTACCACTAGGAGCTATCAACAGAACTCCTGCACCTTCTCCTTCCTTTAATCTTTCACCATCAAAGTACATTGTTCATAGGTCATTGTTGTCTTCTATATTATTCTTTCCTTCAATTAATAACACATCTTGATTTTCTACCCCATCCTTCCCATCTTGTACTTGGAAAGACCCAATGTCAGTATCCAAAAATCTGTTCATATTATTTTCATTTATTTTCTCAATCATGTGAGGAGTCCTTGGCTCTATAAATACCTTAACAAATTGACCAAAAACATCAAAAGTTTCAAATGAGAGATCACATTGAATACTCCCTCTGATTGAGGCACTCCACTTCCTTAATAAAAGAATTCTGTAATGAGGAGGGATGTCCACCACTAGAACACTCATAGTTAGCATCTTTTCAGGGCATGCAACAAGTATATAAGGTAGAGCCCTAATGGTACCTATTATAGGTACCTCTCTAGAGTCAATTGATTGACATCTCCCATGAGGTAAATCAACTTGTAGTCCTAATGACTTCATGATTTCTGCTGGCATGACACTATTTGATGCCCCAGAATCTATCATACAATTCTTTAGACTTTTACCATTTATGACCAAAGTTAGGAAAAATAGGTCTACAACTCCTAAAGTAGTTCTCACATGATTAGTACTTAATAAAACTTGATGGATCTTTGAGACAATCACCTCTTATTCATTCACTTTGTTATCAGCTTTATCCTTTGGTTTTCCCATTTTCTCAGCTTCCTCCTGCTCATGCATTCTTATGGAAGAGATTCTACTCACCCATGTTAATGTCTTTTCCTTGTGTTCCTTAATCCTCATCATCACTAAGAGTGGAACCTTGACTATGATTTGTGAGAACAACTACCCCATATCAACTTGGGTATATTTTAAATCAGAAATGCCTTGCTTCAAAGTAATAACATTCTCATTTTCAACTTGTGTAGCAAGGCCTGGCTCAGTATTTTTATTATTTTCATGAATAGATGGAGCACTTACCTCCGGTGTCTTTACCTTCACCTTGTGGACAATAACTGGATTATAAGGTTTATCTCATTTCTTGGTCTTTGTTTTCTTAATACCTTTAAGAAGCCTTTCTTTTCCTAGTAGTTGCTTAGTGTTTACTCCTGCCTATTTGACAAAAATACAAGAAGTTTTTCCATCAACATTTCCCACTATTCTGCCTCTCAAATTATAGTTACTCTTTACTTGAGAATCCATATATGTAGTAATTTGTGCAATTTCTTCATCTGAAGGCCTTCTTACTGCAAAAGGCTCATTTCCCCTTATAGCATTGCATCTTATGTCATCAACCATTTCTTCTTCCTTATCAGATGAAGAAAAATATTTACCTGAAACTTTCTCATTAAGCTCTTCTTCACTCCTCAGATATGCAGAAGTTAATGCACAACCACTATCATCATATAGTTCATTCTCTTCTTCTCTTTCTTGTTGTGACTCATTTGCAGATATGTTCAGAGCAATTGCACAATTATTAGGGCTATGTGGGGATTGGCAGGCAATGCACCATGCAAAATTATCACATGTATTGACAAAGTTTCTTTGCAAAGGATCAGGAGTATTACCATTAGGCTTGTCATTCCTTTGTGGGAAAATAGGCTTCCCATCGTTCCATTGGGTAGTATAAGGATAATTTTGCATCCTTGGTGGCCCATTAAAATTATTGGTGGTAGGCCTCCTATCATTACTTGGAATCCTAACATTCTTGTTATCTACAGGATTTAAATCCTTAATGGAACTTAATATATGTTTCATATTTATTTTATCTTTGGGATTATCATCATAACACATATCTGGTTCTTTTCTACCAGGCTTCCAATCTTCTCTCCTACCCAACTTACCTGACACTCCTATTTGTCTCAATATTCACTGTTATCTTATATGCATCTCTCAAAGTTCTAGGATTCTTGTCTCTAAAGAGGTAACCCATTTTTTAATCAAAATAATTCAATTAAGTAGAAAGACAAACCTTATCATCAAACCTTAAAACTCAAAATAATTTATGCATGGCCTTTTGAAATATTGTACAAAATTTTTTAACATCCTCATTTTGATGTTTCTTAATGTTATTGAGATAATTTAGCATAAATAACACATTTGTCTTATCACCATATTGTTCTTTAAAACAACTCTCTAACTCATTCATATATCCTATAAAGCCAAAGGACAAACCCCTAAACCATTCCCTGTCATCCTCAACTAGAGACTGGACAAATTATTTCATTATTACATCCTCATGCATGATCTCATATTCATCCATCATATCAATAAATTTTTTCAAATGTTCCTCACAAATAATAACATTATTACCAACAAACTTAGGAATTTTATCTCTAATTTCATTATGAACTAAATTTGGATAACCAGGAACATCAATGAAGGAGAATCGTTTGTACCTTTCTGCATGAGTTGGTATTCTTGGAAAAGGGTTGTCATCTTGAGAAATAGATTCCTTGCACGTGATGTTGTAGCTGCTTCAACACCAGAAGGCCTAGAAGTCTTCCTAAGGAAATCCATCTTCTTCTTCATTTTTAAAGCAGCAACGTCCAACTCAGCATTCTCAAGCTCCTTAGCTATGATCTCTTTTTCCATTCTAGCCCTTTGTAGATCAGTATCCAACTTGGACATTTGATCTAATGGAACCTTGGGATTCACAGGTTCATCTATTTGAACACTTTTTATCTTTTTCTTACCCTTCTTTCTTGGTTCTTAGGTAGTAAACACTGGTTGGATGACATGTTCCTCTTCAACTTTTTTAGGTTCATTAACTTGATTTAGTGCCTCCAATATTTGCAATTTCCATTTATTCTACTCAAGTAGACTTTGATCATGTCCAATATTATCTTTTTTTTCTTTATCTCTTCTCTGTCTGATGGTAATATACTCATGGATTCTCCTATCCAATTTAACAATCTCTTCTGCTACACTATCAGAATCAAGGAGAGTGGTATCAGATTATACAATCTCCTTCTCACTAGGAGAGTGATAATATTCATAAGCACCCAATCCCAAATCAGTAGTTTCTTCATATTATGATGCATTGCCTTCCTGATTTTGCTAGATTGGTTCTTCATTTTGAGGGACATTCCTATTTATCTTTCCTTTTCTTAGATGACTAGCTTTAGAGGTAGTTGGAAACTCATCCCCCATCTTGTCTTCAAGATGTCTCTTCACCCAATCTCTAGTGTTCCTATGACTCATATCAAGTAAGGTGTGTATGAAATATGTTAATCAACACTGCTATAGAGAAAACTAAGAGTTTCCACCCAAAAAGTTGGGAAAATACAACACTTACCAGAATGAAAATGGAAGGAACAACACTCACAGAATACATGGTACTCTATACTTCCAATGGTAAACTTACTGGTCAGTTAGCACACTATACTATATGTCTCCACAACGGAGTCACCATTTTTTTGGTGTTTGATAATATTTATGCTATCTAAAGCCACCAATATGCCTTAAGACTAATGTTAGGAGTGGTTATCTCCAAGTATGGAAGCTCTAGAGGAAAATTGGACCAACTATAGGGACAATAATTCCCTCTACACTTCTGGATTTGCAAAACCAAGGTGGGTACACCTAATCCAGATAATATATAACTCTTTATAACTCTTTAACACTCCAGATTATAACAACAAATAATGGTAAGAAAGTGCTAGATACTAACCAAGAATTCATTGACTCTCTATTACCAAGTAATACATACAACCAAAAACCATAGAATATGAAAATTATTAAGTAATAGTTTTGATGTAAACTTGTAGGACATAACCAAACAATATCAGACATGCTTCTACAAAGAATAAAAAAGCCTTTGATTAGTGCCTTATCCATTAGAAAACTTATTCAATCCAAATATTGAAACAAATAGATAACCTATTGGCAAGGATTCACAACCATAAACATATGTATCTAAAATCACACACTTTCTTATAAGATCCCTATGCATATACATCAAATGAATCTATATTTTCCCCAAAGTATGTTTAATTTGATCCTAAATCAGAACTATGGAATGAAACATACACATAGATAACTCTATGTATTGGGAAAGAAAACCTCAAACTCACACAATGAAAGCCAAGGAGAGACTTGAAGCTAAGATAATGTATTAAGTATAATGAATCCAAATCTATAATAATACTAAATAACTACACCACTCAATAATCTCCAAAAGATCAAAAGTATATATCAAAGCATGAAAAATAGTCTGATACCAAATCTGATATATCCCTGGGACTCAAAATTCTGGAGCCAACACTTAGGATCAGAAAATTCATAACCAAATTACAAAGAAAGGAAAGCCTTAAATAAAATGATGAAACCTGAGGAGAGGGTTCCAAATACTTCCTATCAAACCATAAATGCAATTCTATCTCGCCAATAAGGTATTTTTCCAAAATATCACCTAAAAGATCTATCTTAACATTCCACTTGCGAATATACAATTAAAGGTCCAACCACATAAATGAAGAATGTTCAAAGCATGGCAGAAGACATCCCAAAATAGGAAGGAATCAGATATCCAAGAGACCACCATACCATAATGAATGCATTAAGACCCACAGAACATAACCCCAGACAAACAAACGATGCCATTAAGATAGTCATGGACCAAAAGAAACCTCAACCCACTCGCCTGCAAGTCTAAGAGCACACCACCATGACAATACACCCAAAAAGATTTAAAATTTTAAAGTATTAACCAAAATGGCTAACTCCTCTGGCATGAAACACATCGAAGTCTGAGATTAAGATCCTTTTGCAAGTTTAAAATGTGACCGTCAATGCACTTTATGTAGCTTGGGTACTAAATAAAAGAAAAGTTAACTTTTTCCAGTCAAACTATGTTGACGTCCATATGGAAACATCCCACTAGTCCTAGGAACCATCTATTTACCTTATCCAACATAGGCCCCAAACCTTTTACCTTATCACAGATCTAGACATGCATCATGCATTTCACGACCGCGCCGTGGTTAACTTCCTTGCAACTTTCCTTCACGTGGTCGCGCATTACCATCAGATCTCAATTTTCCTTCATAGATTTATTTTCCATCCATCACCACGAGTCACCATCTGATTTGATCCATCCTTGGTCCCACCTAACCATCCTATAGAATACACCATGTGGCACTATCTTACTTGCTATAACCTCACCACTTGTCTAACCAACCTGGCACGTCACCTGTCAAACCTGCCACATGTCACACCTGTGCTACTATGTGATTCCACTAGACCTATGCTGACTCAGACTATGCCATTGCGCCCTACTGCCACCTGTCAACTTCTTGACCATGTCACCAGAGCATGAGCCCACCAAAGTTATCCATTTGTAGGCCAGTTGGCCACTACTAATCCACAACACTTCTCAAACCATTGACCAAAAAGGCTCTTTCCTTTTGGCAGTTGACTAATATGGGATAAGATATAAAAATATTAAGTAACACTACAACATGACCAATGTGGGATATATAACCTGAGGCGTTTGAAAATCAAAACACACCTAGAATGACTAGAGACCAAAGCGACTGGTTTACTCGATAGGAATGACCCAAAGGGTACAAAGAATGAAAATAACAACCCTCTGCAACCAACTCATGTGACAAATAGACCAGAAACACTTAGTGTCCAAAGAGAAACCCTGAACAAAATTACCGAGTGACATTACCAAGCAATATAGTGCAAACTAAGTAATATAGTGTAAACCAAGCACTAGTATTGCCCAAATAATCAGTGTAAACCCATCACCATAGCTTAATTCCTTTTCAACATTCTCAGTTATTTTTTCCATGGAAACCCTAATTACATTAATAGGTCTAATAGTATCAACAAAGGTACTATTTTGTAGAAAAGAATGTACTTTCTTTTGTGAAGAGCCTAAAAAAGTTTAGACATTTATTAACCCACAGTAAGGTACATTTAAGAGTCACTCATCGAAGTGTCCAAGAATTCTTACTCTTTAAAGAATTGAATGGAAAAAGAGTTGGTTGGATAACCATAGTTATAGAGTATGATATAGACATTAAGGTTACTAAGCTAGTCAAAGGAAGGGGTCTTTGTGAACAATTAATAGAAGATGAAACTCCAAAAGATCAAGAACAGGTGAATGCAACCTTAATTTCACATTCAACAGAGGATCATGGAAAGGGAATAGGTTGGTTTCCAAACATGGTCCATCTTTTGAAGACATTTGAGCTCCCTGTAAACTTAGATTCAACAAAAAGAAGGTACTAGAGATTACAATCTATCCCTTTTATGTTGATTAATGAGGTCCTTTTTAGAAAGGATTACAATGGTGTTCTCCTTAGATGCATTTATTTAAAGCAAGTGGCAGATGTCATACATGAATTCCATGATGGAACTTATGGAGGTCATTTTTCTCGCAGGACTACTACTTTCAAGATCACGAGGGCTGAATATTATTGGTCTTCCATATTTAAGGAATGTCATGCTCATGTGAGGAAATGCATGAAATGTGTTGTGTTTGTAGGTAAGGAGAGGATTTCATCCCTACCCCTCCAACTAATAAGGATAGACCAACCTTTTGTGAAATGGGGCATTGACTTCATAGGCCTAATTAACCCCCCATCTAGGGTAAGCCACAAATGGATAATCACTGTAACTGATTATTTCACCCAGTGGGCTGATGTCATTGCATTAAAGGAAGCCAATGAGACTATTGTCCTAAACTTTTATGATGATATCATACACAAGTTTGGCATTCTTGATTCAATAATATCTGACAATGCACTTGCCTTCCTAGGTTTGAGAGTCATTGAATTGGAATTTTGGCATGGTATTTACCTCAACACTAGTTACAATTGTTACCCCTAGGGTAATGTTTTAGCAGAGTCCATTAATAATAATTTGATCAAGATAATTAAGAATACTTTGTAGGAGAATCAGAGAGATTGGAATTCCAAGCTAAAGTATGCCCTATGGTTAGACATGATCACTCCAAAAAATATCATTGGTAACTCTCCCAATATTTATTCTATGGAAAGCATGCCAAATTTTCTATCTCAACTAAATTACCAGCTTTGGACCTTGCTACTTAGCTTGTACTTTTTGAAGAATGAGACCCTTTGCAGGTATGATATGCTCAGCTCATGGAGTTGGAAGATAGTAGATGCAAATCTATGCATAATATGGAGTTCCAACAGATGAAAACAAATACATTTTTTGACAAGAGAGATAGATCAAGGAATTTCATTTTTGGGGATATAGTCCTCAAATGGGATGAATTCAGATCCAGGCTTGACAGTCATAAAAATTTTGATTAATTTTGGGGAGGCCCATTTTTTTTATCACAAAATGCAAAGAGCTCAATTCCTTCTAGCTCTCAACTCTTAAGGGAGAAATATTGCCCATTTTAGTCAATGGCTTTCATCTTAAGATTTTTTCTGAGATTTTTCCTACCCTGTATATAGGTTTTTTCTTCTTTCTATTTTGGGCTTTTAGTTTTAGTTTTCCTTCTTTCCTCAATGTGCTTGTGCACAGTTATTTTTTCTTCTTCTTGTATATAGCTCCTCCCCTATTTTAGTTGTTTTTCATCCTCCTGGTTTCAATCCTCCTGCTTCCCAGAAGTATTTTTGTGCTTAATGAAGACTCCTTGTCCAATGGAATGTCATAATGAAACTGGTTTTATATGTCTACCAGGTTGACATTCAACAGAATCACCAAATATGTTACCCAAATTTCCCCATCCTATCCAAATTTGGTTACAAGTGGATTAAATGAGGCTCCCACAAGGGTAGATCCCATCTTGTATGAATTCTTCACCTTTCTGTTGTCATTACCTTTCTCTTTGCATATTTCTAGGTGACTAGTTTACCCCTTGTTCATGTATTGAAAGACCTAAATGCAAAAAACCCTATAAAATTTCTTAAAACTCTAAGTCTTTAGTGGCCCATTCTATTTCTTCATTACCTTTTTTTCCACTTAAAGTTCCTATTAATCACATGTTTTAAGTTATCCACATAGGGGCCAAGTTACTTTTCCTAACAGGATTTACATTTTCCTAAGTTTATTTTCCTAAGTTCCTTAATACTTTATTTTCCTTAAGTGGCTGCAAAATACTTTTGATCCAATGGTCGTCGCAATGCCTTAATCACTAAGATGCAAGTTTTTATTCATTAAGGAATCATGCCTTGACAACACATGTATGTGGCGGGGCTAGGCTAGTCAGAAAGAATAAGGTAATAATAGAACAATTATCTTTTGATCCGACAGTTTGCGTGATCCCTTGGTCGCCAAGATGCAAATGTTTAATCTTTGAGGCATTGTGCCTTTGTGCCATGTGGACAATGGGGTCACCTTTATGACAAGTAAAGGGTTAAGCTATGATCAAGTTCTTTTTGATCATGCAGTCAGTGCTTTCCATTGATGGTGAAGATGTAGGTGTTTAATCTTCATGACATTGTACCTTTGCACCCATGGAAAGTGGGGCCTATGGTTACAAAAGTAAGGTTTGATTTAATGTCTGGTCAGGTTAATCTTCATCGAATGGTCTGTGCATTGCCTCAAGGAAAATATTCTCAAGATTTAATGTTCAAGGGATATCACCTTAACAATGCATGCCAGGTCGTCAGAGCCTGGGCCCATCTCCAGTAAAGGTAATCTCTGAGCTAGTTAAGGTAGATCAGATGGCAGGTGTAAAGGCTTGATTACATGAATGAAGATGTTTATCCATCAAGGCATTGCAACATCATGCCACATGTTTGTGGCAGGGCTAGGCTTAGGTCAATGGGTAGTTAATGGGAACTTTGGTCAGATTCAATCTGATGCTGGGCATATTTACTTCATGAAAATATGATCAAGATCTATTCATTGAGGCATTGCGCCTGCATGCCACATGTCCTTTCTAATCTGATGAGACATGCGGTTGTAACCAAGGTTTAAGTTAATATGTGGTCTAGTTTATTTTTATGTAATGGTGGGTGCTATTCCTTAAAGCTAAGATACATGATAAATATTCTTTGAGACATTGCACCATCATGACATGTGTTCATGGTCGGCCAGTTTGAGGTCAGAGGGTAAATTAAAGACCGATCAAGTCTTTTTTCATCAGATGGAAAACATATTTCCTTAGGGTAAAAGTGATTAAGATCTAACCATTAAGGCATTGTGCCATGTGGACATTTGGCACTGATGAAATCATGGGTCCTGGGTTTACATAGCAGTAAAGACAATGTAAGTTAAGAAAGATACAATGGCATGCATAAAGGCTTAAAGACCAGGATGAAGTTGTTTAATCATTTAGGCAATGCATCCTATTGAAATGTGTCCAGGTCAGATTTGAGGTCAATGCTAAAGGTAAGATAAAGATGTAGTAAGCTTGTGAAGATTAGAGGATGGGTGCTATACCTTAAAGGTAAACATGAACATGTATAATGTTCAAGGCATCATGCTTACATGTTGCATGGCAAATCAGATCATGTGCTCACGAGTAACTTAAAGGGGATTGACAACTATGTTTTAAAGTTGTTAAAGATTTAAACCTAGGCCGTTGATCAGGTATTTTTGTACCACCTGGGATTATTTGAGTTTAAATTCAAATATTTAAATGTCATTCCTCAGGGTTTTCATTGTGATGGTGATGTGTTCCAATTTGTAGAGAGGGTAGATGGATTAAGATGATATTTCTTCTCAATTTTATGGTCATGTGAGATATCTTCGAAGTATATATGATCATCTGAGATATTTCCTAAATGCATTAATGGACAAAATTGACTTTTTTAGGGTTTATTCTTTGTTTATTAGAAATCTATTGTAACCCTAATTTTTCCAATCTGATCAGATGGATTGGCTCCTGAGCCTGTGTGGTAGGGGAGTGTTGCAAGTTCTAGGATATCACAAGGAAGGTAGACACCTTGTCCTTCAAAACCTTCTCAAAGGGGTTCTACACACAAAAAACCACCAAGCCTAGACTTTCAACTTTATAAAAGGGTCATAACAGTTTCACCAAACTCTGATAAACATCTTAACATGAACACAATACATAGTCCAAGATGTGTGATGCATTACAACAATACTACTCCTTATGCAGCCAATATCTAATTGATTCATAAGGATGAGATGACAATATAAAATTGCAAGGGTTGAACCAAGTTTTCAAAGGTCTTTTTAGGTCTAATAGGACATATTCCAACCATTAAGGAAGTTCATGGTATCCTTAAGGTGAATGTTCCATAAACAAGCCTTCAATTTCTGGTAGCCGTATTCACCGGGTTAAAGGGGCATAAATCCAAAAATTTACTCTAGACCCAAGGAAATAATAATATTTTTAAGTAATCTTTATGGATTAATACCAATCCCCAAAGCCAAGGGTTTTGAAATTGAAAAGAACAGACTCAACCACAACAAGGGTAGATAGGCCTAATTGGAAATTAGGTCACTTTGAATGAAGTACAACAAATAATGATGGAAGGATAAAACCAAAGGTTTTAATACACTTGGAATTGTCTCATACTACTCCAAGATCATTTTCAAAGTTTGATTCAACCCCAAAGGCATGACTATCATTGTTTCACCATTATGGTCTTTGGTCGCCACATAGAGATGGTAACCCTAATTCATATGAAACATGAACCAAATCTTGTTTCCCTACAATCCAACTCCAAAATCATCAAGGAAACATAAAAACCTCTCATTCCACCAAGGATTATTATTTTCCAAAGGTGGACATGAGAGGAAAATGAAAATTACAGAGGAAACCCTAGTTTAGGAGGGTTTCAAACTAGTACACAAAGATAACTCACTAACTTTCGATCCAAAGCACTTCAAGAAATCAAACCAAAGGAAAAAGGAAATTCAAAAAATAATTCTTAGTTTTCAATTGAATTAATCCCTTAACTTTACCACACAAATCCATATATGGAGTTGCAATTCAACTATTGCAGGAAAATCAGTTATTTTTATTGATTTAAAAAACAAAAATTACATCATTGCTCTTTACACCTACCTGAAACGGATATAAAAGCTTTCCCCAATGGTTAAAACTTCATTTTAAACCATATGATCATTGGGGAGGTCATTAAGACTTTACAAATACAAAGTTGCAATGTTGTCAAAAAGTTGCTTGACAACTTTTGACAACATTTACAAAATTTCACTAAAGGTGCAAACTTATTGCAGAAAGTGAACCTAAGATTCCTTATTGACTTAAAAAAAACTAAAACACTAAAAAACCCAAATCCTAGAATTTGGGGACCCATTGACCAATGGTTGACCAAGAGGCTTATGAATTCCAAATCTTGGAATCAGGCCTCAGGCCTTACAATTGGGTCAAGGGAAACCCTTAGGACTTAGGAATCCTCAAGACCCCCTAGGAGTCACAAAGAGATGAGGTATTCATTTTTTTGTAGTGGGGCTCTTGCACTATACTCCCCATGATTTTTAGAACTCAATTTCATAGTTGAGTCAAGTTGATCAATGGAAGTGCCATGTTGTTTCATCTGGTCTTGAGTCATTCATGTAGCATCAACATTGGGGAAGCCTTTCCACTTTACAAGGTACTGCATGTATATTTTTGTCCTAGTCTGTTTGAGTAATTTGGATTCAAAATTCTTCTCCAATTCAACTATTTTTCTAGGAGGTAGATTTGTAACAAAATTTGGAGCATCTGAAGGGTCTGAGATAGTTAAAGTACCTATATCATCACAACCTGCATTACCTTTATAAGGGGTTAGATCATCTGTGTTGAAAATTGGAGAAATAGGCAAGGTAGGGGGAAGATTTATTTCATAGGCACTGTCACCCATTTTTTGCAAAATTGTGCATGGGCCAACTCTCTTCATGTAGAGTTTGGAGTATCTACCCTTTGGTAATCTCTCTTTCTTAAGGTATGCCCAAACTTTATCCCCAATGTGGAAATGCAATTCTCTCCTTCTCTTAGTTGTCTGCTCCTTATACTTTTGAGTTTTCTACAGTAGATGAGATTTGAATTCATCTTGGAATTGGGAAATAATTTTTTCCAATTCTTCTCCCTAAGCACTAACATTTAAGTTAGAAGGTAAGTCTATCAGATCCAATGGGCCTCTTGCGTGCAAACCATATACTAGTTGGAAAGGTGTTTTTCTAGTAGATCTACTAAGGGAATAATTAAATGAAAACTTTTCTTGTGGGAGGATAACATCCCAACTCTGATTATTCTTATTGTTTAGACATCTAAGAAGGTTCCCAAGTGATCTATTCACCACTTTTGATTGGCCATCAGTTTGTGGGTGATATACAAATCTATAGCTTATGTTTGTCCCCAATTTTGTATGGAGTGTACACCAAAAATTTCCTTGAAACTTAACATCCCTATCTAAGAATATTGTCTTTGGTAGTCCATGAATTCTAACAACTTCTTTGAAGAAGATTTGGGAAATGTGGGAGGCATCATTTGTACTTTTTTAAGGGACAAAGTGCACCATCTTGCTAAACATGTCTACAATCACAAAGACACTATCAAATCCCTGTTTACTCCTAGAAAGTCCCATTACAAAATCCATGGAGATTGACTCCCAAGGCCTATTAGGGATTGGAAAAGGTTGGTATAACCCCTTATTAGTAGATACATCCTTAGCTTTCAGATAGATAGTGCATGCTTCTACAAATTTCTTGATATCATTTTCCATCTTAGGCCAAAAGAAACTCCTCTTCATCTTGTCTAGGGTCTTATCTATGCCAAAATGTCCACCCATGCCACCACAATGTTTCTCTTTGATGATATTTAGTCTCATAGAACACCTAGGTATGCAAACTTGGGAACATTTGAACAAGAGATCATTTTGAATGAGGAATTCATAAAACTCAGTGTGATATTTTCCTACTAGTTGAAAAAAAACCTTGAATGCCTCTCCAAAGTCTAGATCACCTGCATATAGATGCTTCCGAGAATCAATCCCAATTCTTTCTAGTTGTACTTCTTCAATCAAAAAAATCCTTCTACTGAGGGCAGAAACAACCTTGTTTTCTTGACCTTTCTTATGCTTCAATTTGAATGTGTATGCGTGCAATTATTTCATCCACTTTATATGCTTGACACTCCATTTTTCTTGAGAATTTAGAAATATTAGTGCATGGTTGTTAGTATAGACAAAGAATTATTTTGGTAAAAGGTATTGTCTCCATTTTTTAAGGGCCTGCACTACTGCATACAATTCAAGGTCATAAGTTGAATATATTTTCTTAGCATGATTTATTGTTTCAAAGAAGAAAGCTATATGCTTCCCTTCTTGTCTTAGGACAACACCAATGGCTAGGTTTCTAGCATCTATCTCCACAAACACCTTCCTAAAAATAGGTAAGGTCAAGATAGGATATTTAGCAACCATATTCTTTAAGTAATCAAAGGCATTGTCATCTTCATTTTTCCAAGAAAACTTAGTTTTCTTTCCACTCTCAATGGTGTCTATCATGAGAGCACATACATGAATGAATTTACTTATAAAATTTCTATAGAAAGTAGAAAGGCCATCGAAGCTCCTTACCTCACCTTGATTCCTTGGAGTGGGCCAACTGACAATGGCTGACACCTTACTAGTATCCATTTTTAGTGTTCCTTTAGAGATGAAAAACCCCAAAAAGGTAAGTTCCTCTGCATGAAGGTACATTTCTCCAAGTTGATGATGATTTTATGGTCATGAAGTCTCTTTATCACCTGCTCCAAATGGTTTAGACGTTCTTTGCTAATACTAAAAATTAGTATATCATCAAGGTAAATAAGAACAAATTTTCTAATGAAATCAATAAAAATTCCATTCATCAGTCTCATGAATGTGCTTGGGGGATTCCCTAGCCCAAATGGAATTACTAGCCATTCAAATAACCCTTCATTTTTCTTAAATGTAGTCTTCCATTCGTCTCACGGTCTGATTCTTACTTGGTGATATCCTAATTTTAATTCTATTTTGGAAAAGTAACAAGTAGTCCCAAGTTGATGAAGAAGGTATTCAATCCTTGGGATGGGGAATATGTATCTGATTTTTATTTTTTTTATATTTCTGATATCAGTGCATAACCTCCATGTTCCATCCTTTTTAGGTGCTAAGACAGAAGGGACTGCACAAGGATGAGACTTTTTTGTATTAGGCCTTTATATAGCATTTCTTAAACTTGTTTAGAAATCTCTACTTTCTGATTTGGAGTCATCTTATAGGGTGCCTTATTTTGCAATGATGAACCTAGTACTAGGTCAATCTGATGTATGATATCTCTAAGGGGTGAGAGTGAAGAGGGTAGATCATTTGTTATGACATCATTGTAATTTTTTAGAAACTCCTTGACCTCTACTGGTATGGATGCAATCTTATCAGATTCTTCCTTATCTTTAGGCTTCATGATCAATATGAAAATTTCCTCTTCTGATTCTTTCAATGTTTTTACCATTTCCTTTTCACCTATCATAATTACAGTGGGTTCCTTCTCTAATTTTTTATCAGGCAGTGGCTTCATTTTAAAGGTTTTTCCATCCCTAATGATAGTATAGGTTTTTTTCCTACAACTATAGGTGGCACCCATGTCATATTTCCAAGGTCTTCCAAGTAGAAGATGGAAAGCATCCATCTCTACAACATCACATTAGACCTTATCCTTGAAGTCTCCTAGAGAAAATTCTACCATAGCATGTTTAGTGACTAGAGTGTGTTTCCCTCTAGTGAGACAAGACACATCATAAGGGAAAGGATGTGGTGTTTTCGAAAATTTTAATTTATGTACCATTTCCTTAGAAATTAAATTCTCTATTGAACCAGAGTCTATTAAGAAGTTACATACCTTTCCTTTGAACTTGATCCTTTTTCTGAACAGATTCTTCCTTTGGGGTGGTTCTTGAGTGTGTGGTACTTGCAAGAAGGGTTGTCTCATCATCAGGAATATACCTTCTTTAGCTTCTAGTTCTTGATTGTCTTCTTGGACCAACTGTTCTCTTCTTTCATCTTGATTGTTGTTTCTCTTTTATAGGATTGTCTCCGCATGGTGGCCTAACTGATTTCAGTAGAAACCCCTACCAAAAGGTCTCCTTCCTCTAAACCCTCCTCTTTTGTTTGACTCTCCTTGGTCTCTTCCTTGTTGATTCTGGTCCATGGGTCTATCACTGCTTGACTATCCTCTACTCCATGTATTTCCTCTTCCTCTAAATTTTTTATTAGGGTTATTATTTCTTTTTCCCCTAGTGCCTTGGTCTTGTCTTCTTCTGAATTTTTCTTTAACTTTCAGTGCTAATTGAAAGCATTGAACTGGACTGTAGTAGGAGAGCACAAACTCAACTCATCCTAAATATTTATCCTTAATCCTTGCATGTATCTTGCAAGCTTGACACTTTCTGGCTCTAACATATTAGATTTAATTGAGATCCTATGAAACTCTTCAGTGTACCCTGAGACATCCGTTTCTTTTTGCCTGAAGCTCTATCTTTTCTTTGAAGATTCACTTCATAATCTTCTGGCACATAAGCCTCTTTCACTAAGGTCATCATCTTCTTCCATGTACCAAATGGATTCTTATCCATCTTCACCCTCTCTTCTTGAGTGAAGTTCCACCAAGTTCCAGTCCATGACTTCTTCTGCATCCATCTTTCCACTGTAGACTGGCAGATCAAGCTTAGTGTCCATGGTTCTGTTGGGACTGGGGTGATACCACAATAGTGGGTTACACTTTTTTGGAGGAATAAATTCTTTACAAAATCTGCGAGGTGGGAAATTTAGTCGGTTACTTTCAATAGAAAGTACCCAATTATTTTAATCGAAACATTTTTATTTTCGATCGAAACTACCTTTTTTGCCTAGTTTTGATCAAAACTAAGCTAGTTAAGATTTTGGTGGGTTTCAACCCATGCCGACATTAAACCAAGAAAGTACTTTATATCGAAACTAATTAGTTTCGATTGAAAGTACTTTCTATCGAAAGTCTCTGAATAGAGGCCATTTCCAAAGGTTGACAAAAATCTACAATTTTCATGGCTTTGGGGCTCAAGCGCGAGGCTCAAATGGAATAATAGGGAGGTGTCCTTTTGCATCGCACAAGTACTCTGAATGATCTTTCTAACGAATATAGATTTGACAATTTTTGAATTAATTAGGTCTATGTTTCTTGGCGTGCATCGAATGTAGGTTTTTTATCGAATATAAATCTCCATGTTTGACGTTTAATGAAAAATAGTAGAAAAGAGAAAAAAAAAATTGAAAAATAATAGTGCCCTCCTGCTTCGAGTCTTCTTTCTATCAAAAAAAAAAAAAATTGAATTTTGATAAATACACAAGTTATCAACTACGCAGTCAAGGTATGTCAAAATTATGGTTGACTCTACTTCAAACATTCATAAAATATGAAATAATCATGATAATGTCATCAAACCAATTGCATGCCCTCCGTATGGATGTTACAAAACCAAATTCGAAAGAAGCGCATTGATATCTATTTTAGAAAAAAAGTTATGTTGTACGAAGTCATTGTACCTTTTTAAAAATGACGTTTTCAGCAACATAGCAGTTTTAGTGGGAGAAAAAAAAAACCATTAAAATTAATTAAAAAAAAAACTAAAAAAATATATTTAGAATCTAGACAGAAAATCCAAAAAGACTCTAGTTTACTTCATCTTCTGATTTCAAACAGTTTAACGACAATATGCATCCGAATGTGAACATTCTTCTCAAAATGTACACTTCAATGTCCGTTTAGGCAAAAAAGTGTAACCTACTATTGTGGTATCACCCACTGAAAAAAGCAGTAAGGGTTTTTGAAGTACTATGTTAAAATTTCGCATTTTGACCCCCTAAAGTGCTTTTTGAGCCTATTTTCCCTGATGAAATCCTGAGGTCTACCATGCATGTAAGGTGCTAATCACTCTTGTTTAGGCATTTGAAGACATCCCAGGTCATTAATTTCAAGTTTTGAGTTATTTCGTGATGTCTTGCTTTGAGTACTTGTCAAATCTGCATTTCTGCCTAAGTGTCAATTTGTTGTAACAGGCCTAGTTTGCCTTTGAATATCTTTTATCTTGTTAAGTGTCATGGCCCGCCACTTTGGGGATGTTGAGTATGTGTATCAGAGAACTTATGTTTCAAATCCTAAGTCATTTTGATATGTTTTGACTAGGTTTCAAACCCCTCAAAGTTGGTAGTTTACTATTGTCATGCATTGTGTAATTGATTAGAATTCTAAGTAGCCCTGTTTGACTGACTGTAACTTTTGACCTAGTGACCTAATTGATAAAATTACTCTTGTACTCCATTATAGAGGTCCAATACTTCTTGAGTATCTATCATCAAGTTGTGACAAGTCTATTTGGTCAGTTTGTTAAGCTCATTCCATTTGTTGTTTCTATTAGTGTGCCAAACTGTCAAATGTAGATTTCTGAATGACCTACTTTGAAGTATTACAATTTTACACCCGGTTGAATGGAATGGATAATTGAATGCTCCCTTGTATTATAGGCATGGTAATATGCTATCCTGATGATTTTCAGGTCATGATGAATCCGTTTGTCCAATTTGCCAATCTGATTCCGTTTGCAGTTTCCAATAATTTGATGCAGATCAGTTGCACAGCTTGGTTGGAGGCCCTGTTTGCGAGGTTATGTCTTGAATATTGTGATTGATCACATCAAGAAAGTGGTTTCCCTGAATTATAGACAAAATTTAGTTCAATTTTTCCAGGTCTCAGATCCTGAGGGTTTTGTTTGCACACTTTCCAAGTTTCTTTCCATTTGCAGAAATTGTTATTCCTCACGTTTCCTATTTTCTGCATTTCCAAGTGGCTACTTTCAAGGGGACGCAAAATGTGTTTGGATTATTATCAAGAGGCACCCTTCTAGATCTATATTCTCCATATAGCACACCTCCAGTATCTAGATGCTCAAATTCTCAGGAGATCTTTTGACATGTTTTCAAAGCCGAAACCAAATGCAATTCATCACTCTTGGACAGGGTAATTTACAGAATTGTTGTAAAGAGGTGACTTGGGCGATTAAAATCTTTTCACCTGTATGGTTTCATCAGTTTCCGCTTTGCATTATGGAATAATGTCAATCATAGGATGTGTGAGCCCATCGCCAAATCTCGGTTACCTGATTTTGTCAATTTTTGAAGCCAATTCCAAAGGCCAGTTGGTATCATTGGACAGTCTTGCAGAGATGTGGAAAAAGTGAATGATATGCTTAAATCTTCGATGCACCTTGGTTTTTTCTTGTTGAGTGACTCCATTTTGCATGCAACATTTTGTAAAATGTTTTGAAATACAAATCACGAATAGCTAGAGCTCAGTTTGGTGTTGATAATGACATGTCATTCAAAAGTTCTTTCTTTCCCTATCCATACATGTATGGATGACTGTGTAGAGAGGATATATAAATCCTTTGACATAATTTTACAAAAGTTCATTAATAATGCTAAATCTATGTTCACAGTTGTGGATGAGATGAAGGTTGTCTAGATGCTTATATATCTATTCTTAAAGAAACATCATTCAAAATTTGATGGTCTTCTTTCAACTAAATGGGAAGAAACAGATGGAGCAAAAGATTTTGGTTTCCACTGATCATGTGTGGACAAAATATTTCTTAAATCATCTTGGCAGATGGAGTATATGATGTGACAGAGTGGTGCACAAGAAAATGACATTGAAACTACCTCCTGACAACTCATCATTTTAGAAGTTAATATGCAAGAAGGATAGTTTCTTAAATAGAACCAATGCAAATGCCCAAAGTAGAGATCAACGTTGGATAATGGAGGACATATGAATTGTTTGACAAGAGGGCTGTATGTTTGGGGGGATGTTTTGTTTTAATTCTTAAAACCTTGTGAATGTAAGTGAACCTATAGCTCGCACAACATGAGGGATAAAATTTTGTTTTGAGTGTTTGAAATTGTCAATAGAAATCTTCATTGCGCGAGAGCTGTGTAGATGGTAAAGAAGGTGGAGCCATAGACAAAGGCAATATGAAACACTGATAAAGAGTTCAAATTGTTTTAAAATGTTTTAAGCAGTCAAAGCTTTCAAGCTAATGCAACCACAGATGTAAAGCCACATTCCACAAATCATTTCAAGCTAGTGACATCGACTGGTGTATAGCGAATTCCACAACCTTCACCAGCGTCCTCCTATCCCATGGATGCTGTTTGGAAGCACAGACAGGGCACATGAACTATTTGACCAGAATTATTGCATGGTGTGCACATAATGTATTTGTTGACAGGGCTCACAATGCCATTTCCAATGCAATGGAGCAGGGGCAAGTGTGATGTATCAATGCGCAGACAATGAAGGAATCTACGCTACTAAAGGAGGGGAGACCAAAAACATCAAATGCATAGTGTGCTGCGCAGATAGGGAGGGTATTATGAAGTTTCTTAACATTAAAACTATAATATTTATTGTGTTATATCCTGTGCAAGTAGCAGAGGAGGGAGGTTGGATATTTTAAAACATTAAATATAAACTACTTTGCGAACAGTATTTCCAGCAGTCTGCGATGGTTTTTTGAGGTGAGGCGAGGTTTTTGAAAAGTTTTGAAGTAAAATCTGCAAATGTGACTCTATGGAGAGAGGCGCCCAGAGCATTAAAACACATTGGTGGATCTTATTTGCAATGAAACAGTGCAGTTGGTGAGTAGTTCTCCTCACACTTTCAGCAAAGTCAAAAACCGTGTGATTCTTTTGTCCCACATTTGCTGTGCGGGGGCATTTTTAGGCTTTATATACTAAATGACTTAGTATGTAATATGAAGTGAAAGGAAAGATAGTCCATTGTGGGCCTCTTGGCTGGACAAGGTAATGTGCGGTGGGCCCCACCCTAATTTTGGTCAAAAATGCATAAAGATTTAGAAAACTCTCAAAAACATTATCCCAAAAGCACAAATGACAAGTGGCGCCCAGTTGGCGCCCAGTGGCACTCAGTGAATTAGAGGATGCCACATGGTGCCTAGTAGGTGCAAGGTGGCGCAATTGCAGTGTAGTTCAAAAGGACCAATCAGAAATTGACATGTGGCACCAAGTGGACCTGTGGACCAATTAGAGTGTGACACTTGGCGCATTCTGGTAAGATGTGCAGATTTCATATTATTTTTATTTTGAAATTCTTTCAACAAGTTGGTTAAAAAGTGTGCATCTTCCACAAGATTGAATGGTTTGCTTATTGGCTTAATGGAAAGATGCACACCATCTAACCTATAAGCAAATAAGCCCTTGCGCCAAGTGTCACATGCTGGTGCATTGTGAGGAAAAATGAATTAATTAATTAAATTCATCACAAAAGGCAGTGGGTTAACTAGTGTGCAACTTCAAAAGGATCTAAGGTTTTGCTTATTGGCTTAATGGAAAGATGCACACCATCTAACTGTTAAGAAAATAAGCCTTTGGCCCACTTGTCACTTTAGACACATGGCACCTAGTGGATCTGTAGGCTAATCAGAGGCTGCCATGTGTCACTTTTTGGAAAAAGGTTTTGACATGATTTTTAAAAGGATTTTGAATCCGTGACATTGAAATATTAAAATTAACTATTATTCAATAGTTAAACTATTGAACTAGTGCATGATTTTAAATATTTCAAAGTATTTAAAAGTTCAAAATTGAAAATATGCACGGGAAGGCAAACTAGAATTCAAGATTCAGAGGGAAAATTTTATCCGATATACCAAGTATCATATATCGCCAGAAAGATCTTAGAATGAGGATTCTAATTTTGTAGACCATTTGAGTCCAGATCAAATAAGATTCTCACAATTTTAGTTTGAGTAGTTGCAGATATTTTTCTGGGCATAGACAAGTGTCGGTGATGAAATTTTATTTTTTCCTTTCTCCTATATCTGGTTTTTTCTCCACTGTAACAGGGGATGGTGAATTCAAAGATGCATAGCAGACATCAGATTATGGTTTAATTTTGAATCTTTGTGTCTTTTGCATGTGTTTGAAGAAGAATGACATTAATAAAATACAGTGGAATCTCCAGTTTCAGATCTATGATGTCTTTTTGTATTTTTGTTCATGCTCTTGTATGTTTGGTCTGTAAGGCATTCTAAACATGCTAGTTATAAGGTAACTATGTTGTTACTTATGAGCTTCCTTCAAGGAAGGAGTTAGTCTTGTGAGCAATCCCAGAGGGCAAGGTATTAGTATGAAAATCTGATAGACAGATGTGAAAGTGAAAAGATAGTTTGTGAGGTACTCTATCTGGGATCTTGTTTGTGTTCTTAGTAATTGGGTTTCTGTTGATTTACATCTCATTGGACTCTTTTCTCAGGATTATGCACTGGTCTAAATTCTGATAAGCAGTTCTCATCATCAATTTTAAATCAAATTAAATCTTTACATTTCTGTTTCTGAGAGCATTCATGTTTGATTGTATTCAAGGGATGCAATTCAATTTAGTGATTCCTTAGAGAGTGAATCAACTAGTTTATCCCTCCTTAAAAGGAAGAAGGATGGAAGTTCTTAATCCACTGTAAGGTTTACTGTTAAGCAGTGAGTCTGAAGATAGGTACACCCACCTGGGTCTGTGGAGCCCGAAGTGAAGAAGGATTTTTATCCTTGTTAATTATCCTTGTTCATGTATGAATCTGAGTTGGGTATAGAGGGTCAGGCACTTATTGTCATTATAATCGATTCCTACAAGAAAAAGAGCTAACAAAATGGTGACTCTACTGGGGAATGGAATAGAGGATAGCAAGTTTAATATGGTTGTTTCCTTTCCTTGCTGAATCATCCCAGAGTCTAGTTGTTTGTATAGAGTCAGATTCAAAATTTTGTTATAAAATTCTCACTGAGTGTGAGTGGCAACTCTGAGTTTTCTATTTGATCAATGCATACTTAGAAAGAAAATATGAGGAATTTGAAATTCTGATAGACAGTCTTTGAAGATCCTGATGAAGTTTTGTGGTGGCTGGAAAGAAATCCAAGAATAATTAAAACACTTTCCTCTGCAAGGAGGTGGCAACTCTGTGAGAAAAGAACCTGATGGAGCTGTGAAAGATGCTCTAGATCTTCTTTATTTCTATTCAAGAGAAAAAGGAGCAGCCGCTGCAATTTTGGTCCAGGTAATTTTCATCTTTTCATGAAAGAAGGTTATACAAATGGTTGTTCTCCATTAAGTGGTTTCAGCACAAAGTAGGAGAACTTTTGAGTTTGGTTGCATACTTCAGTAAGAAAAGGTTTCAGCATGTTTGATTT